>CP134443.1:600000-937059 GCA_031590215.1 Maudiozyma bulderi
TTTTTTTTCTTAATTGTTACATATCGTTTCCTTCTTTCTTCTTCATCCCGTCTGTGATTTTCCTAGCCTAGTTAGTTTTCTTATTTATTTATTTATTTATTGAATTACGCCACCGTTACTGCCCCCCCGTTACTGCCCCCCCCCCTGTGGGAATATTTCCTGTTAGGCAGAGAAAGACTAGTAACAAAAATTAGTGAAAGGAATCATGAATATTTACCTACCATCTTCATCAGCCAACCTTTTAATAAAAGTGAAAGGAAAATCAGTTTACAGTTTTCTCCGATTCCGTTAAGAAAATTAGATTTTTGTCCTCTTTTTTCCTTGTTTTTTTATTAAATTTCTATATCCGCCACCTCCCTTTCAATAATTATAATCTTTTTAAAAGAGGAATCAGTAATTTGACGCAGATATGTTTCCAAAATTTAATTGGGCTGGATTCTCTGTCTCTCTCTGATCCAATAATAATTCTGTTTATAGAAGGGGAGACAATCAATTTCTTATAATTGTCTCTTTTTAAAAGATATACCCGTAGAAGCAAGAGAAAACTATCAAAATAAAATGAAGAACCTTAACAGCTTTTCACACATTTATCCATTCATAGATTCGCATCTTCACTTTCTTCATCCACCCCCGCTAAAAAATATTTTAATAATATAATATTTAACGTGTTTCGTGTTCATATTTATGTACGGTGCCATACAAAACAAGTGATTTTTACATCAAGTTATCTTCTGTATTTTTTTTCTTTCTTTCTGAATTGGCGGGACTACGAAGATATTAGCGTTTAAGTTCTAGAATTAATATTGCCTTTTCTCTTCTTCTTCGTAGTTGATGAATCGACGGATTGCTTTTTTCATTATTGGATTTATCTCTCTTTTCGGTCCTTGTCATCAATTCATTTTAAACAGAATGTCACACTGTCACTTTTCTTTTTTGAATAAGTAATTATTAATTTTGATTTTTTTTATTACTTAGTTTATTATTTAACAACATTTTATTAATTCGGAGTTTATATTTTATGAGCTATCATTCGTTAAAAAATTTCTATTTAATAAAAATGATGATCTCTTACTATTATTATTATTATTATTATTGTAACTGGTATTCAATATACTATTATCATATGAATTTTCATCATCATCATTCTTATGATTGTTATGAAAATTTATATCAGTTTGTAAACTATCTTGTGTTGTCATGGTTGTATCAATTAAACTTATATTTCCATTACTAATTTCATTCTTTTGAGACTCGACCAGCGAGTCTGACCATCTTAACCTTTTGACTGTATTATCATCTTTATTATTATTATTAGCTTGCTTTTCATCACTTGTCATATCAATGGATATTGTTCGTTTTGAATTCTCATTTTTATCTATTATAGTTTCAATAAATTCATTAAAGATTTCATCGATTTGTTCTAATTTTTGTAAATTTATTAATATATTACTTTCATTAATAAGACATTCACTGAAAAATTTAAAATATGATATCATTTTATCATTTTTAATTAAATTTTCAATCATTATTGATGAATTAATCATTATTTCATTTCTTAATTCCACTGATATTTTATTTAATTTATCATTAAATTGACATTCATGAATTGTATCATCCCAATCTTCCATTTCTTTTAATTTAATTAAATCAACTTCTTGTGCATGAATAATTATCATATCTAATTCATCTTGTGTATCAAATTTATTTTCTAAAATTTTTATATCATTAATTAATTGTTTTTGTATCATTGTTGCTGTATTAATAATTTGTAAATCAGTATAATCTGTAATATATTTCATTATATTATCAATTTCAATTTTAATTAATTGTAAAAATCTTCTTTTAACTAATGTTATAGATCTTTCAAGTTTCATTTCTTGAAATCTTGGATTATTATTATATTGATCAATTATATTATTCATTACCTTTTCCATCTTTAATTCAATCCTTGAATAATTTAATTTAAATTTTTTCAATCTTATTTCAATCATTGATGATTCCCTTTTACGTAATTTTTCAATCTCTAATTTTTGTTCATTAATCATCTTTAAATATGATCCAACATGCTTATTTAAAGTTTGTTGATTCTTAATAATTTTAGTCTTAATCTCTTTAGCACGATTAGCATATTTTAATGTATTTAAAGTTTCATCATAATGTGAACTACTAGGTGATATACAAACAATCATTACAGTTTTACAATTACCACCTAATGAAAATTTTAATAATCTTGTTAATTTTGAATCACGATATGGGATATGATTAATACGTTTAGAATTATGAGCTTCTTCAATACATAATGCATTGATACAGTTACCTAATGCTAATAATGATCGATTAATATTAGCTCCCTCATGTAACCTTTGACCTCTATTTTTAGTTGAAATTGCACGTTCACTACCTGCTAAATCTATAATTGATAATGTTGCATATTTTTGATCTGTCATAAAATCAATTTTTTTATTCGTTTGTATTACATGAACTTGTAATACTGCATGAGATCTTGATGATACCTCATTAGCTTCTGTTGCAGATGTTGTTCTATTTATATTACCTTGTATCACTAAATCAATTACATCCTGAACATTCTCTGGATAATGATGTGAAAGATTTGCTACAGTTGTATGATGATTATCATCTTCTCTAATGACTAATTTCTTATGATTTGTCTCAGGTTTTAATAAATCTCTTATACGTTCATTATATATTTCCAAAAATGATATTGATATTTTAAATTCTTGTTCATCAGTTAATTGTTCAATTCTTTGAAATAAATCTTGCATTGCTTGAAATATTATCCCAGGTTCCTCTGGAGTCCCACTAATTGTATAAGTTTTCCCACATCCAGTGGCACCATATGCAAATACAGTAGCATTATAACCTTCAATTACAGAATCAATTAAAGAACTTGTTGTATCCTCATATATTTCTTCCTGATTAGCATCTTCATCAAATAATTTATCAAATACAAATTTAATCTCTTGAGAATCATCCGATATTTCATCATCTTCATAAATTTGATTAAATTTAATTGATCGACGTGATCGTATCCGTTGTGAATATAAACTATTCAAAGTATTATTTTGAAGAATATTCAATGGATTACGTATCGGATCAAAAATCAACATCTTATCATCGATACAATCTACCAATTTGAAGATCCCATTTCCTATATATCGATCTTCTCTAGTTTCATTACCATTATCATTACTATTATTTTGTGATATTAAATTTATTGATTCTTTATTATTGAAGGGTCTTACGCGTACACAAACTTTTATAGAGGATGCTCTTGCTAAATCTGTCATCTCTTACTGTGATTCGATACGATTCGATACGATCCGTTTTGCAAAATATATAGAGATGAATTAATGCTCTTATATATATATATATATATATATATATATATGTTTATAGTTGTGTCTCGAGATGATCTACAGTTGAGGGACCCTCTACGTTGCATACGTACGTAATTTTTTGACCAGCCCTGTCAAAACCCAGCAAAGTATTTCCATTATGTAAAAAAAATAATAGTAATAATTAATATTCACCAGCTACAGCGAAAGCGAAAGAAAAGAAAAACGATTGATACTCCGCGTATTGAAAGGAACGCAGTAAATGTATACATTCTACAAAATTCTGCGGAGAGAGAAGAGAAGGACAGATAGCCGTGATGCGTTCGTGAAGAGTGACGTTGCGAGAGAATATAAGATTACAATAATAATTTTGTTTACAAAGATGCAGGGAACGGGGGGAAATTGTTCAACTATCACGACATATCTCACTGTAACGGTAGTTTACATAGGATGTATAATAGATGTGTTTGCGGCACTTTTGTCATACTTCCTCTGCTAATAACTATACTAGATCTAAGAACAACATCAATGCTCTCTTATCAATGATGGCTATTTATTATACTGACATGGAATCAAAGTGATCTATTCATTTCTGTTTTGTTTTCACTTCACAAATACAACAGCCCTAACCTCTCACCCTAATTCTTTCTTCTGTCTCCGCTTACATAGCGAGCCGTTGGTCGACGGCAATTCGGGCTGCTCCGCTCTGATTGGTCACACACCTCGACCGACCGACCGACCGACCGACCGAGAGCGGCAACACTGTTCCGAAGGTCACACTCTACGACACTATGAAGATACGAATGTACCAACGGAAAAAAGAAAAATCCCGGAGCAAAAGAAAACCAAAAAAAATTCGAAAGAGAGAATGGTAAATAAGAATACTATTGCCGCACAGACATCTTTGTACAAAGCATATCACTATATACCCTTATTCGCAAAATTACAATCTCGGCGACTTTTAATTTTTCTTTCTTTACAACCCGTCCCATAATTTAGTTAGTCAGTCGTACGACAATGATTTGTTTGACTCTTCTTGAAAGTTTTTCTTCTTCTTTTATAATAATTTCATCAGATTAGTTCAGTTAAACATCTGATAAATGAATAAGTATATATAATAATAATAATAATAATAATAATAATAATAATAATAATAATAATAATAATAATAAGGAATAGTTGTAAATGTTTACCTGAAGCTACTACTATACAAAATAGTATAATCAATTCTCATCTCGATACATATAACATCAATAAACAAATAATAGCTACATTAGGGACAATGTCATTTAAATTTAATGAGGATGTATTTAGAGATAATTCATTTAATGAAAAGATTAAAGAGAAATTATCATCTGCATTAAATAAAAATTTTAATTCAAGAAATCAGGAAAAATTTAATATTTTAAAATCTGAAATTATTGTTACAAAGACAAATTTCCCAACTATACCAAAATTTGAAATTTTAGATTTAGATATTAATACACAACCAAGATCTTTAGTTAAAGGAATTTGTAAAATTATTATTAAGGATGCAATGGTTCAATTACAAACTGTTATTGAATCAAATCTTTTACTTGTTAATATGAAAGATACTCCAATTTTTATTAAACCTAATTTAATTGTTAATAATTCTTTAAGGATACCAATTACAATGACATTTAAAGGAATTTCATTAGAAGCAATAAGTAATATCTTTGTTAAAAATAATTCATTAAGTATATCATTTAATGATGTTAATTTAGATTTTAAATTCGATTGTTCAATAAATATTTTACAAAATACTATAGAGAAAAGATTAAAGGATTCAATGCATCTTTTATTTAAAGATGTTTTACCAACTGTTCTTTTCAATATGTCACAAAGTTGGTTTACTAATAATCATACTGAACCACCAAATATTCCAATAGATTCTTCCAGTCAGGTACTGGAAACAAATAATACTGTAACACCTCGTATAATATTTGATGATTCTGATTTAATAGAATTATCACCAAAAAATATGATTAGATTATCTACTATAGTATCATCAAGACATACCCTTTCTTTACATGGTACCTCGAGTCTTCATTCAATGGCAAGTATACCAGGTTGTTTAGAAAAACAAAATTTATATAGATTCATATCAAGAATGCCATCTTTATCAAATTATTATTCCGCTTATAGAAATATTCCAACAATTACTGAATCAAATACAATGCAATATTCTAATGATAATAATTATTTACCTGAAAGAGTATTGAAGGAGAAAAAATATGATTTGAATCAAATTATTGATATTCAAAATAAACTATATGAAAGAAGTACGGCTGATGAAAATGAAAAACCTAAACGTAGAACAATTAAATTAAATAAAAAGAAGAAAAATCAAAAACAAAAGAAACCAGAAATAATAAGACAATCAACACCGATATTCGAAAAACTTAATTTACCAAAAATGGATGAAGATGAAATTATACCCATCATTGATCAAAGTACTCCTTTATTACATAAGGAAAAATCTATTCATTCTCAAAAGATAAATTCAATGCGTACAAAATCTAAACATATCTCATTTGTTGGGATCAATAACGTTTATAATAATGGTTGGAAATGGGGTAATGAGGATAATACTACTGTTTTACCACCTCCACCATATAGACTATAACAATTAACATTTAATACATTCGCATCGTCATAAAATTGCAAATAGCAAATAGCAAATAATAATAAAAAAAAGTACATAGTGTAGTATCTCTGGAAGATTATCTATTCTTATATATTCTAATTTTAATACACATAAAATAATACTCGTGTTCATAATATTACAAAAGAGAAGAAAAAAAATGTATCTATTTATCTTAATATATATATGTAGTAACTGGAGGTTATATCACAATTTTAGCCCATTCTTCCTCTGTATAACATTTACAACTAAATGCATGAATAGAACCAATTTCTTCCTTCAATGAACTATTAACTAAACGACTTCTTTGTAATTTATTCTTATCTTGAAATATATTACTTACAACAACAACATCAAATGATTGACCACAACCATATGATAAATCGGTCACTATAACATTATAAACATCTGGGATTGTAGTTGATATCTTATTACGTAAATCTTCTTCAGTCAACATATCGATAGTAGGTTGATCAAACTCTATATGTTGTCTTGTATTCGATTATTAATCATTGAAATTATTATTTTTTAATACGATTTACAATATTTATCTATTTTTTTTTCCTATCCTCGGAGCATCTCGATGAGTGCCGAACAATATGAAAGAAAATTTATATTGGATGTGTTGATTAGCTATGTACATATACATTATTTAATTATATTTACTCGAGTTTTTATTATACCATATTAATTGGAGCTGCCTGCAGTTAATGTTTCAATTAAAAGTTTCTTTACAGGTTCAATATTATTAGTAATTTGTAAACCTAATGATCTCAATTGTACCACTGGTGGGAAATCCGTACCATATAACTTATGTAATTTATCTGCCATTCCTAATCTAACATTATTGAAGGGATAAGATTCCGCCCAGAAGGGTTCAAGACATAGTAATGAACCAATATCAAGACCACGCAATGTACCTTTCTCCATTGCTTTAGTCAATTCTTCTACATCATGTTGACCCATATTTAAACCCTGACCAGCTAATGGATGCGTAGTATGTGCCGCATCACCAACTAAAGCGATACGATCACTACAGTAAGTATCAGCGTGGCTCAATTTCAATGGGAATCTGGCTCTTGTCTTATCAACAATATCAATGACTTGTGGTGGATATTGTTCATCAATTAAGGAATCGTTCTTTAACGAATCCCACACTTGATTGATACGTTGATTGATATCTTCGATCACAGTTTCGTTTGTTGCAGGATCGTTTGGATTCTCACCAAGCAATTTATAATAATAATCCATATCGGCGTCGTCTAATATGAAAGCTGCATTAACCATCGATGCAAATACCTTTGGATCTAATTGGACCAACAATTGGGATAGATCATTACCCTTGGTACTCCAAACTAAAGTTGCATTATCACCTGGTAATGGTAGATGTGCAATTGGACCCGTCTTTAGAAATCTTTGCCAACCTCTTAATTTAGCGAATGGTGATAATGGGTTCAGTTTCATTGTAGCCACCATACCCCAGGTATCATATGGCCAACCTCTTGTAGTAATTCCCGAAAATTTCTTCACAGGAGAATTGAAACCGTCGGCACCAACAAGTAATCTTGTCTTGTATTGTTCACCGTTGCTTAATGTAACAATTGGCCAAGATTTTGGTTCACCTTTAACTGATGATTCAATATTTGTCACTTTAACTTCCTCTTTAATTTCAAAACTATCAGATGATAGATTCAAATGGTTTAAACGATGTAGTAATGAGGCTTGAATATTTAAGATTTCAATCATATCTAACATTTCATCTTTATCTAAAGCCATTCTTGCATCTGTCATACCATCAATTATATATAATCCATCATATGATTGAATTCTGTCGTGCATCAATGGCACCCCTAATGTTTGAGTCAGAAATTTCTTGGACTTAGGAGTCAAGGAAACTACACGATTAGTGAATTCCTTTGGAGGGTTATCGTAAAATTTAGCGACTCTATCAGTTAAATTTTGAGAATCAACCAATGTAGTTTTGAAACCAGATAAGATCGGTGAAGTCTTGATTGCTGTAGCTAATGTCAAACCTGCTGGACCACCACCTACAATTAATACATCTGTTAATTTTGGACCACTGGATTTACTAACTGTGGCCAATTGCCTTCTAATGATTCTTCCAAACATCATTATACGTGATAGATTGATCGAATGTGCCTGTGGAATTGCTTTGTTGAAAAAAAAATTAGCTTTCATTAAAAGTTTTGTTGGAACAGAATTATGTGATTATTTAAATAATACACAATACAATGATACTTAACCTTAGTTCCTGGACAACAATGCATGGAATGGTGTCTATAGATTGTGCTGTTCCTTCTTCCCCTTACAATAAATGTCGTCAAATCGGGGACTTCGCTCTCTGCGCAGTCCGAATTACTCAGATGAAAAAAGTTTCACTGCAATTGCAAGACTTGATGGAACGATATTTCTTAAGAGAATAGATATATATTTGTATCAGCAATCTCTTCTTTAATTTGTGAAGTGTCAAATATCCATCAGAGCAAAATACAATACAGGATGTCTAGAGCAATTTCAAGAGTCCAGTTACAGAAAATCATTGGTAGTATCACCAAATTTTATCCTGCCGAATTAGCAGACAAAGCTTGGGATAACACAGGTTTATTAATCGATTGTTCTACAGAACGAGAATCCAAAATCAGTACCCCAAAGGTTTTGTTAACTGTGGATCTAACCCAGGATGTCACACAGGAAGCAATTGATAAAAATTGCAATGTAATCATTGCATACCATCCTTTTATTTTCCCATCGTTTAAAAATATCCTCCCAATGAGGAATCCACAACATAAAAGTATGTTGAAACTGATTCAAAATGGCATATCTGTATACTCTCCACATACTGCTGTAGATGCAGCCGAAGGTGGTGTCAATGATTGGTTAGCGTTAGGTTTAACTCAATTCAATGATGAACAAATTAGTGATTCTGTTGCCATTGAGTCTACTAAAGCAGAACCTTCAAACGAGGCTATCGGGTACGGTAGATTTGTTACCTTAGCAGACAAGGGTATCAAACTATCTGGTTTAGTTAAGAATATCAAGAATGCTTTAAAATTGGACCACATACAGATCTCATCCAACTACGAAACCAATAAGGATACCTTGATTACACAAGTGGCGTTATGTGCAGGTAGTGGTTCGGGTGTGTTCAAAGCAATGTCTCCAACACAACAGGACTCTGTACAAGTTTATTACACAGGTGAACTATCCCATCATGAAGTATTGAGACTGAAGGAGCTAGGTAAGATTGTCATCACTTGCAACCACAGTAACACGGAGCGCAGATTCCTAAGCGATATAATGCAGAAGAACCTTGAAGAAGATGGCTTAACAGTGATCGTCAGCACCAAGGACCACGACCCATTGCATGTTATCTAGATATATCATTCAATACCATATCATTCACCATATATACGCACCCGTACATAACGACACTTTTTTCATCTGTCCCTTTTCTATGTACATGAACATAAATATTTGTATGTTGAACGGGGCCGCGCTGTTTTTTCTCCATCGGTGACGGACTGAATTCGTAATTGTTATTATTGTTATTGTAATTGCTGTTCTTTACATGCAGTTCAACACTTTGATAATTTAACGGTAACAGCAGGAACGAACATTCACACACAGACAGACATACGTTGCTTTCAACTGCAATACCTTTTTGTTAGCTCATAAATATTTAACACCCCTTAGAGGTTCAGTTATTACTTCATATATATATATATATATATATATATTTCTCAAGTGCACCAGTACAAGATTATAATTATTACGAATCCTATTGGAAAGAAAGAAAAAAAAATACAAGCTTTTTTTAACAACATATACATAGAATACATTTCATGCAAATTTAGTAATCATGTCAACGGATACCATGTATATCAATAGTTCTCGTTTACTACCGACACGAAGTAAAAATAAAACTTCTAACGCTATGTTCCCACGTAGTAATAGTAACACGAGTGTTAAGAACAGTAACAACAACAATAAGAATAAGAATACTAATAGCTCTAGTAACAATAATAATAAGAATGGGAATCGTACGAACAGTAGGAAGCATTCTCAAAAGGTTAATAATAACAGTACAAATAGTTCTAATAGTTTACCATCGAGTTCTGAAAAGTCTAAGAAATTAGATTCCTTAAAGATACCTTTACCACAAACATTACCTAATGGTGAAAAACCAAATTTTGGAAGTTCAAATCCAAATCTAAATTCAAATACCAAACGTAGGAATAGTCATAATAATAAGGATAAAACTACTAAGGATTTGACCAAAAATTTAAAGAATTTATTACTGGATAATAAAAGTAACAATAACAAGAAATCTTCAAATAAGAGAAGTAATAGTAAATCCCCAAAACAATCCCATAAGAATGTAACAAATAATAATAGTAATAGTATCAGTGTCAATAGTTTAAAGAATCAAAATACAACTCCAATTATGACATTTTTAACATCTCCGATTAATGGTCCAGGTTCTATCCCAAATATGAATTTATCTGATCATAATATTTCAACACCAAGCAATCCAAGCAGTGGTACAGGTAATACTCCTACTCCAACTGCTTCACAGATGCCTCGTGTTGGTTCACAGATATTAACTAGACCAGGTATTAATTCAGGAGGTTTTAACCCAAACAATAATCCAGGCCCTCCTCAATCGGCTCAGCAGCGCTATCCACAAGGATTTCTACAACAACCTCAACGTTTACAATCTCAACCACCAATTCAAGCTCAATTTGCACAACAACAACCACCACAGCAACAATATGGTTTACCTATGGGTCAACGTGTTCAACCTATGCAAAATATGCCATCTAACATTCAACAGCAACAACAAATGTCAATGGGAAATGTTAACCCTGGTGGTCCAATGTCTCAACATTTTCAAAGTTTAGGGTATCCTTTTGCATTAAACAATAATTATAGACTTTCTTCCGTAGATGGTCCATTGATGCCACAGCAAATTCAATTAATGACACCAATGTTTAATCAACAAAATGGTAGTCAACATCATTTACAAAATGATAACGACAACAATATGAATATTCAGCAAAGACAAAATACAATTTCTCCAAATGTTACACCAATGTCCATGCAACCTAATCAAATTTCTCCAAAACCACAACAAACTAACAAAGTTCAACCATTATCCTCCTCATCTAATCCATCAGCTAAGAGAAACAAAGCAAGAACAACAAGTCACACATTTGCAGGTGCATCTTTCGCAACTGATGTTCCACAGGAATCTAATCTTCCAAAACCAAGTTTTTTATAATAAAATAAAAGACTTTAAACTTTTTTTTTTTTTTTTTTTTTTTTGATATAAAAAAACAACAAACTTTTTTTTCTTCTTTTCTTTAGACGAATCATATTATAACGTTGAACTTTATCGAGATGTACAATTTATTTATTTGTATCAGTTATATACTTTGTATACTAATATATCTATATATATTGCAAAAATAAAGATCAGCTGTATGCTTTCTGATAATAATTACGATGTATTATTTTGAAGTAAAATATTGTATTATTATTAAATTAAAAATATAAAATAGTTAAATAAAGGAAAGAGAAAAACGAAAATATGTATGTATACCCTTTGAAAATTGCTTACAAGACAACATTTTGAGCCAATTTCTTCTTGTAATCCAAAATAGTACCATTCCATCTAGTAGCAGTCTTATGTTCAACAACGAAAATATCCTTAGCGATCTTGTTTAATAATCTGAAATCGTGAGAAACTACAACAACACCACCATTGAATTCATTAATGGCATCAGCTAAGGAATCAATAGTTGGAATATCTAAACCGTTAGTAGGTTCATCTAATAGTAAAACATTTGGTTGTTGTAAAGCTAATAAAGCAAAGACAACACGAGAACGTTGACCTTCAGATAAAGTACCCATTTGAACAGTTTGAGCTTCACCAGTTAAACCGTAACGACCTAATTGACCTCTCCAGTATTGGAAATCTTGAGAAACATCAGCATGCTTATCACGGACGAATTCTAATGCAGATTTAGTCAAATCTAATTGATCTTGAGAATGTTGAGAATAAACACCTAATTTAACATGAGTATGTCTGGAGACACGACCGGATTGGGCCATCAATTCACCTGTCATAATCTTTAATAAAGTAGATTTACCAACACCATTTGGACCAACTAAAGCAATTCTAGAATCCATATCAACACCGAAATCTAAGTTTTCATATAAGTTATGTTCTGGCTTACCATCATAAGCAAAGGATATAGAATCAAATGATAAGACTGGAGGTGGTAATCTCTCAACATCTGGGAATCTGAAGGAAAAGACTCTATCAGGGACAACGGCTTCAATTAAACCATCAGCTTCCATCTTATCTAGAATCTTTTGTCTAGATTTAGCTTGTCTGACTAAATTAGCATAAGTACCTGCAGAAGCGATAAATTTCTTAATATGTTGAATTTCTTCTTGTTGTTTGTTGTATTGCTTCATTTGATTGGTCTCTAATTCAGATCTAGTCTTATGGTAAGAATCGTAGTTACCACCATATGCTGTTAATTTCTTTAATCTCATATCTAACATATTTGAACAAACACCGTTTAAGAAATCTTGAGAATGAGAAACAAGAACTAAAGTTCTGTCGAATCTCTTCAAATATTCTTCTAACCAAACACAAGCTTCTAAATCTAAATGTGCGGTTGGATCATCCAATAATAATAGAGTTGGTTTAACGAAAAGAGCTTTAGCTAAAGCAACACGCATTTTCCAACCACCAGACATGTCCTTGGTCTTCTTTAGGATAGTTTGGGAATTGAAACCTAAACCAATCAAGATAACGGCCGCTCTACTTTCGAAAGTATCTGGATCTAAGGAATCCATTCTTTCATATAATGGTTCTAATAATTCAGATTCTGGACCGTCTTCAATAATAATCTTTTCGACTAAATCTTCCATTCTTTGTAATTCAGCTTGAGCTTCTCTAACAACATATTCTAAAGCAGAGTATTCAGTTGCAGCAGCAGGTTCATCTAATAAATAAATATCGATACTTTCTGGAATTGGATATTCTCTGGTAGCAATAGCTTTTAAGAAAGTAGATTTACCACAACCATTTTCACCTAAAAGACCATATCTTCTACCGTAATTTAATTCTAAAGTAGAATCTTGAATTAAAACTTTACCATGAAATAATAAAGAAACTGAAGTTAATTTAATATCTCTAGAGGTTTCTAGGGAAGCTAAGACACCAGTAACAACACGATCGGAAATACCGTTATCATCTTGTTGCAATTTCAACTTTTCAATTTCCTTAGCTTGTTCATCAACATCATCATCTTCTTCAGCTGACTTCTTCTTGGATTTACGAACAGTCTTACCAGCGGCAACTTTCTTAGCGTCTCTTTCAGCCTTCTTGGCTTCTCTCTTAGCTTTAGATGCAGAAATTGGAGGCATTATTCTATGATATATATGTGTAGTGTCTTTTCACAGGATTCAGGTTCCTTTATCTAAAATGACAAGAAAATATAACAAGTAACAAGAAATATTAAATACATACATATTTTTATATATAATTTGAATAACTTGAACTAGTGATAATTAATTAAGTAATTTCGTTTCAGCGATGAGTAGTGAAAAGTTTATATAATTATAATAAGAAAAGTGAAATTGTTACTTCTCTATGTGGATGCAAAGAAGCCGTTAAAACGTACGTACCAATGGACGAACACCGATCGGTTTTTTTCTTTTTATGTGAGGCAACAAAATTTTTTCAGTTTGTCGTCGGGCGTGATGTGTCTTCGTGGAACGTGATAAATATTTCGAAATTCTGAACAATTGTTAACAACAACAAGATCAACATGAACGATATCTGGAACAGCATATTTGAATCATTTGGAACAAAGGCAATTGAATACGAACGTCATTACTTAGTCTTCAAAGAGATTAGGAGCAAGAAGAAGAAAAAAGAACGAAGAAGAAACACCAGATACGGAGTGTCAGGATGAGCGTTAGTATGAGCATGGACATGAGCATGGATATGAGCACGATAGGAGATGAAACCATTGATTTCAATAAATCGCTAAATGAGCAAGCAATAGATGAGGACACTAAGAAGGAAGTGCTGGTGTTGTTGAAGTCTAGGAGTATTACAGAGATCAAAGATTATTTACTTGATGTTAACCGAAGACTATCTGAGACAGACGAACAATTTAATGATCAATTGAAAATTCATTATACGGTGATTCTTAAAGTAATTCAAGATATTGCCGCATTACATGGTCAGTTAAGTGATATAGACAATGAGTTCAGAGATTTATGCTTCAATGACGATTCATATCAGATTCACAAATTACCAATTTTTGAACATGTATCATTACAAAATAGTACAATAGAACATGAGGAGGAAGAGCAAAGTTCCAAGAACAACACTTTGCCTAATATAACCTTGCGTGTAAGTAACTGGATCCTTGCAGTTACAAGTTTCATAGATAGATTTACAAATTCTAATGAAAATTCAAGTTTATTCTTTGATGATATGTTGGAAAATACCATTGATCTATCCACAGATGATACCACTCAATATGAAAAATACCAAACTATTATAAGAAATAAATCAATGTTTTTACAAAAATATATCGTAGACTCATTAATTGCACATAAGATACAACTGAGACTGACTCAAAATATTCAACTTTTCAATCTGTTCCACGATACTGTGCCATTCTACCAATGGGATCCTACCATCACGGACCAATATAATGATATATTATATGATATGATCCTAGAAGAGTACGATATTGAAGCCTTATATGGGAAGGATAAAGCGACATCGGTTATCAGTTCACCGCTGGTTCAAACATTTCTGCAATCACCAATATTTAGAAATACAGTTATCGAGAAACTCGTTACAAATATAGAGGATCAATTAAACCAATTAGAGAGTACGAAACACATGGCTGAAATTGCTACAGATTCATCAGAGACCAAATTGGTAGATACCGATGACGAGGAGGATAAAGAAGTAGATGAAGAAATCTCTGAAATCATCAATGACTCAATCATGCAATCTATGGGTCTGATATCAGAACGTGGTGTATCAACATATCAATCAATACAAACAATAATTCATAAGTTATCAAACTTGGAAGATATTGGCGCTGATGTAACTAGGGTCCAATCCTTAAGACAAAGACTATTGGATTGTTTAGAGAAACATGAATTGCAAGCTCAAAATGACGTAAATAATGAACATACGGGGATTAGTACTGATGAAACTGTTCAACAGATATTGAACAATTATAACAAGGGTAACCTAGAACAACTGATGAAGAAGCAAATTGTATCGTTACAACATTAACATAAACATCCTGTAATGCTTCACAAAACTGTGAGGAACGTGGTTAACTTGTTGTTGTTTGTTATTGCCAACTGCAAATGGCTACCGGAGTATTATGATCAACACGGTTCTGTCGCAGGCAGCAAATTGAAAAATTCTTGGAGCGAGCAGATTTTCTTAAAGCGATGCAGATATGTAAAATATGGGTGTTTGGGCACAATAGACATGTGGGCATCGCAAACTAATGAAAATATCATTCTTTAAATAATTGTTAAATGTTTATATAGTTAGAGATAGTTACCCCTTGATAAACCAGATATCTCATATATAAATCGATTACATTTAAAATTATAACGCAATTCAAAACGAAAAGATAAGTTACAACAGAAACAAAATAAAAAATGACTATTGACAGGGATCCCCATGTTGCGTACCAGAAGGCAACAGAATTACAAATACAAAGGAATATCGAACATTTACACTCGTTAACACATCCTGGTTGTGAGATTACATTCCCAATCGAACCATCAAATCCATTACCTGCTCCAGATCCTAATCTAAAGGTCTTCTTCTTCGATATAGATAACTGTTTATATAAATCATCGAGTAAAATTCATGATTTAATGCAAGTCTCCATCGTTAACTATTTCAAAAACACATTAAATTTATCCCATGAAGATGCGCATCAATTGAATAATACATACTATAAGGAATATGGACTAGCTATAAGAGGGCTAGTGATGTTCCACGGTATCAATGCCTTAGAATATAATAAATTAGTTGATGATTCATTACCATTACAAGATATATTGAGGCCTGATCCTGAATTACGTCAAATGTTATTAGACTTAAAGAGGTCACAAAAATTTGACAAATTATGGCTTTTCACTAATGCTTACAAGAATCATGGTATTAGAGTGATAAAATTGTTGGGTTTAGGTGACATATTTGATGGTATTACATATTGTGATTATTCACAGACTGACACATTGGTATGTAAACCCAATCCAATGGCTTTTGAAAGAGCAATGGTTCAAAGTGGGTTAAATAATTACCAGAATGCTTGGTTTATTGATGATAGTGGTAGTAATATTCACCAAGGTTTAAAATTAGGAATGCACCAATGTGTTCATGTTGTAGAAAATGAAGTTAATGAAATCTTGGGTAAGACACCAGATGGTTCTATAGTTATTAGAGATATATTAGATTTACCTCAGGCTTTACCAGAAATATTCTGTTGTGAAGAACATAGTAAATAATCGTATATAGATATAATGATAAAATAGAGTAATGATTTTTTTTGTTTCATTTATCTTTAAAAACAATTGTATATAAATATTTTCTATGTTATATGATGAACATTCTATTTATGGGACTTCTGTTGTTTCTTTTGTTTGGCAACGGCATAGACGATACCAGATAGGAAACCAATAAAGATGGAAAAGATAGATAAAAAGTTTCTTGGAGCATCGAAGAAGATTAAACCAGATAAAGCAATTGGTAATTTGTTCAAAGCACCGACCATGGAGTAAGTAGTCGATGAAGTAACACGAACACACCAACCAGAACAGTATGAAATACCGACGGAAGCCATACCTGAAATAATCATAGCAGTTAATGAATCGTTAGATAAATTAGTAGCTAAATTAGCAGAGGACCAATCTTCGAAACAGAAGGAGGCAACTAACAAGATTGGTAAACCAAGAATATTGTTGTAGAACATGGTATCGAAATCCTTGAAGTTTGTTAACTTAATTCTCTTTCTCATAATCAAAACAAATAATGCAGATGAAATACAGTTAGTAAACATCCAGAAGTAACCTGGGTTTAGAAGAACTGAGGTGGCGGCAGCGGCTTCACCGACAGTCTTAGAAGCAGTCTTGGCAGTTAAAGCTTGTTGATCACCCCATGTAGCAACAATTGATGATAAAACCATTAATAGGAAAGAGGATAATTCCATAGAAGAGACAGAACCACCAAAGAATAGAACTTCACCATAAGCAATTAAAATAATAGTCAAATTCTTGAAAATTGTGTAAATTGGAACAGCTAAGAATTGTAAAGCCTTTGAGGAAGTATAGATCATTAAAACTAATAAGACAGAGATTGGGAACCAATTTTTGGCATCGGTCTTATTTAATGAACGGAATTTGGCGTAACCTAAAACTTTCAATACAGCTAAAGTTAAACAACAGACTAAAGATTGAACGAATAACATAACAAAATTCATATTGAAATTATCTAAATTAACAACAAACTTATTTGTAACAGTCATTAGGATAGAAGATGCACAGTAAGATAAAATAGAAATTGGACCGGAATTCGCAATACCGGCCATTGCGCCATGATCAACTTTCAGTTCAGACATCTTTAGTTGTATTATTTCCTTTTGTTTCGATGAGATATCTAAAACTGATAAATATGATATAAGAATATTTAAATGTATTTATGTAACGCCCTATATTTACAAAGATTATTTATATGAAATCAATGGTTCCATTGTAAATAAATAAGATTGTCGCGTTCCTCTGCAGGTTAAACATGTCATGTTTTGTTTCGTTTCGCTATGACCTGCAGAGAAAAAGTTTTTTTTATTTTTATTTTTTCTTTCTTTCAACAGCGAGGGTAACTATTGTTCAGTCACTGTCGTGGTGACTTTTGTCCTTACGCCAGTTGATATATGAGACACCCAGTGCACTGATCATGACAATATTAAACATTACTCTAAAGATGAAGTACGTTACGTTAATCTCTGACTTATCCTTAGTTGCCGAATCGGATCGAGGACCCCATGATCCATAAGCAAGGTAGTAACTTGCAATTTGCTCATCGTGAGACATTTCTTTCCAGGAGCTCATCATTTTCCAATCTAAATACTCTTTGATCTCCTCTTGTAAATCTGTATTCTTCATTGATGTCCATCTTTCGGGAATTCTAACAAGGCTTGGAGGACTGTATAAAATATCTGTATCTGTACCACTAGTTGAATACATTGATTTCACAATATAACTTCGACGTACCCTTAAGGAGAGAAGTTCCGAAGTAATGGGACGCAATCTACTCAAGGTAGCCAGTCTCCTGGACGAGACACTATTGACACCAAACATAGTCCTTTGAATTACCTGTATTATACTGTAATATTATGTTGCTGCACATCTATGAACATGTAACTCATCTTATCTTAAAACTGATGATATGGTTGTAGCTGTTAGTTAAACAGTTTCCAGGGCGTTGATTTGAATTTGCACGTGACTTTCGGGTTCAGCCTTTCTGCTGCGGTGTCTGGGTCCTCATATTTAGTTCGCGTTTTTAGTGTAATATTTACTTAATTCATTTATTCTTTTCATGTTACGTGTTTAGATCTATCGTGTTGACAGGTAGTGGAAGCTTTAATGCAAGAAGAATATATAATGAAAGACATATATGCATCACTTAAAACATTTTGAGCCAACTGATGTTTTAAAAAATAGAATTGTTATTTATACCAATTGAGACTGAAGAACTATACACCCTAAGAACACACCACAATGGCTTACGAAAATTTATACGTATGTGAACAGAAATATTTCCGGTAAAGATCAATCTCCCTTACTTACTCGAATGAATGATTACTAACAATTTTAATGACAACTTACCGTACAATTGGACAACTGATTGTCTCATTAAATTTATTAATAGAACGAATATCATAACAACCCAGAAGTTGAAGCCTTCATTCCACTAGCTCAACAACCAAGATTTGGTATCATTGCAACCATTCTATCATTATTATTCATTTCCGGTGCTTTAATGACTGCATACTCTAAGAAATCTATCGTACCCAAGTTTCTAATTTACACCTTCTTAAGTGCAATTGGTTCCATATTGTTTGCCATCGCTGCAATCTTTGTTTCTGATTCCGTCGGTGTCTATGTGTAGAGGATATGACATTATTTCTTAGAATAATATGTATATATCTTTTATATGATTGTATAATAATAAAAAAATAATAAAAACGAATCTTAATAGAAGAATTAAACCCTAGTATTTATGTTACTTATTTGGATTGTCACCAACTCATATATTTAATAGATCTTCATCAATATTTATCAGTTTATAATATCGAGGTTTTCCATTATTGCGATGTAGATCATAATTTCCGAATGTATTTAACATTGCTCTTGTATAACCAATTACATCATTTAATGCACATGAACTGTCCTTCCCCAAAAAGTCTAGAATATTTGAATTAACCACTTGGAATAAACGATCTTGTAAATAATCGTCAGATAAATAAACTGATAAATCCTCAGGTGCTTCCTTTATAGGGTCTTCATAAGCTAATAACCCAGAAATATTAAACAGTTCTTTCTCGAATTTTTCACGTAATTCTGGCTCATATAAATTATTTTGAGCGAATTCAATATGTAAATCATGTGCAATATCCAAAATTTCTTTTATAGGTTTATCGTTCTTCTTTATCTCAAGAAGAAAATAGCTTACTTTTAAGTCAAATAATAATAAAACCTTACTTTCCAACAATCCCATTAATTCGTTACTAATATATTCAATGCATTTATGTATTTCTCCATCAATAATCAATTTACGAATCTCATATCTCATCTTTAGCAACTCTTCTTCGCCGACAATTTGTGCTTCATTATGCTCTATAACATCAATTTCATTATTGGCTTCATTGACCATAGAAGTTTCATCTTCAGAATAATCAGTACCATTTCTACCATTAGCATCCTTACGCAAATCATTCAGGAATCCCTTGGCAACATCTATCATACCCTCATGGATCAAATAATCATTGATCAAGACATTTAATGTTGACGGTATAGAATCATCCTCTGTATTAATATGGTTAATTCTGTTAGTTGGAGGTCTAATCATTTTAGTACCTTTAATTCTGGTATCTGGACCCAATTGGAATGTTTTCAACTTATCTTGTGTCATCTCGGGGATTTCAGATTTTTCAGTACTCTGTAAAGACTCACTTAGGTTTACAGAATTATTGTCCTCATTATCATTATCCATTTCAACATCGTTATCATTATCTTCGCTATTAGAATCACTAGAACTATCTGAAATCCCAACTCTCTGGGATGCCCTAGAGTTTGAGCTAGCAGAAGTAGTAGAATTAGTCTTCTTCGGAGATTTCTCGGTTGTCTCGTAATCATCATCATTCATACTCGATAAGGAGTTAAATATGTATTCATATCCGGCCAGCTTCAATTTGTTTTGGTAACTCATGATATCAAACACAAATTCCTCATACAAACCAAAATTTGTTGTAGCTGTATTTCCTGGTCTTAATGCAATTGCAGGGATAAATTCACCCTTTGTAACATCACGGAATGCGGTACCTAAATGTACACCATTCTTTGTGTAGAAAATTGTTCCATCAATAAAATTAATACCACAACCAATAACATCATCTCTACCAAATGTTTCATTATAATCTGCAATTTGTCTGGGACCTGAAATTTTACCATCATATCCAGAATACGCATAAAACCCTGGAATCGGTTTCCCTTCATTACGAGTTGCTGATATTCCTTGACTAGTACGCTGATTCCCTGTTTCGGTAAAATCATTTGGCTCAGTAATATAAGGTCTCACATAAGGACCAGCATCTGGATCCTCATTTGTCTCTTCAGAATTATGAGCCATTTCCATGAAATGTACTGAAGAGACAGAATTATCTATTATAGCATTATCCATATTTGAGTCAGCAGATGGTCCATTGGTTGGATTATTTGTTAGTTGTAATTTGTAACCTACTAGTATATTACTATTGGCACCACCTTGTGAACTACTTACATTAAGTACTCGAATTTCATAATAATAAATACCAACACCTCTATATGATACTCTCATATTTGACCATGTAGTAGCATATTCGTATTTTTGCCCATTAGCAGTCATACCAGTATCTTTCATTCTATTTCTTCCGTATGCACTCATATTTTCAGAACTTTCTATCTTCATATATGACTTCCAGTGTGGATTAGGAGATATTCTTGACAGGCCATCATTGGACAGTAACACACTATTACCAGGCTGTAGTAACCAACGTGTAGGTAAAGGATAAAAAAGTGAATCGTATATGTTAACTGGCATATCATTTTTCTTTGAAACAGCAGGTATCTTACTTTCACCAAGATTTGAATAATATAATGAATCGGCACTTTGTTCGGGTTTGGTATCACCTTGTTTAGTCTCGGTTTCATTTTTCTCTTCTTTGTTATCTTTATCGTCGTTGGTATTTCCTGTTGATCTCGAACCACTTGTTATATTTTTATTATCTGAATCATTACTATTTATCCTTGAATCACTAGCATCATCTGAATCCGTTGTGGCATATTTATTTCTTTCACCAGATTTTCTTTTAGCAGATCCATCTTCTGGCTCCTCATGAACACGCAGACTTCCTCCTGTACCAATACTATTGAATTTAATATCCTTATCACCAAGATAAAAATATTTATAAAGTTGGACAACGTAATGATCACTAGCTGATTCGTATGGCATTGTACCTAGTACCCCTAGTTTTCTCAAATTTTGCCAAATTTCCCTTCTTGTATTAGGTGAAAGTTGATTGATGTGGCAATTATCTAATTCATTAGAAGGCATTAGGGTATCTTCCTTAGATATATCAAAACCTTCTATTGACGTTCTATTGAAGGAACCACGTCTATTCTTATTTTTTAGTTCATTGGTTTTCGATTTATAGAATAATTTCTTATGCTCATAATATGAAGACCATAATTGCAATGCGATTGGTTGTTTAAGCAAATACTGAGGGTAGAGAGCCTCTAAAAATTCCTTGTCGACTGGATTCATATAAGTTGACATATCAGATGATGTTTTGTGTGTATCGGTGGTGAATATGTGTGTATATGTATGTTTCTATGAGAACAGAAGAATGGGAACTTTGTATTTTTCTATATGCAAAATTACAATTTGTTATCCTCTCTATATGTCTCTACCGTTATGGTTAATTATTGTTATGAATACGACAAAAACATATTAAAACAAAGTGTTTATAAATTCTCAACATTGCATTTATGCACTTTCCTATATGCATTAAATGATCCCCTTAACAAAATAATACTCGCTCTGTGCAATTCTTTTTTTTTTTTGTCTTTTGATAATTGGATTTAGTAGTTTCCTAAACGGTATTAAACGGAGATACTCCAATAGATTAATTGATAAATTATTATATAAATGAAAGGTATTGATTATAAATTATAGCATTGATACACAAACTGTTAGGTTGTGCATCTTAAAATATCATATAAGTATAGATACATATGTTCCCTGTATATCATAGTGTGATATGGGACAGTAAAATATTGGTTTATAGAAGTATACAGATTTGTGGAAGACTAAGCTTCAGTATTTTGGTGTTCTTGTTGAGGTTCTTCATCATCTTCGGCATCAAAGGCAGCCATTTCAGCTTCCTCCTTTTCACGTTTTTGGAACGCTAAGTTAGCCTTTGATCTTAGAATGTATAGATATTCACCATTTTCTCTGTTGATCATCATCAAGGTGTTTTGAACCATATTAGTGAATTTAATAACTTCATCCATACTAACTGGATGAATAGCAAAATCATCTCTTCTATTAATGATTTGTCTCTTGATCTTTAAGAATTTCTTCCAATTTTCTTCAGAAACACCACTGTTAGCATTAGAACCAGAATCAGCATCCATTACATCGACATAGGCTAATCTTTTAGACCATTCATTGACCATAATGTTAGCCCATTCTTCATAAATTTCGGCGTATTGTTTACGCATATTTTCAACAGCGAAATAAACATCAGCGTCTAAATTACCTACTTCGGCGTTAATTTGACTGATGACAGCTAAACCAGCAGAGTTTGCATTTTCAAATAAGTCACGCATTAATTCACGATCAACATAGACAGGTAATTTAGTAGTACCTGTCTTATCGAAATAAATTTTCTCTCCAGTAGTTTGATCGATTTCTGTGATACAATCGATATCTTCGATTTTTTTGGAGATTTCTTCGTAACTATCTTGAGATGAATTTGACATTTGTCTTAACATTTTTTTCAATGATAGATCTTTAGTTTTCAATAATTTTTCCATTGTAGTGTTAACGTCCTTTTCGAATAAATCAATGATTGAAGTCATTTTATTTTCAATAGTTTCTGACCAATTATCAAAATCGATTTGAATAGAATTAGCTTCGGCGTTATCCTTAGAGACTTGTTTATTTTCAGATTCTGGGATCACATCACCTTCTGTCATTGTGACGACTTTAACTATAGTTGAAGTAGAAGTAGAAGTTTCGTCATCCAGGATTTCAAAGTCTTCATCCTTCATATTTTCTGCTTCTCTTCTAAATTCATATAAATCAGAGTAAATTTCTTTATCTAATAAAGGAGTTGTCTTACCCTTTGGAACCGTTACAGTAGCAGTAGTAGTTAATTCCTCTGCTTCTATTTCAGAAGCAACTGATTTTTTAGAATTGATATAACTTTCTTTCCTTTCCTTAGCTATCTTCTTAACTTGTTGTTTCTTCAATTCGATATTTTCATCGAATTTCTGTTTCTGTTCTTGAATTTTTGTGTTTGTTTCACTGGTAAATTTTTTAGCATCTTTAATATAATTTATATATCTTAATTTCCATTCTTGAAATTTTGTCTTGGTTCCCCTTAGATATGGTTCCAATACTTCACAAATTGGTTGAAATTGTGAAGGACATACAGTTTGATGTAATCCCAATTTGATACAAAGCATATCAACGTATCTTTGTAAATATAATTGATATAAGATATGAATTTGATTCAATACATATGATATTTTATCATGGATATAAATCACGTATGGTCTATGTTCGAATTGTTCAATTAATGGGCAAATGAATCTAGAGACAGGGTTAGTCAATTTTGTATTGATCTTTTCAGAGATTGAATAACGGTAAGGTTCAATAAATTTAGAATATTGTAAGGATAAAATATTAATCCTTGGTGCAATATGTTCTGCATATAAGGGACTTGATGAAATTAGTTGTTGATTCCATGTAATTGGTGAAGTATAATGACAGAATTGTTTGACGTCGGTTGAACAGTGGTTCCATTCACAATAGTGATGGAATGACATGATTGTCATTATAAAAATGACAATTTTAGTACAGAACTTCATCTTTAACTAATTGTTGTGTTGTTCTGCTAGGGAGGGTGGGCGAGAGGGATTCGATTGAAAGAAACAGAAGCTATATATATAACAATATATTAATAGATTGTAGTTACCAAATACTATCTATCGCAACTATCGCCTAGACACTAACAGAACCGAACATGGTAGATAGAATTCGAGTGTTCTCTAAACAACAGAATCGAATCTATCTTATTCTTCTTGCTGTTGTTGTTTATTATTTATTATGGCCAACGTGTAAACAACAACGGCGATATCCAACCCTTGTACGGGTGTTTGTTACCACAATGACATCAAGACAGTCTCACCGGCAGTCTCTGGGATAAAAAAACAAATAATTGTTGCGCGAGAACACTGTGGCGAGTTGCTGGAAGAACAGTTTCGAGTCGAGAGTGAGAGTGAGAGCAAGTAAGGGTATATATATAAGAGAGTGAGAGTGAGAGTGCCAGGTCTGTCTGTAACCGTGGTCTGTATGGAGTATATAATATGGACACAATGTATCAATTGACTGTTTTGTGTATTGCAATCTGTGCGTTTGATAGTGTAAATGTAGTTCTGTATAAGATGTTTTGAGATGTAAACGTTGACTTGTCTGATTTGTAAGCTGTAATGTATCTGCTGTTAAGCAACGTTGTTATAGCAGTTATGTCATCACAATTCTAGTTGTTCCCTGGTTCATATAGGCAAGTCATAGTTGATTCGGCTTTATTACCCAAAACAAACATAGTATAATACAATAAGCAATGGGATCCCTTTTCTTTTTTTGGGTTTTTTTCCTATTGTAACGAAAACCAAAATAAGGGAATATACGATGTATGTAAGCAGATCATTTTTTTTCCTTGCTTTGTACATACTGTGTTATAACTTAAAGAAGTGTAAAGAACTGCATATCATATCATATCCAACTCTTGGCTACAAACTGTATTTTATATTTGTAGGAGGGGTTGTGAAAAGGAGAAGACACATACGCACACACATACGGATTGAAATCTCTACAAGGGAATAACAAGGAACCTGATCCCTCGAATATTTTCATTGTGTTTCACAAATATAAATATATATATACCTTTTAATTGTATGGGAACTAGTTGTTTTGTGAATTCATTCCCACTAGTCAAAAGAATCGCAGAAAGAATATGTCATTTTGGCCATTCGGTTCAAATAATTCAGAATCACAAATTGATTCAATAATTAAAAATTATATTGATACATTACATCATTTAGGAACTGGTAATAATATCGAAGAAACTACAATTAAAAGGAGACAATACAGTAATTGTCATACAAATAGATCATTATCACCTGTATTTAGTGCACATTCAATAGCTAGTGACGATGACGACATACAGACACATTTAAGTCATTTGCATGTAGCTGATCCAAGAGGTATAGTGAATATCAGAGATCAGAGATCAAATAGATCAAGTTTCTCAAGTTTATTCAAAAATAATGAAACTAATTCAACTTTGAATTTATCTACAGGATTAGAAAAATTGAATCATAAATTTATTGAAAAAATTTTAAATGAACCAACTTTAGTGGATAGATTGATACGACAGGATGAGAAAGTATTGGATTTTATATGTTTTGGATATTTTTATTCAAAACAGGATAATGATAATTGGATTCAAATATATCATATGGATTATTTAATTGATATCATGTTATCAAACTTAAATTATATGGAAGGTTCTTATCCATTCGATAATATGTTATTATCACAAAATGATCCTTATGAAGATGATATCTTAAATGAGGAATCAATCAATATTGAAGAAAAAAATACTATAAAAGAAAATATAGGTAGTCATGTAGTAATATTGGATAAATATACACAAATACTTAGAATCTCAGATATTATTGTCCTAAATATTCCAATGATTTATAGAATGATTTTGGAAAATCAAGAAAGAATGATAAAATTGTGGTCCTTAATTCATCATTCAAAGATTACTACTGAAAATTCTATCCAATTGACAATATTCTTAAAGATTCAAGATGGTCTCTTAGCTAATCATAAAAATTCATATCTAAATTTTATTAGATCACAACAGGATTCTTTACTTGATAACATCTTTGAACATGATAATTTACCAATAATATTCGATTTCTTATTGAGATTGATTTGTACAGATAAGAAAGAAGATTCTACAGGGATATTGGATCTATTAGAGCGTCAAGGGTTGATCAATAAATGTTTACAATATTTTCATGGGAATTCATATTCTGATAGAAAGAAAAATACAGTTTTCGATTTTTTGAAACAATTCATTGAAATTTCGGTTAATATTCCTATTAATGATATCTCGATTGGTCCGAACAATTTAGTTAGATCATTGGTCTCTGAGAGGAATGTAGAGACTTTAATCCATCTAATGATGAAACAGAAAGGTGATGCTTTATGCAATATTGTTGTGATTATAATAGAATTGATAAGGAAGAATAACTCAGATTTTGATCCAATTGTATTAACAGAAACAACCTTGCATAAAAATCCTCCTAATAAAAGAGATCCCATATATCTAGGTCATTTATTGAAATCTTTCACTAAACATATGCCAGAACTATTGCAATTAATTTGGAATATTGAATCACCGGAGAATAATAAATTTACTACACAAATAGGAGAACAATATTCCAATGTGGGATTAATAAGAATCAAGATTATTGAGTTAATTGCAGAACTATTACATTGTTCTAATATGGAACAAATGAATTCAAAACAAAGCGAAAGGGTAGCAGATTCAAGAGAACATTTCAGAGAGAATGTTACCCATGAGATTAATGTTCTAATAGATGATAATAGTACCACAATTTGTGATCCAATTATTACATCAGCAGTTTCTGATAATACACAAAGTATTCAGGCAATACCAACTGCAAGTTCAATACTTCCATCGTCAGCTGCTAGTGAGTTTTATATAAACTCTACGAATAATGATTTTTTACGGAAACAAGCAACCATAGGAGATTGTTTCAAATTTATGTTATTTGATAATGAGGTTATACCGAAGCTTCTACAAATATTTTTAGATCACCCATGGAACAATTTTTGGCATAATGTCATATTTGATATTATTCAACAATTGCTTAATGGGAAATTAGAAACAACTTATAATCCCTTTTTAATTTATTCAATATTTAATCTCAAGGATTCGAGAAAGTTCAAACCAGTTCAGAAACAGGACAGTCACTTAAAGAATTTCAATATTTTAGACGATTTCATCCTGATAGGATATCAAAATAGTTATCAATATTATTTGAAAAATTCAATGACATTAGGTTATAGTGGCCATGTATTATTGATCGCAGAAGATCTTTCTGCATTCAGTAGTGCCTCGGATATTAAGGAAATATCACCAATAATGTATAAAATATTACACGAACCAAAATGGATCCAATTATCTGAAGATATCTTGCCAATGACGAAAACCATGTGCATTAAGATACTGGGGGGTGGTGAAAGAATCGAGGATCAAAACGGGAACGTGATACTTCAAATATACGAAAAGGATCCAGAAGACGAGAAACTGGAGAAGGATTCAGAGAATACCATCTCAAATGACTCTAATCTAAAACTTAAAGATATAGAGCAATCTTATCCGACCCAAACAGATCTGATTAAGAAAATTGGAACATTATGGTAAGAGGCGATAATAATTATTGCACTCACCCCAGATATAAATTCTGCATATATACACATACATATAAAAATACTTCATTAATAACATACAACATGCATTTACTTAGACATTATTTCCAATTGAGTAAAACCAATTGAGTAAAACCAAATGGTATCATCTATGATCTATATATCTGATACACCATTAATTTGTACGTTGAAATCACTTCCATCGGCGCCGGCTCTTCACCTTTTGTTGGAACAGCTTGGAAAAACAAAAATTCAAAACTTCAATTCAACTTTAAAAAATATTACACCCTATGACAAGTATAAGGTTGTGAGTAAAAGGGAAAACCGTTATATCGTAGGATCAATCCAAACTAACTAAGAATCAATCCATATCACCAACATATATTAGTCATGTCAGTTCAGATGGAAGACTGGGTACAGAATCTCTGCAATCCAAATTTTGCTAAATCAATAATACCACAGACCAAGAAAGATACACTATACCCACCAGGATACACGCAAACGGATAATAACGATGAAAAATCCACTGCCAATTTGAACCACATACGTCCAGCTGTAGATTTAGATGCATTGCAAGTACAAAAAGCATGGCAAATTGCTTTACAACCTTTAAAATCACTACCGATGAATTTCTTTATGTCTTATATGTCCGGGACATCTCTTCAAATTATTCCTATTGTAGCCGCATTAATGTTATTATCTGGTCCAATTAAGGCTATCTTCTCTGTTAAACAAGCTTTTAAGCCGGTTTTAGGTAACCCAAGGACAAGCTCCACAATTACTGGTGCCATCTTGCTTTATATTATTGGTCAATGTGCGCTGATGTACATTGGTATAAGGAAACTAAATCAAATGGGGTTGATTCCAAATACAAAGAGTGACTGGCTTGCTTGGGAACCACAAGTAAATTATAATGGTGGTCTTAAATCAGTTGTTGTTTAAATTCAATGTTGCGAATTTCGAGTATTACGCACATTACGTAAACGTGCTGCTTTAAAAGTATAATATAATGTACATGTATGACTATACTAAATACTACTATATAGAGATTCAAAAATAATAACGAAATTATTCATATGTAAGTGTCACATTCTCTGATATAGTGAAGAATCGATTAGATATTAACTCTCAGAGCTGATTTCACCATTGGATTTTTCTATTTTCTTTGCCTTTTGTTCTTCTTCTTCCTCTTTCTTTAATTTGGCCTCATAAATTTGTTGAACATTATACTTCTTATAAGATTTATTGTATTCGCCATTTACAACAGAAATACCAACGTTATTTTTAAAACATTCGACTAATATAAGTTTATCATAATTCTTTAAGTCAACTTTATGTTTATATTTCCCATTCTCACATACGAATGAGACCAAATTGTTAATAATGTCCATCTTGGGAATTGTATTGAAATTTCTTCTGGTAACTTCAATGGCGAACTTGAACCCTTCCTTTTCCGTTCCTTCAGAATGGAAATGAGGAGCAATCGTTTTCTCTGCCAGTTTCAATATTTGCTCCATTGTAGCACTACAAGAATTTGTTATTGGAGTTAATTTCTGAACATATCTCGTTCTCTTTACCATATTATTTGGATCAAGTAATTCATCCATGATGTTTTGTACGAATTCTTCTGGAATAATAGGTTTTCTTGTCTTACAAAAGACAACACATTCACAATTTAGATCAATAAAATGTAATAATTCTTTCTTTTTGTCATCTTTAGATACAGGATTGGTAGAGGCCTTCATTTCAGATAATTCTTGTTTGATTTGGTCCTCGATTGATAGTTCCTCTTCTACAACATCTTCTTTGACTTCATCTCCATCTTCATTGTTAGCCTTTTCCAACTCCTTAAGCTGATCACCGTATATCTCTTGGAGTTTCTCTTCAAATAACAATCCCAACTCTTGAGCTGCTTGCCTTTCTTTTCTTCTGGAGCATGTAGCGTATATACCTGATGTGCCAGGATCAAGGAACCCGCTTGAAACCTTAAATTTCTTCTTCTTTTGGTCTCCCATTCCACTAACTGGACGTTTATTACCCATTCTCGTATTCAGTTATTATGATATAATTTATTGGTGTCAGTTATGAAAGACTTGCTTGATTGTCTACTGTGTAGTCATCGCTGATTTTGTCTTATATAATAATATCAATAAAATTTTTCGAATACTCATCGCTTCCACCAAAAACACTTTCAGCACAATAGGTGCCGCACAAAAAACAACCAACAGGCTCACTATTGGAATTCATACTTTAATTAAATTTACTTATTTATTTATAAATAATATCCCATATTTCTATCATTCATGGTATTTATATAAAAGTAGTGTAGTCATTAACGGCCAAATAGCTTAGCCAATCTATTGGTGTTGCCCGAGTCATTTGTCGGTGTCGAACTTCTAGCAGATCCTAAAATTGATTTATTATCGGAGCTGTCGTCAGATTCTGGTGTTGCAAGTCTTTTAACTTTACTCAACAATAAATTAGCATCCTCTGCTTTAATACGTGAGAATTTCCTCATTCTAATTTCCGGATCAGCATAATCTGCTGAACTCCGTGATTTCAACAACTCTATACATTGATTTAATTCAATGAAAGTTTCTTCTAATGATTTCATGTTATTCTCCAATAATGCTGCTGGGCGATCTAAGGAGTTTGGATTTGGTGTCCCTGGAGCAGAATGATTCTCTGTTGGAGATGCAGAAAGTGATGGGAAAATCTTTGGAATAATCCCTTGCAAATAACGTACATCAATTGCAAAATTTGAGACACTTTCCGGTGTCAGAGATGAAGGTGTGTCATGCAACAATAAATCTAGAACCTTCCTTGTTAAAGAGTCAAACTCACGGAAAATTAATAGTGTTTGAATGCTGTATGGTAAATTAACTAATGTGGAGGCAAACATCATCTCCAAAAATTGTGCTACATCGATGATAGAAATATCTGGTTCGTTACGTAATTGTGTCGAACTCCAATCGAATTCAACGGTATCCAGAATATCAGATATCTTAGAATCAATTAACTCAATTAGTTTTGTTTCAGCATATTTTCTACTCTCAATATAATGTTTTATCGACGACAATTTAATTTCAATATCAGGATTCTGTAAAATATTTGTGTCTGTCATCATCTTACTAAATTCTTTAGATGCGATAATAAAGTAATCCAGGTTAATTAAAATTTGTGCAATTTCTTCTCTGGATTTACTATCTAGTTTAGCTTTGATTTGTTGATTCACAATATCATTGAAAATAACATCCATAGTTTTGATTAAGACGTTACTCAGATATTGTAAATTATGTCCGTAGAATACAGATATGAAATGCGTTAATTTGGAATAAATTTTCTTCGCCAACGTACAAGTCATAGGATATAATGGGGAGAATGGTAACGTAATCGAGAAGTCAGCTCCTGATGCTTCTAATGCATTTACTTCTTCGGTTAATTTGTCGCCTTCATTCTTCTTTAGCCAACAAATTTTAATAACTTTGTCGAATAATGTACGGTCTTGGATAGTCAATGGCATGAAATCGTCGTCATCTAATAAAGTTCTAAATTCGTCACGGAAAGAATTCATTGATAAATCACAGTATTTCTGGAAGATAGCTAACAACAAGTTGTATAACGGTGTTATGCTCAAATTGAAGTTTTCAATAATTGCCACATATATGCTCAAAAATGTTTTAAAATCAATTAATTCTTCTTCTGTATTTAGCAATTTGTTCATGGCATGACTCAAATAAGGACCTAATCTGTTTAGTAAACCTTCCCAAAATTCGTTTGTCGAATTGTAGTTACTACTTACCAATATGTAATCGGTTGATTTATTTAGACATATGTCATACATTAGGAAACCTAATATACGTAACAAGTAACTTTTTAAGAATGGTAGAGTCAACGATTTAGTAAATGCGTCCCTTTCGATATCAGAAGTAGTTATATTGATATTGTTGACAGTCTTTTTCCATACCAATGGGAATATCACCTTGGTTTTTCTGAATTCGTATTCTTTGGTAAATTCAGTCAATAGATATGGTGATTGGTTCAACGTTTCAAAGATCATGATGGCGTCATGGAATTCGTCTAAGTGGAAAAATGTATCTAAGGTTATTGTGCTCAATACTTCTTGATCTCTTAATGATATCTCCACGGGTGAGTTAAATTTAAATATATTGAAATCCATTCTATCCTTCATTTGCAACCATTTCGGTAGCAGTTCCTTTTCGTAGCATTCGAAAATAGCATTTCCGACATTCTCTAAATTCTTACCTAAATTAGAATTGAAAGAGTTACGGATTAAATTAATACATTCATCTTTGATTACTTTTTTCAAAAACGGAATAGAATCGTATATTTCTTTCAAAAAACCAAAATTGTAATTCTTAAATTCTTGTAGATATAATTTTTCTAAGTTATCAAGGTTCTGAAGAGCTTTGAAGAAGCTTTTTTCTGTGATCAATTCTTGGCATTTGCTCGATAATTCTAATATTCTTAGAACTTTTGTGATCAATATAATAGATTCTGATATCTTCAATGAAGCTTTTTTATTATTTACGAACAGTTGTTTTTTCATTATCAAATCATTTGCTGATGTGGCTAAACTATTTTGGAATTCCTGCATTTGGACTGTCAATTGCCTTTCGATTGTGCTTTGAATGTTTGTTACCTCTTCAATGGATTCGGTTAATTTGTTAGTCACTTGAAAGTCACGTAATAACTGCAATTCCAAACCCTGGAAATTGTCCTCTGTAGATGATTGTAATTCGTCAACGACTACTTCTAATTGATCTTTCTCTATAGTTTCTCTCATAAAAGGAATCCATTTATCAAATAATTGGGTGTCTAGGGAATCACCAATGACTTTTTCAATATCTTCATTAGAAATATTTCCTGTCTTTTTATCATTTGATAGCAAAAGCTTTTCTTTTCTCTCCTTATTCATTAAAAAGGATGAGGAGACAGAAGTACTTGCTGATGACAGCAACATCTTTTGAAATTCCTCGGATAATAATGTGTCTTGATCCATATTTGGTTGATTATGTTAATTGTGTCAATGCCTTTGTTTATATGAGTAAAATAATTTTGCGTTATACCTCGCAATTCTATAAGTGTGGTAGGTTGTGAACTTATTATTGAGGCAGTATATTAGGGAACGGCACTATGAATCGTATGTATCCTGCCAAAATTTCTCTATCTTTTGAATTTGTGGTATAAACAATTGGTTCCTATAGTCTTCTCCTGATATATTTTTGATATATTAATTGTTCAAGGTACTCGTATTTTTATTGATCCTCGGATTCGCCGCCCTTCATGATCTTGGGTTCTGCAAAATAAATACTGATACATATTTTTCACTATAAGCTCGAACAACAGCAGTTCGTTGAAGGGTATATACAATGCAATAATTAATGATGGAACTATCAATAATAGGACAGTTGCTTGAAATTTTATGTCTGTTCGTATTATATTTATTATGTTGTTAATGTACAGATATGTGTTTACATAATTAAGTATGAGTATTGTTAAATGTAATATGTAATGATGACAAAGGTTTTTGATCAATATAGATTAGTAGCGTTACTAACTACACAACCTGGAGCGCCTGCTGGTTTTTCAACTAAAGTACCAATCTCGTATACGGTTTCATTTGCTTCAGTAACCAACTTCTTTACTGCTTCAACATTTTCCTTCTTGACTATCAGAACCATACCAACACCCATATTCAATGTCTTTAAGATGTCTTCAGTTGGAACATTACCAGCTTTACCGAACCACTTGAATACTTCGGGTACACTCCATGTATTCATATCGACTTGCGCTTGTAGGTGTTTTGGAATAGCACGAGGAATATTTTCAATTAGACCACCACCTGTGATATGTGCTAAACCTAGAATTAACTTTTTTTTCAATGATGGAAGTAATTGCTTCACGTAGATCTTAGTTGGAACCAAGGCACCTTCACCTAATGTCTTAGTATTATCCCATGGGCATGGATCAGTCCAAGATAAGCCAACGTGAGAAATGACTCTTCTGACTAAGGAATAACCATTAGAATGTACACCATCGGAAGCTAAACCTAGAAGAACGTTACCGGCCTCCATTTGATCCATCTTTGGCAAGATATCATTCTTGTTGACAGCACCAACAGCGGTACCATTGGTATCGTAATGACCTGGTGGGTACATACCTGGCATTTCGGATGTTTCACCACCGACTAAAGCACATCCAGCTTGTAAACAACCATCGACGACACCTGAAACAAAATCAGAGGCGACTTTGATGTCCAGTGCACCTGTAGCAAAATAATCTAAGAATAATAGTGGTTCGGCACCTTGTACAACCAAATCGTTGACATTCATGGCTACTAAATCGATACCAACAGTATCGTGGATATTAGTTTCTTGAGCAATGATTAATTTGGTACCGACACCATCAGTAGCTGCGACTAATAAAGTTTCGTCGGTATCGTAACCAGCTTGTTTCAAATCAAAGACACCACCAAAACCACCGATATCAGAATCAGCACCAGGTCTTCTGGTAGATTTAACCATGTCCTTAATCTTTTGAACCAATAAATTACCATTGTCTACAGAGACACCTGAATCGGAATATGTAATTGAAGTCTTAGTCAAATTTTCATCAAATGCACGATGAGCAATATCGTTTCTATAATATTTATCCTTGAAATCTATACATTTAACAGCTTCATAAGCTTTCTCTACGGCACCCTTTAGAGTAGTAGAGATTGCTGTAGCGGCAATGACTCTACCACCAGCTGTGACTAATTGATTTTGTGATTGATTATATTGAGTACCTGCATGGAAAATGTATGATTGTTCAGGCAAATGAGTTTCATCGATAGTGATTGCATCACCCTTATTGTAAGATTCTGGGTAACCGCCAGCAGCTAGAACAACAGTAGTTGCGAAATAATCCTTCTTGATATTGATTTGAACGGAATCCAGTCTATGTTCAGCGGCAGCTAGAAATACTTGAGCCAAATCAGTATCTTCTGTTAATAAAGGTAAAACGGTTTGAGTCTCTGGGTCACCGAATCTAACGTTATATTCTAGTACTTTTGGACCACTTGAAGTTAAAATGATACCAGTGAAAAGAACACCGACAAATGGTAAACGATCCTTTCTTAAACCGTCGATACTTGGTTTAATAATATTTTGATCAATTTCATTTAGAATCTTTGGAGTGGCAACAGGAGCAGGAGCGTAAGCACCCATACCACCTGTGTTTAAACCTGTATCATTTTCACCGATTCTTTTATGATCTTGAGCAGCAGGTAAATTATAATATGAATAACCATCGGAGATAGTTAAGATAGAAATTTCTTGACCATCTAAGAATTCTTCAATGACTACAGAATCACCAGCTGAACCAAATTGTCTTTCAACCATAATGATTCTTAAGGCTTGAACAGTTTCCTCATAAGTTGTTGGAATTAAGACACCTTTACCTGCAGCGACACCATCTGCTTTGATGACAACTTTTAAATCTTTGTTATTATCGATATAATTTAATGCATCTTCATATTTATCAAATTTAGCAAATTTAGCAGTTGGAATATCATGTCTTTCCATAAATTCTTTAGCGAATACTTTTGAACCTTCTAATTTTGCAACTTTTTCAGATGGTCCAAATACTGAGATACCAATATTATTGAAAATTGTAGTGATACCATCAACTAAAGGTTGTTCAGGACCTGGAATCACTAAATTAATATCATTCTGTTTAGCAAAATTAGCTAAATTATTAAAATTAATTACATTTGGAGTCAATTTATCATCTGTAATATTTGTAACTTTTGGTAAAATTCTTGTACCACCATTACCTGGTGTAACATATATTTTATTAACAGTTGAAGATTGAGATAATTTCCATAATAAAGCATGTTCTCTACCGCCGTTACCTAGTACTAAAATATTTAAAGACATAGTGAATGAATAAAAAAAAAAAAGGGATATGTGTATATTGGGTAGATAGATAGATAATGGATCTAATGACCTTGGCCTTTGTAGTATCTTATTATAAGATATATTAGTTCAATTTAATATCCACTAGTGAACAGAAATCTTATCGTCAACGAAATAAGATATAATAGTATAATATACTTTTAAATATATATATATGTATATATATATATATTAATGAATTTAATGTGGTTGCAAAAGAATGAAAACACTATTACATTAGACTCATCTTTAATAGATTCAAAGTAATTAAAATTATATTATATTAAAATCAGTCAAGGACATATGTGCATGTTTTTTAACAAATAATAGCAATAACAATTGCAATAGTCAACCCTTGTGCAATGAGATGGCTATTAACAACTGAAGAAAACTCATATTAAAACATTCCTTATTTTTTTCAGAAGAAGGTTCGCTGTTGCTGCTGCTGCTGCCATAATGGAGGACGGGTCATCATCACTTTCTGTTCTCGTTTTGTCTGCGTGCGTTCGTGAAATTATTCGAACAGCGGAAATTCTTTCTTTCTTTCGTTTTTGCTTTTCTGACTCCGCGAGGTGATTTGACTTCTTTGGGTGCTACGTCTGTTTGTTACTGTGGGAACGGTACAGGTCTGTCTGGCCACAACAAATCAGCCGGGAAACAGCGAACGCAGAACGAGTCAAAATTTATTTCCGTTGTTACAGATGTGTACGCACGTTTGTACGTAGAGAACTTAGTGGGGCCCTAGTAGTCGTGGAAAATGATATATGTTCATTGTAACCCTAACTTCAGGGTTTGATTATATATTTTTCTATTATCTGTATGATCGATGGTGTCACTTTACGTGAATGTCTTATTTAGGCAATACGTGATGTCAGTAAATATTGAGACAACCATTCATATTATACACGTTATCGGTAATAAAATTAAGGAATGTTGAAATTTTGTCACATATGTCGAGAACTGCTAATGGAGACCGCTAGTGGGGTATGATTCTTTGTTTTTCCTCTGTAAGTTGCTATTTTAAAATTAATTCGTAGTATACAACTCGTGATATACATTAAATTAAGTAGTGATATATCTTATTAAAGAGTATGGATTGATTCTTATATGCATAGATATTAAATTAAATAAATAAATTACACGGGTGAGAAAAGAGTCTACGATAATAATAAATTGAATATCCTAAACACTAAGTAATTCCTTCAGATGTTTTGGTCCATCCCAATTCGTTCGTTCAATAGTTTTGTCAGTTCTAAGGCCTCCGTTAGTGGGGCTGTCGCCAAGCTAACCTTTTCTATGTTTATGTTTAATGAGAATGTCCTTAAGAAAGAGATATTTCTGAAAATATCGTCAGCTAATTTGCTGTCCCAGTAAGTAAAATCACGACGTCTCAAATTATGGAACCTTTCTGTATGAACAGTTCCAGTTGGCATATTATTAAAAATTTTATTCATCATAGACAGAATAGGGAATTTCTGTTTATACATCTTCCAAAATATTTTGTCAGCTCCAATTGTTTCATTTCCATAGGTTTTAAACTGAGAATTCGGAGTCATGGCTCTCTCAGGAATAGAGTCCACATATGATGTCTCTCTATCGAAAGAATCTTTGCGGATCCTTTCTTTTTTCCAATATTGTTCAAGACAGGCATATTTAACATCGAACGATAAATCTCTATAACTTAAAAGTTCATCATATATTTCTCTCCTTAGATATGGTCTCAAGGAATACAGATCTGGTCTCATATTAGATGGATCAGGTAGCAGTTCTTTAGTGCACACTGGTTTATCGTAATAAATTCCTTCTTTAGGTTCAGTTTGTATGTATCTGTTTTCATGTCCATAAAATTTTTTGAAGTGTTCATAACGGCTGTCTGTTTCACCAGTTTCACTCGGTGATGGATCTACTACCGTTATATTAAGATATGGAAGCATGTATTCAGTGATCTCATGGGCAATCATTTCGCAAACATAGTTACTTTGTACATGTCTGTCAGTATTATTGGAAGCATATTTTTCAACCCAAAATTGGTTGTTAGAAAATCCTAGGGTTAGGAACGCGGCAACACAACAGGTGTTATTCCCTTTGTAATTTCCTAAATAATTCCCTACCTTATTTGTAAATTTTCTAAGTAAACCTTGTGACCTTACAAGTATGGATGTTTCCTCAACAGGTTCTCCAATCACATCTGACATAATTGCTTCATATTTGGTTAACAACGGAATGAAATACTTAAAGGTACATTCGTCATATGTTAAAAGTGTACATAAAACAGAGAATGGCTCTAAAACTGAGAGGATATAAGATATTATTGTAAAATCATTCTCAGTGAATGAAATACCAACATCAGAAACAAACGATGGATCTAAAAGTATATTCTTTAGCTCTACTAAGTGACGAAGGTTTTTCAGAGCCAACAACCCTTTTGTTTCGAAGAATAGCCCTAAGTTTATTTCTTTCTTACCTTTATATCTCTCGCTTACAAGATTATTAAAAGGATGTAACTTAGTAGAATTGTTTATTACTTGGAAGAAAATGTCTTCGTTTCTTGAAACGATATCGAATCCACATAAATAATTAATAAAATTGCTCGGTTCGTCATTTGAATCGGTATCTCCCTCGCTTAGAATGAACCCTGTGAAAAAACTGTCCATTAGAAGATCTTGTTGTTGGATTGAAAACATTTCTCTTTGACTAATTGAACATGATTCATCTTCACGATCAAATTTACATCTTTCAATAAATTCATCAAGTGCATTATTAATATAATAAGTTTTTCTTTTTTAATAGGTTTTGTTTATATCTGAAATATCATGTATTGATATTTCTTCGTACTCATTTTGCATTTCCAGCTCAAAGAAACATGTGTTCATTATGTTAATATTATGCAGGAGACCCTCGAAATGACCTAGATATTGAGGACCAAACAAATTTGAATCTTCAAGTACTTCAGCTACCTTTGATGCATTTGTAGTATTGTCAGTAGACATCCCTACAGTTACATCCTTAAGGCCCGGGTTATTATCAAGAATATCCTTGAGTTGTTTTGCAACAGCTTCTGAGGAATATCCTTCCGATGATGGGATATCCAATAAGAATGAAACTTGTTTATCTCTAGATTCATCGTAGCTTACAATCTTCACATCCATCCATCCACTTGTTTTGAAATTTAACTAATGGTCGAACTCTAGTGAGAAAAATCTTACTCTGTCCAATAGATCCAATCTTTTATTAATATTGTGACCTAATGCGTACGAACTAGAAAAAATTGGCGTTTTCAACACATGAGCAGACATGAAAAATTCACTACCCAATAAATACTTTGCCTTTTCTGTTAAATCGTCGATAGATTTTATTACATTTAAAAGACTAGCTTCCCTGTCTTTCTTTAATTATATGTTAACTACCCTTCAATTATTTGGTGGTAATTTTATACACTCATATCGGGCTTTCACATATGGATCATCCAGAGCACTCGGGTTTAAGAAACCTCTAATCGTAGAAGTGGCAAGCATTTCAGGATGACTAGGCATTCGGAGGTAATTCCTTAAAGTATCAGTAGATGTTGGGTCGGCCTCTCTTTTTGCCATATTCGTATCAATTATCCTGCTATCCACAGTGTACCGATTGGAGTGAACTATTGACAGTAATTTAAATCCTGCCATATGTAGTAGGGCAATAGCCGCATTACTGCGAGTACTATCCCTATCAACGATGTCTTCGCCACAGTGTCTACAGAGGATCACAGTACTGTCAATGGAATCCCGTTTGAAATTTTCCCAAAGATATGGATGTGAATTAGTTGATACTTTGTTCCATGTGTGCCTGTCATTATTCGAGTTGGCATCTGACATCATGAACTTTCTTTTCATACTATTATTAGTAAAAACGGATGGATCAGAATTTGTTGTATCAGTAGCTTGATTATCTTCCTCCAGCATAGGGGTGGTTCTACTCGGAGACTATTCTTCTATAATTGTGAAAGTAAGCCCGTCCTTTAGTAGCAAGTCACACAAATGAGCCAATGGATACCGCAGATATACTGTTGCGTATCATTTCATAAAATCATTTGAGTATTTTATACTCTATTGGAAAGAGTAACTGACCAGCATATCGATGTATCCATTTGAACTCTTCCATCGCACAGTCATCTTTGGCATATTTTCTTCTTTTTTCACTTTTCTTGGAAATATAAATTCGGCATCGGATGTTCATTCCCAATGTTAGTGAAGTGAGCGTCTCGCCAGTGAAACCGCCTCATCTGAAAGATATCGTTTGAGATCACCATTATGTAATGAAGGGTCCCTTTAGATCACATCTTGAAACAGCTATATAAATGTAGATATATTGTTTTCAAAGAGGGCAAGACATACTTAGAAATAGATTTTCAGACACATAATCGGTCATATTAGGTATATATTTCAGTAGTTGCACTTTGTTAATCTACTGACTGGACTTGTCATAATGTGGAAGGTAACGAGAGGTGTAGTATTTCTCAGATCCACAACTCGCTTAAACCAAAATATATTTAGACGACATATTTCATTAAATGCAGATCTTCAAAAGGCATTAGCCAAGTTACCACTTAATGATGTGGTTGTAATCGGAGGTGGACACGCAGGGTGTGAAGCATCCGCTGGAGCAGCAAGGGTTGGCAGTAAGACAGTTCTAGTCACACCTTCGATAAAACAATTAGGTACATGTTCGTGTAATCCATCTATGGGAGGTGTTGGTAAGGGCACTTTATTGAGAGAGGTTGATGCGTTGGATGGTTTGGCCGCTGACGTAACAGATAAAGCCGGTATTCAATTTAAAATGTTAAATCAAAGCAAAGGTGCCGCAGTTTGGGGTCCAAGAGCTCAAATCGATAGAAAATTATATATGGAAGAGATGCAGAAAAAGCTAATCACATATTCGAATTTAGAGATATGTGAAGGGAAAGTTAAGGATATTATTGTGACGAAAGATCCTCATTATTCTGTTAAGGGTGTTATTCTAGAAGATGACACTATACTATCGACGAAGAAAATTGTCGTTACAACTGGTACCTTCTTGAGTGCAGAGATTCATATAGGACTGAAGACTTTTCCGGCAGGTAGAATTAATGAAGCTCCAACATACGGAATAAGTAATACATTGGCAGACATTGGATTTAAACTAGGTAGACTAAAGACTGGGACACCAGCAAGACTTGATAGAAGTACCATAAATTTTGATAACCTAGAGAAACAATACGGTGATGAAATACCAACTCCGATGAGTTTTATAAATGATTCAGTAAGAATCCAGGACCAAATACTTTGTTATGGAACTAGAACAACCCCAGAATTACATAAATATTTAAGGGATAATCTAGCTAAAAGTATTCACATTAGAGAGACTGTAAAGGGCCCCCGATATTGTCCTTCCATAGAAGCTAAGATACTACGTTTTGCTGATAAGGACTCGCATAAGATCTGGTTAGAACCAGAAGGTCTTGAATCGAACGTTATATACCCAAATGGGATATCGAATTCCATGCCTGAGGATGTTCAACTGAAAATGATGAGAATGGTTCCTGGTTTAGAGAATGTTAAGATTTTACAACCAGCCTATGGTGTTGAATATGATTATGTGGATCCAAGACAATTGCAGAATACATTGGAAACAAAACTTGTAAGCGGACTATATTTAGCAGGACAGATTAACGGTACTACCGGATATGAGGAGGCATGTGCACAAGGTTGCATTTCAGGAATAAATGCAGGTCTTGCATCCTTAGGAAAACAAGAATTAAAATTATCCAGATCAGATGCATATTTGGGCGTTTTAATAGATGATCTTATTACCAAAGGTGTTGAAGAGCCTTACAGAATGTTTACTTCTAGATCAGAATTCAGAATCACTGTGAGGGCGGATAATGCTGATTTCAGACTTACTGAACTGGGTCATTCGGTCGGTGCAGTAGGTAAGCACCGCTACAATATCTTTAAAACCGATGAAGCTGTCTATTACGAGACTATTGATAAATTAAAATCATTTTCATGTAATCATTTAGTTTGGTCAGACAAATTAGGCATTAAAGTAGCACCTTCTGCTCTAAACTATACAGCGTGGGATATGTTTAAATTTAACGGAATTACATTGCAGAGAGTTGTAGATAGTTTCCCCGAAATAGATATTGATTTCGACAATATTCCAAGAAGGGTAGTTCAAAAGATAGATATTCAAGGGAAATATAATCCGTATATTACAAAACAGAACCAATATATTAAAGCATTCCAGGCTGATGAAAATCTTTTATTACCAGTTGATTACGACTACTCAAGAATACCAAGTTTATCTTCTGAATGTACCACTTTGTTAAACACAGTTAAACCAACGACCATAGGCCAAGCAAGGAGAATACAAGGGATGACACCTGCCGCATTGTTTGAATTATATCGTCTCATGAACAAATTAGGTAAAGAAAAACGTTCGACCTCATAGTTCAAAATAGCATATATATAAATACACATGTAAATACAAAACAGCATATATATTCACGCATTAATTGTATCATTTGTTATCTTTCTGTGCAGAACAGAAGGTTGTTGGCAAGAGTGTTATTAAGATTGAGCTTACTGTCTACCGACGGAATCTTGAGCATAAAATAGAATATCTGTAAACACATCCTGTGGGGTTACTTTCAGGTAAAAGGTTATTAACATGATGATACGTATAAAATGATAATAAATATATCACTTTATACGAGAATCAACACATCCGGGTAATGGCCATGATTCTTCTTCCACCATATTACAGAAAATCTAATGAAGCGAAATATCCTCCAGTGTAACAAAACACGGAGAGCGCAGACAATAGAAGAGTGGGAGACAATATTAGGGAACTCTCGGTTGAGGATAAGAACCGTTAAATGCAGGTTATGTCAATATTCAAGGCTGAAGTGTATATATGAGCAAAGGATTTATTTGCATCAAGTAAGAAAACTATATTGACACATTTATAGATATTTCAACATCGATTTTTCAAGACAAAAATTACAGCGTTCGCGATTAATAGAGTTTGAATGCATTCAGATAGGACACACATTCATTTAGCAACGAATATTTGATCAAAACTATAACCGCTTTAGAAGTATTTTACATTATCAGGTTAGTATTAAGCATTTCATAGTATTCAAAAGGCAAGAGTAATCAAGCATAAATACCGTGTATCATTTCTTAGTTAGTAAATCATAGATAGAATTTTGAAATTCATATACAAAGGGATAGAAGATCATGAGTACTAACGAGGAAAATTATCACCCATTAGAAGCTGATTTAGACCATAATAATGGTGGCATGGGAAATGGAATAAACTCTGTTACTGGAGATAGTAGAGAGGACAATTTAGCAAACGGTCTTAATTCACAGCCAAGTGCCTCGGATCTGTATTTATATAATCGATTGAACAGAATCGATACTGATAAGTTATCATCTGCAATCTTTATGAAAGAATTACCACTACTGAGTAGTGGGAACAAAGCAGATATTGACCGAAACGGCGCATGTTTAAACGCTAACGAAACGAACGATTCGAGCAACATATCTCAAGCGAATATAGAAGCCCAATTAATAAATAAGTTGGATCCAACAGATCCGGCTGATTTAGTTTTGGATGATCGTAACATTACTCAGGGTACTACAGACGTAGATTACAGTGGCTTAACCAATAACAAAACTGCAGATAACAATGGATTGACCGATATATTAGATAATGATGCCTCTAACGATAAAGAATCTACACCAGATCAACCTTTCTACGTGAATGCAAAGCAATATTATAGAATATTAAAAAGGCGTTACGCTAGGGCTAGACTTGAAGAGAATTTACGTATATCAAGAGAAAGAAGACCTTATTTGCACGAATCTCGACATAAACATGCGATGCGTAGACCTAGAGGTCAAGGTGGTAGATTTTTGACTGCTGCAGAGATAGAAGAATTGAAAAGTAAAGGTAGAATAGACGAGAATGGTGATGTCATTCCGGATGATAAGGAGTTGGATAATAAGGAACAGGCGATAGAGAAACCTAGGGATAAGACACCTATAACGAAGATAGCAAATAAAGATGACGAAAAACGTAATAAGGATGATAACGACAACAACTCAAAACATATATCAATAAAGTCAGAAACAATGCCCCTTCCATACAAAAAATAAAACAAAAGGGTAAAAAATAATTAAACTGCATTAAGGAATAAATAATATAGCATGGTCCTTTTCTTTCATTATATCACGCATATGTTATTTATTAATGGTAATATTCTTTTAATTTCTTAGATGATCTAAATACACACACACAATTCACATATATATATATTTGTATTTATGACATTTAATATTGTATTATTAAACATTTATATTCTCTGTTTTTGGATTTGAATTTGAGTAATTTTGATAGACCGACCGTCTCAGGTTATTTTCAAATCAGACAACCTTTATGAAGTCGATCCAATAACTTATATGACATATCAATATATTTTATAATATAAAAAAATTAAAATCTATCTATGTATATATATATGTATATATTCATGCAGCTGTTAACAATTGGTTCAGCTTTGTTTGTGCTTCATTGCTTAAATTTGGAAGGATGGTACTTGAGAATGAGGAGCCTTGAGAATTGACATATGTACCTAATAATTGTGCAATGTAACTTTTTAGGCTATTCGTTAGATCCACTTCAGGTAATGGGTCTACAGGCTTCTCACCTACAACGGCTAGTTTACTATAAGATGAGCCGAAAGTAATAATTTCTTCCATATTATCTAAATCTACAAAATCACTCTTAAAGTTGGCAACATCCTCGGATGTTAATGTTTGAATTAAAGTTTCAAATGTTGGTGCTACTAATTGTGGATATTTATTGAAAAATAAAGGACTATCAGTAAGCATTTTAGTAATACCCAATAATGCAGTTTTACGATCGAGTAAATTACCCAAAGTTGGGATGGTTGGAATAATGAACGAATTCCAAATTTGAGGGAAAATCCCATCTTGAACTTCATCGATAAATTGCACAACAAAATCTCCATTTAGTCTCCAACTAATTAAACCAAGAAATACGACCAATTTCTTGACATATCTTTCAGTCTTTGAATTTTGCAAACGTTGAAGTAATAATACGGCTATTTGTTTTAGATATGGTTTCAACCCATCCAAACCGACGTACAACATAATGGATTCTAATAATTCAAAACCATGAACTTCGTAGGCCTTTGATGCTATCAATCTTTGGAAGACACCTAGGACTGGAATCAAATCCGGAAACAAAGTCTTATCGTATCTAATTAAGTCCTTTAACATCCTTGTAACAGCAGGGACATTACCCTTTAAATCCCAGACGGATGGTACTAATAATGGTTGCGCAAGAGGTTTAACAGTTTCTGGAACCATACCCAATTTTTCTATACTATAAGATATTATTTGGAAAACATATGCAATAAATTCTTGGATATCTTCAGATAAGATGTGTAGGAAACATGGCATCATGGCGTCTATCAATGTAGGTAAAGATTCTGGAGAGGTATATCTGACAAGACAACCTATAGATTCGAATGTAAAATGGGAGAATCTTGGATTTGACGGATTCTTTGCAATGACATTGATAATGTTTATCAATTGGTTTAGTATATTAGGGAATAAAGGTTGAATCGTATCTTCTGTAGTTTGTAGGATTCTGAAAACAGCCTTCATTAAAAATTCATTCTCCGCTAACTTTTCAGGAGCTGTACCTTGTTTTATTATTAAAGTCATTAGATTTCCTAGCAACATCTCCGAATTTGAGCTGATGTCATTTTTATTGAAAATGAATGTTGGAGATGACACAGATTCTCTGATTGATAAAATTCTTTCGATTGTTACCGCAGCGTATGTATAAACAACATATTCGTTAGACGTTAGAAAGTTGGCTAGTGCAGGGAGGATTTCAATCAATTGATTTTTGCTTAATTGATTTCTGAAAACGTAAATGAATTTAATTGCGTCGACTCTTAAGATATTATTTGGGACATTACCTGTTAGATCAGGAATGATTTGAGTTGTGAAGAATTCTACGACGTTTAGTTGAGGATTAATTGCAGAAACACCTGAACTCGTAATATTACCCATGATTGCTAATGTAGTGAATAAGAATACGTAAAGATCTTTGTACTTCCAGTATTCTGTTGGGTTGGATTGATATTGTTCAAAGAATTTCTTCATGTGGACCATGAAAGTATTAGTTACGAGACTCTCATTTTTCTCCTTTAATTCATTTAAGAAATCGGTACATGCCCTTCTTCTTGTATCAGTATCAGAACCTTCTAGATCTCTTCTAATGTATTCAATTGGATCATCTTCAAATAATTCAATATCAGATTCGCGTAAAGTGACGTTTGGTAATATAACTTGTTCTGTTAAATTATTCATGGCATCTTGATTATTAAACATTTCAAAATATTTTGGATTACGTGATACAGCTGTTAGGAATGCTAAAGATTTAGAAACAAGGATATCATACTTTGGCTCTTCAGAAGTGGATGTCAGTAGAGACCAAGTAATCTCGATAAAACCATTAACCATTGGGCTGAAGACATCATCGTACCTTGTAGTATATAACTGAACCACTTCCTGTATGGCAGATTTAACTTTAGTGACAATGCTTGCGTGTTCTGGATCATCTGGATCCTCAAGCAAAGTATTTGAGTAAGATAAGTATTTATGCAGAATACCCATACCTTGTTGAATATGATCTTCAAAAAATTCGGGGATATCCTGGCAATTGAAGTCATAATACAATTTGATTAGAACTAGTAATACGTCGAATAAGACACTCAAATGTGGTAAATTATTTTTGTTTTCATCTATTTGTTTGTCGACAGTTTCCAACAGACTCAAAAATGGAACAGTGAATTTATCCAGGACTAATTTAATCTCTAAAAACAACTCGTCGGATCTAAATAATGGTCTCCATCTCTTAAAAATAGAGTGTGCAACAATCAAAACACCTTTGTTTAAGACCATGTTATCTGGGGATAATCTAGAGACTAAATCATCTAAAAACCCAGGCCATCTAGCTGGAAAATCAGAATCAGCGATAATAGAAATAGATTCACCAATTTGAATCTGTAGATTTGCTGGTAAAGTAATCATCAATGGGATAATTTCTTTTTTAATCAATTCTACATTTGATGCAGGTAGTAAATGGTTACCATTTTCATCCACCCATTTCCTCTTTAAGAAATTCTTGAAAAATAAGGCACCTGCTAATCTTGTAGACATTGGTAGGTTTTCAGCAGCAACCACATGCAATAATGTTAAACCGAATCCATCCTGGGTTTCAACCTCTTTCAAACTCTTTTCGGCAAGTTTGGATGTAGAGGCAATCACGGATTCGGATAGAAGTTTAGAAATGATCTCAATTTCAGACATATTCTTCCCACGCTTGATATCTCGTTATCTCTTTTTAGGATCTTCTGTCCTTTATATATTCTTAATGTAGTAACTAGATAGATTGTAAATATGGAACTTATATATAAAAAAAGAATCGATCTCTTCATAAATAGTTTCATTGTTAAAAGTTTATCCAGCAAGATGATATTAAACTCCAGAATTTTTCAGTTGCAAAATCCCAAGAAAAAAAAATTTGGGCGGCGGAAGGTGAAAAAAAAAAATATTATGTATGTATAATTCAGCGAGCACAGAACAACAGCAGCAAAAACGAGCCAAAGCGATAATTATTATACAATGAGATCGGAACTGGCGATGCCATGACTGACAACTTCTACCGAATTAAATGTAAGACCTTAATGATGCTATCGATTGTAATTGACATATTTGTCAGCGTATATAGATTGATGTACATATTTGCTTTAGAGGGCACTCGAGGGTGCTTGCTATATTTTGTGAGATTCATGAAAGTCAAGTACCCCATGGCGACTCTCAAATGCACTTTTGTGAATCAGTCTTCTGATTCATCGTATTGTGTAGTTTGTTAGTGTATGTGGTGTAAGTCCTCTTCTGTCATCTGACAAATGGTTATCCTCTTCATGTATTTGTCGTTGACCCCTCTTCATTGGAGTGTATATGCGGATCCCTCTCAGATGTGTATCCTTACCATTCTCATGATTTATTGGGAATACCAATCTTAAAAACTGGCACTTCAGTAGGTTGTCTGCTCTGTTGTCTCCAAAAGTCAGTCCTATCCATCCGTCCAAATGTTCTATGTGGAAAGTCTTGTAGAAAACGGCATCAGATGGACTGTGACCAACGTAAACTTTAAATAATTTCGGCGTGTACGACTCATCAGACGCTAGTGAGAAGTATAACGAAAGTAAGATTATATCCATCCTATGAGTGAAATATATATCTATAGTATGTGGTTGTCCTCCATCACTTTGCCAGAAAGAGTTTGGATCATCATTTAATATATTTTCAATTGGATTTCCTGTCTTGCTGGATGATGCCTTCCATAGTGCAAGATTATTTACACATATTAATTCTTGACTTTCCATAGCTTGCAGTCCTAGTTTGAAAAGAACGCCCGATTTCAAATCATCGATATCTGGTAACCCATCCTCTGCGTTATGTTTGTTTATATACACTGGATCTTGATTAGCATCCTCTGAGGTATCATCTATTATTGTTACTTGCCTCTTCTTATTTGTTTCTACTGGCTCTATTGCATTTAATGGGGCCAGCTTACTTAATATACTTTGTGCTTTATATGAAATCATGATGATACATTCAGTATAGCTACAAAAGATGGAAGCAATGGTTGAATGCGATATTTTGTGGTCTTTGGTTATAGTTTATTTATCCTTGAAAGTGTTGTTGTGTTTCAGATCAAAGCTCCGATCTCTGTGTAGTGACTTTTTGTTTTCACTTTATAATAAACAAGAACCGACATATGGAAGAGCAAAAATATATATATACAAGTTCTGTTGCTGAATCAGCATATAAAATATCGCAATAAATAATAATCGTCTTTATTCTATAAAAATATGCATTGCTATATGTATGTGTACAAATTGAATGAATTTAAGATTGGCAATCATCCTTTCTGGTATGGATCCAACCATCGGGGGAGAGCGTCTGTCTGACTATATCCATCATCTCTCTTCTAGCTATTTGTTTCCCTTTGAATTCTAGATATGATCCTGTAACATCCTGATCTATCTCTTTAAACAATTTCCATTGGCCTAGTCTACTTATAGCAGGTTCGCATCCTTTTGGAAGTGGCTTCGAACCTTTGGTATATGAACCATTCTTGACCCCATTTAAAATTGCTTGTTCTTGAACATTAGATTTATCATAATATAGTTTAATTGAACTCATAGCACTAGGAGTCTCATCATCATATTTCTTATCATCAATAAATTCGTTATCACAGGTTTCAACAACAAAGAATACTGGTCTGTGGATATCAGACTTCTGATATTTATTGTTCAATCGGGTTTTAAAACACCTTTCTATACCATTGAAATCTGTACCCTCCAAAGACGGTATTAGAATATAATCAATGTAGACTGGCTCATTCAATAGATCGTATGTTATACTATTCAGTAAAGATGTGACTTGTTTCATGCACAGTTTGTCTGAACATGATTTCGAAAGTGTTATCTGCGAATCATATCTACCTGGCTTGCTTCTGACATAACCTTTCTTTGAGAAGTTTAACCTCCCTCTCAGGATAGTGGTATTCCCTTCTAATAAATATTGAGAAGTATCGTCATCATTTATCTCAAATTGAGATGCTGCATCGTTTTGATCTTCCATAGTATCCATACTAGCATCACCACATGGCATCCGAGAAATATAAAGTATGATCTTATTCTCCGACTTCCAAGTATATTTCGAATTATCCTTATCAAGAAGATCTGACAATTTGCCTTGCTCTACATTCTTGATATGGTTCAATATTACAGTATTTAACCCTCTTATTGATAGGATCTCCGCATGGCAATCGTGAATCATCTTCCCATTACTTTTCAACAACAGTATATCGGGTAAAGCTTTGACACCAGTAGACAGAGTTATTAGTCTTAGGTGATCCGTCTCTGTATTCCATGCCACTATACTGGCTAAAACCGTCCATTCTTTGGTACCATTAGATTTCACCACTGGTCGACTACTTGGTTTCAATTTTCTATATTCGTCATAGATTAAAGTAGTTAAACGGTTCTTTAATGATGTCTCCATTTGTTTCTTTTCGATCTTATCGATGCATTCCTTACCTTTTCTTACCAATCTTTTCCTGGATCATTTTTTGAATCCTATTAGATACATTTTATTTCCAAAAATACGGATCAGAAAAATTGGGTACAATTTCAGTAGGCATCAGAGTGTTTCAAAAAAATCAACTAATTCACATTATATTGTTAACATTACAACGATTATATAAACCCATTTTATACATATGCTTTTATTTTTTTTACAGATTTAGACTAATATCGAAATTTATATTACTGATAACCTTTTCTAAACCACCTAGACGTCTGAATTTGGCTACTAATAATTCATTTTCTTTTTTAACCCTTGCAGCTTCATTTTCTTCCACTTTCTTTTGGATTGCAAGTTCTTTGGCCTTTTCATTTTCTTCTTGTTGTATATCTTGATAGTATATCTTTGTTCTTGTCTTTAATCTGCTGAATGGATCACTCTTAGAATCAAAGGTATCCTCTTTCTTAACATGTTCGACAGTTTTAGTCTTATCCATATTCAATTTTCTGTTCTTCGACGTTAGAGCACCTAATTTTTTACTACCAGCTTGATCATTTTCGTGATGCTTTTCGTATACATTCAGTCTCTTTTCTAAATTATTTAATTGAGCAGAATATTTTGCGATATCTCTCTCATTATCGTTTTCCCTAGCATATTGCAGCTTTTCTTTTAGTACAGTCTTTTCGAGCACGGCATTAGTACCGGATAACTTCTTATTAAACAGCATTCTATTCTTGACAATGATATCAGTAGTTTTATCAGTCAAAGGTTCCGAAACAAAAGCGACCAATTCCTTGGATTTATTGTTTAAGTTGGAAACAGTTGGCTTAGAAATATGCGACCCTTCCAATGCTCTTACGTATCTTTCAAATTCTTGTTGTGTAATTAAACCATCACTGAAGAAACTCATTTGGAATACCTTTCTATCTTTACCCTGAGTTACACCAAAATATTGATTAGTATAAAATTTACCCATGTTATATGGTTTTTGTAAGAAAACTTTCTCAATTTTGACCATTCTATAATTTGTTTGACCTGTACGCTTATCAACACCAACATTGACTCTACCATAACAACCCTTAACTATATCATTAAAGCCAGGGTAAAAACAGAATTTAGCAACAAATGAACGACCAATTCTTAATTTATTGAAATCACTTGCATCAGAGTCTCTAGAGGTTTCTTCTTCAGCCCATTCTACTTCTTCTCCGACAGTTTCGGCATAACGAGATTTTCTATTCAGCGGATTGTAGCCCTCATCGTCATCGTCTTCGTTGTATTCCTCGTCTTCGTCGGCGTAGTCATCCTTGTATGCATCTTCATATTCTTCTTCCTCGAAATCTTCATCATCATCAGAATATGATTTCCTTTGGTTCTTCTTCTCTCTTTGTCTCTTTAACTGAGATAATTTGGAAGCTTTCAAATCCGAATGACCAGTTTGATGTGTTGTTCTACTAGAGGAACGAACTTTCTTATCAGCATGTTTGTTATTTTCCTTGTGTTGTTTCAAGCCTCTGTTACGTTCTCTGAAAAGTTTCCTTTCTTGGTATTTTCTCATTGCTTGAGATCTTTCGAACAATAATGTTTCACGTTCCATTTCAGGTAAAGATTCTAGATGTTCACGATCATCCTCATCCTTATACTTACCTTCCAATGGGAATGGGTTTTCTTCCTCCCCTTCTTCTTCTTCTTCGTCATCATCCACATTGTTCAAACCTGCACCCATATCAGCTGGATTGTAATCATCTTCCTCGTCACTAACTTCTCCAATGGTACGTTTTTTTGAAATGTTGTTGTCAGTTTTCTTTGAATGGGATAGCAGAATTTCTTCTTCATCTTCATCGGCACCGGCCAGAGCTAATAAATCTTCATCGATATCAGACATTGTGTTATAGTGTTTAAACTTGGTTATGTGTAAGCAGTTATATTAGAGATCAAAAGATAAAAGTATAATAGATATTTATCAAGTTTCTTTGTTTTAAATGACTTGGTCTCTTTGTAGTGCTTCCCGATTTTGGATATTTCAATTTTCGCCTTTAATTTTAGCAAACTGCGAAGGTCTCGACGGTACTAAACCTAATCGTACTAAATGACATATTTTTGAGAAAATGAACCATCGACATTCATGAGAACTATTACAGCGATATTATGTTATATTCGTTGTGTTATATATGATAGGTTTTTAGTAATCATTTAATGATTGTGATAGGTGTTTTGGGGATATTTAAGCATTTACTATATTAATATTATATATTGCAAGTATTTATAAATACTAGATATGGAAAAGGAAGCTACAAAGCTATGCATTAAAATCGTGAGATCATAGACTTATAAAGCGGCTTATTTCTTAGCACCATACTTGTTAACAGCCTTACCATCTGGAATGGTGAAGAAAACGTATGGCTTGCCATCCTTTGGTAAAGCGTCAAGTCTGTAGTAACCCTTTCTCTCGAATTGGATGATGTCACCGACCTTCATGTCCTTAACGTTCAAGTCAGCAATAGCGTCGGTGTGGAATTCGGTAACTGGGGTTAGGAAGTCTTCGAAACTTTCGTCTTCTTCCAATTTGTCCTTGGATAATAAGTGGTCGAAATCGACTAAATCAACTGGGACAACATCAGAAGTATCAGCTAACCAAGTTAACTTATGCTTAGTTTTCTTGAAATCACCTTCTAAGTGAAGCTTACCTTCTAGAGAACCGTCAGCATTCTTCTTAGTGATGATAACATTACCCCAATCCATTAAAGTAAATTCTTCATTGTCTTCTAATAAATCGGCATCGGCCTTGTCAATGACGACATCCTTGTAGTAAATGACCTTCTTTTCACCAACAGCTGGGTTCTTCTTATGTTTTGGTTTCATTTCAGTCTTTGGAGCTTCTGGAGCACCTTCGATGTGAATCTTGACTGGGTCAACGATAGCGGTGTGTCTTGGAGCAACTGGGTCAATGACCTTCTTGTTGAAAGCCCAAATCAAATTCCATTCTAAGTTAATAACATTTCTAGATGGACCTTGAGATAAAACGAAGTTTCTTAAACCTTCAACAGTCATACCTCTCCTTCTAACACCTCTGACAGTTGGGAATCTTGGATCATCCCAGTTGGAGACTAAGTCCTTGTCAACCATCCATTGTAGCTTTCTCTTAGATAGTAAAGTTCTAACGAAGTTAACACGCGCGAAATCCCAAATGTGGACCTTTCTTAAGTGTAAGTTTTCTAACATCCAGTCGTATTGAGCGTTACGGTCTCTGTATTCAATGGTACGTAAAGCATGGGTAACATCTTCGATGGAATCGACAATTGGAACACAGAAATCATAAGTTGGATAGATCTTCCAGGTAGAACCGGTTCTGTGATGAGGAGTTAAGTTACATCTGTAAATAACAGGATCTCTTAGGGTCTTGTTTAGAGCAGCATAATCGATCTTGGCACGAACACAGTTCTTCAAACCTTCTTCGGTACCGTTCTTCATTTCTTCGGTGAAGATCTTTAAGTTTTCTTCAACGGTACGGTCTCTTCTAGCAGAAGCAATACCATCCATACGTTCTTCTCTCATCTTTTCAGTTGGAGTATCATCACAGTATGCTTTACCTTCCTTGATCATAGCGACACACATGTCGTACATTTCTTGGAAGTAGTCAGAAGAGTAAGTAATTCTGTCACCCTTGATACCTAATAAGGAAAGATCCTCTAAGATAGAGTCTTGGAATTCTTCCTTTTCCTTAGATGGGTTAGTGTCATCGAATCTAATGATTAACTTACCCTTGTATTCTTGAGCAAAGTATTGGTTTAATAAAGCAGCCTTGGCATGACCAATGTGTAAGTATCCAGATGGTTCAGGTGGGAAACGGGTGACAACTTCACCCATCTTGGCATCTGGCAAATCAATTTCAAAGTTAGCCTTGTGGACTTCCTTCTTCTTACCAGAGGAAGCAGCTTTCTTCAATTCTTGTAGAGATTTAGTCAAGTTTTCATGAGCTTCATGGAACAATGGGTCCAATTCGAATAAAGTGTACCAACGAGAAACATTAACGTCGACCTTGTTCTTGATGATGGAACCAACCATACCATTAGATCTTAGAGCACCCCAACAGGCGATATCGGCAGCAGAGTAACGAAGACCACCTAGAATGTAAGTTCTTAGGTTCAATTGAGCATCTAGATGTTCTAAAGATTGGGATAGCTTTTGAAAGTTCTTAATGACCAATTCTTCATTAGCGATCTTGATCCATTTAGCAGTTTCATCTTTGTTAGATTCGGCGAAGACTTGTGGGAAAGCATCAACGATGGATTGGAAAGTGTTTTCGGTGGAACCGTTGAAAGTAGCTGGGGCAGCCTTTTTGTCGTCAACGAATTCGATCTTGACAGATTCTGGTTTTGTATCGTTAATGATACGAGCAGCGATCAAATCGGCATAGGCAACCACTGGGGCCTTACCATTGATAACTAAAGTGGCAGACATTATTTTCCTAGGAATGTATAGACTACTACTATTGGGTATACTCTGTTAAACGTAATTTCACAGCAAAACTAACACAAACAGGCAATTCAACCAACAATAGATGCAATAATCTTCCATATATACATATATATATATATGTGGTTGAGTGTTAGATGGTTACTGATGCAGATTGCCATTACGCAGACAAACCGAAAAGCGTTGCAACAAAATGTCGTTGTCCGCGATACAAAAAATTTTCAGTCCTTTTTAGTACAAATTACGCTCTGTTGTGCGGTAGTATCTGAGCATCTGTTGTAAATAAATCAGTTATCTATCTATCTATCATCTAATCACACAGAGATTAGATGATAGATAGAGTAATAGATAAGTGGACTCAATTGCAAATCAGTGAGAGTTTGTTTGGAATGTGATGCGAGCTCTGGGTTATAGAAGACGAGGTCATTTATTATGAACATTCGATCCCTCTGATTGTGCCCACAAATACGAATAAAATATCACTTTGTACGACATATTTAAGATTTACCGTACTGGGCCCTCAACTGAAAAATTTTCTATGGTAAGCATGTTTTGGTTGTGAAGCGATGAGCTAGCTACAAGCTGTAGATTAAATGTGATTTGCATAAGATATCAGATATCTCGAACATCTGATAAGTGACAGCTATATATAATTACGATAAGTTAACCCTCTGTAAAAATACGTTCACCTAAAAGTAGTTTCAATCAAAATGGCAATTTCCGCAAGTTTATTCATTAATGAAAAGAGTTCTACTACAGCATTGAAACAACCGAAAGAGATAGGATACTATTCTAGAAATCAAGATGGAGAATTCTTAATCCAGCAACAAAGTCAATTGAAGTATTATTATTTACCAAATACCGACCTAGATAAGAATCTTGAATTGTCAAGCGGTTTTAAGAAATTTAAAAACTGTGAATCAAAATTTGAAGATGCCCATACATTAAAAGGACTGTTGCAATCAATTCAGAATAATGAACAACGTAAACAGAAAAAAGTTAAGGCTGATATTTTAGCATCTACTGAAACTATAACGAAATTAATATTAAGTGCATTCGACAACACTAATATCAATCCAATTGATATGGTTGTTGTATCCTACGATGGACAAATTTTCATTAAACAACAGAAACCTCAAAATGAAAACACTACAGTTGATCTAAACAGATATACAACTTATAAATATAAATCGCTTTCAACTTTATCCCAACCTTTGTCACTAGAATCTAGAGAAATCTTGGAGAAAAGAAACAAAAAACTGTGTAACAATGGTGATAAATTTATCTCGATGACCAAGACAGGTGTAGGTAAAGTTAAATTGATTCTATCAACTGATATTGATTGTATCTTTGACTTCAAGGATGAAGGTAAGGACAATTTGAAGCATTATGCTCAATTAGTATTGAATCCAACTGTTAATACTGTCTCTGAATCACATAAATTTGAAAACGGTATGTTTAGAATATGGTTAAAATGTTTCCTTGCTGGTATTCCAAGGATAATATGTGGGTTTAAAAACGATGATAATATTCTAAAGACTGTTGAAGAATTTTCTACTAGTGAAATTCCAGTATTGTTGAAAGAAAATAATCCAGAGGTCGGAACTAAATGTGTTAATGCCATTAAATGGTACGGTTTATTCACAGATTGGTTATTGAAAATGATTCCGCACGATGCTTCAACAAAGGATATCAGACCATTCAGATTAACTTTAGCTGATAATCATTTAAAATTGAATGAAATGGAATCCGGCGATCCAGAATATCAACAAATTGTTGAAGGAGACACTATTTTATCTACAGACTTCAAGCAATGGAGAAGCTCCATATAGACATTCATCACATATATAAATATTTGTAAATATTTTATCATTCATGCATTATTATATATTTATAGATCAGGAATAACTTTTTTGAATTTTTGTCTATATGTAAGAATATTTATTAATATATATGCGAATCGTCTATTTTCTCTATATTGTAAATGTATAACCTTGTACAGCTACTGAGAATGTTATCTTTTCCAATCCAGATGTTTTATTTCCTAATGTCCTTAGTTCTTCCAATATGACCAGTCTAGGGTCTTTATCTTCATATACCATTTTAACATGAGAGATTATTACATTTAGGTTAGATAAACCTTGAGGGCTGTTGTATTTATTTCTTAGAATTTGTAATTCATCCAAAAGTTTATTTGATGATAGGTGTCCGAATAATCTCCTTTCGTCCACTGAGGCAGAATTTGAACATTCTATAATAACTGCCTTTAAGTTTTCCAGCTTAACGTTTTCTGCTAAATATGTCCACACCTGATCTAATAGTTTCCTTTCGTTAGGGCCCGTATGATCTGTTTCCAGGTCTCCACATACCAATATTGTGTTTTTCGTAATGTTATTAGTTATAACGTAGACTGAACTTGAGACGTCAATATTTTTGTCAGATACTTTGGAACCATGGTACACTTCGAAGGGTATGATATCCCATTCCGGTATTGTTTCCGATGTATGTGGTTCTTGATTCAATAATGATTTTAATTCTAATCTACCTAATAATTTACTTGATAGTTGAGGCCATATTATGTCATTGAAAATATATTTCTCCATTGATTCTATCGTGAAAGGTAGACCGAAAATTTGTTTCTTTGAAAGTACCGCTGGTTCAAATATTACTGGAGAATTAATAATCATACCTGCTATATGGTCCATATGGGGATGGGTAATATAATATTCTCCGATGTGTTGATAAATTTTCATTGCCTTCTGTGCTATGTTCCCATCTAAACTATTATGTATAGTTTTAGTAAAACCTTTGACAACGTTCGGTAATAACTTTTCATCGATATATTTCTCAACTGGTTGTCCTGTTGCTGTTTCCTCTCTATAAAAATCATCTACTGTCCTGGTTTCAGGGTTACATTGTAACATTCTAGCTATACTGCCTAATCCTACACCACCATCTATGCATATTGAGTCTAAACTGTCCTCTTTTCTTACCGGTCGTATCATAAAGCATTGTGTCGAATCTTCAAATGGACCACCTGTTCCACCTAATATCGAAATTTTAAAATCAGGCATATTCCTAAAACTATTTTTGTTGTTTCTATAATGATGCAAATCTGCAATGTCAAGTGACTATGTTTCTAAATATATTTTGCAAAAGGCCGTTAAAAATGTTGAATGAATGAATCAAAAAGTGTATTAAATATATATCATGTCTCTCATTACACATATATAAGTGTCTATGTAGGAAGTAAATAAAAGGTCGCTTCTTATTTCAACAAGGCTTATATAAAAAATATATCCATTAAAGTCAGTTTCTCCCAATTAGTCTAGTTCACCAAAATCGGTTCTTACGTCAAGTGGTATCTGTTCCTCATCGTCCCCCCTCAATTTATTCTTTTTTTTCCTTTCATGAGCTAGACGGAAAATCGGTTTTCTGAACGGAGTGTGCCATTTGGTTCTACTGGCCGTCTCGTCTCGTCTGTCTGTGGGAGAATCACTGAGAAAAAGACCGCAATCCTGTTATCAAGAAATTTGTCCGCAATTGGTTCATCTTATCTTGGTAATAAATAGTATATGCGTCAATTAAATTACCAAATGGAGCTTAGAGCAATCTGATTGACTGTCTGTTTACTGATCCTGAAAGGAAATTATGTAAAGGTCAAAAAGCGTTCCTCACCAGATGATGAAACCCGTAATTTACGGGAAAGTATTGTGCAAGGAACTGATTGCGGGGTATTTCTTGTTGGTCCCTGTGGTTTGTGTCTCTTATTAGAAATTGTTCAAATTGATATTATCTATTATAAAAAAAAAGTGTTGGACATTTTATTTATAACTTAGATAAATATTCTGAAATATTCATTCTGTTAGAGCTACTTTTACGTATTGTTCTGTTCTCTTTTTTGCTTGTGAAAGAATAATAAAAACTTTCCAATGCTTTCAATAGAGTGAATGACCTATTTACTGTCATTTCTATAACATAATAGAATAGCAGTTGTATATAATACTGTCTATTCTTTTCTCGGATTAACTATTCAAAAGTGTGTAAAGTATGTGTACACTATAAACTAGAGAGGATAGAATTCTATTTGTGTGTTTGACTTTAAAGGCTAACATCTAGGTGATTCTTTGAAATCTACGTGGAAGTCAAAACGTAACGTATATATGACATAGCCATATATAGCTGTCAATTTTCCAACGTTAGTTTATTGGAAAAATTAGGTACAAAGATTTGCTTAATAATATTTATGATATTTTATTTGTATTTTATTTAATTATTATTTGATAATTAGTTATACTTTTTGTGTACCGTAACCCCTTATGTTTTTGGCAAATTCCCACGACATGTTTTCTACTTGTAGACCCTTCTTTAATATCAAGCCTTGATCATTATCAATTATAGCCATAGAGAACTTCCTCGAAGAACGTGCGTCTCTGTAATATAGAATCTTCATGGATTCCAAAATTGTATTTTCAGCAACTTCTAAAGTAGTCTTCTCTATATCATCTTCACGATCTACAACACGTCTCATCAATGGTAGCGCTAAATGTGCACCGAACCCTGTAGCTAAAGTTGGTGAAGAGTATGTAACACCCAACAAGTTAACATATCTTAAGAATGGTTTCTTATCTTCCATACCTGCAACAATTATTGCATTCCATAATGGATTCATCTTGGATCTACGGTTATACATCACTGTAGCTAAATATTCAAACACATAACTTGGTTTTAGTGCTTCTTCATCATCGACATAAGAATTGTCGTAATTGTTTTCTGTTTTCATTTCCTCTAATAGGTCTTCAATATGTTGCATATCAGATATATCACCAGATATACCTACTACTGTACTATTTCCAACTGGAATTAATCTTTCAACATTAGTGAAACGTAATAAGGAACCATATGAACCTAAATTATCCGCAGCAATGATAACACCATTGTTGTATTTCATGGAGATAACAGAGGTACCAGTGACAATTGGTTGTGTGGTGTTCATCTTTGGGAATGCTGGTGCTTGTGCGATTTTGGTGTCATAAGCACCGTAAGTTTCATCGGATGGCCTACCCCAGCTAAATGGATCGTGATTCATATTGTGCTTAGATTGTTATTGTGAATTGAATTGAGAGTATAATAAAAAAACAATTGAATTGTCTATTAATCCAGTTAGTTCTTTCTGTCAGTTCTTATAGATTTGCCGTTATGTGTTGAAATGGGTCCCAACTAAACTGTATGTACTTCTTATAAGTCTGTCCATCAATGATAGTTGGTTTTGTTCAAGGGTGGCAAATACAGAAGGGAAAGCCTTTGCACTTTAGTTTCACGGCGGGAAGTTTGCTCCCTCATAATGAAAATTGTGCGAAAAAAAAAATGGCACTATGCGGGTAATTCTGAGTCCAAAAAAGGATCACCAAGTGACAGAAAATAAACTCTTTAATGACATCCATTGCCATTCAGTCAACATCCTAGTTACCGGTAATTGTTTGCGAGTTTCAGATAGTTGGACATTTTTGAAGAATTGTAAAACAGTATGTTCATTTAGGATTTCAAATGAGAGCAGTGGGTTGTTAGTTAGTCGGCAAAGCAATTCAAAATCGCTATGTCCTATCCTGTCATTTAGATTCAATTCAGAAGAAGGCGCCAATTTGTTGATATATTTTAAAATATAAGACAATATTAAAATATCGTAACTCCTTGGCTCCTCCATTTCAGTTATAAAATGAATTTGGAATTGTTCTAGATTTAAGAAGAGCCCAATCTTCCAAAAAAGGTCTACATCTGTTTGTTCTGTCACTTCTTTATACTCAATGAGGACAACAACTTTTTTGAAGTATCGGGTCAACTTTCTAAAGGAGTCAGAATAGCAAAGTTTACCATCTTCGTCACATTGTTGCAAGTTTTCCAATTTAATCCGTGTAATACAACACTCTGAGCTGATAATAAAATCGCACATTAGACAAACTTTCCTTTCGATTATGTTACAGTTTTGGGAGGAATCCAATTTAAATAATATAGAATGGTTAACTAACAATTTTGATGAGTTGATAATAATTGTTTTGGGTTTAATCATTAGGGAGAGAGGTGGAGGAACTAAAGTAAAATGTCCGCCAGTACTGGGACCAAAAGAATTTTGAGTGGGTTCTGAAATTGATAATTCAAGGCTTTTGTTAATACCAAATGTCAGCGAATCCTGGATTTTAGTGTTTTTAGTATACGTAGAATTACTTAATGATGTTTTCAACTTTTTAGCTTGAATTATAGTCAAAATAGTTGGATCTAGAAGAGATCTCTTTTCAGGTACTAAGGAGGTATTAATAGTTTCTGTGGTAGTTGATTTGTCATGAAAATCTATATTTGAACTGCTATTCGTTATATCATGAAAAGATGATTCTTCCAAGGCCGGTGCAGGAATAGTTGGGTCAGTTGCGTTCAACCCAAATTGATAGCAATTGAATCTTTTATTTTGAACGTCAATTAAGTCAAGGGAGCTAAAGTTTAGGTAATTGAAATTAATTACATCAAGTGGAATTTGGAAAGTAACTTGTTTGATATTTTCTAGATTACTAAAAAACCCTCTACCTTTTTCATTTATCGTTTTAAATGGCTTCCAATCAATGCTTTTTAATAATTGTTTTTCTAATTTCCAGAATCTTTTAGGTCCAAAACAGATATTTTTAGTCTTATAATGATCGGGTTTATTACTTTTGATTCGAATTAAATAAAATTCTAAATCATGGAAGGTGTCATCAAAGAGTAACCTTTCCAAATTATAGAAGAGCTCAACAGGGTACTTAGGTAGTTCAATGATATTCCATTTGTGTGATCGGAGGTTCGTCTTGTTGAATTCAATTCTGGGTATTCTACCTGTTAGCGGAATTAAGTAGTCGCATATTTGGGGGGCCTCAAGATATTGAAAATCGATGGTTTTACTTAGTTGAATATCTAAATTTTCAATTTGAATAACTTTTTCATTTACAATATGGCCCCATTTCTGTTCTATTTTTGAACCCCATACTGAATTCACTCTTTTAAATAACTTTGCTTTTCTATTTTGCTTACTTCTATTAAGTATTATTAGCTCGTAATTAGAAACATCACACCCCAAAATAAATCCATGTGGTAGAGACTCTGTGACTTGTTTCTTGTTTCGAATCACATTTTTAATTACTTCTTGGCATTCTTTGGTAATTTCTATTTTTTCCTTTGGGATCCGAGTTTGTACATTTAGTTCTTGGCTTACTTTTGTTTGAGGCCAATGTGTAGTGAATAAGAATCTTCTTGGTTTTTTGTTCTGTTTCTGACAAAATACGAACGTAAGTAAAAATAATTCTAATCGAGATTGTTTATCAGATGAAGTTTTTAGGTTTAAAACTTCGTTACTTGCTAACAGTTTATGTACAATATTTTTTAATTTATTTTGTGTTTTTTGGTCAACAACAATATGTTCATTTAAAATATGATTATTATTGCCGCCGACATCTAAAGTGTTGAATTTCTTCTCCGGTTTCCATGGTTCGTTGAACATAATTTGGAATTATTAGACAATATACTAAGGACAGAGGTTTTATTTTATTCTATAAACTCTGCATGTTCCTCAAGAATTATATTATGGGGTTTTCTTCTATTTGTATCTATAACGTAATTGTTTTAAATTTTCGTTGTGCAAAACAATAAAATAAAAAAAACAATGTCATTTTTTTTAACCGTTTCAGTATTTTTTTGTCAAATAACAAGAACCAACGTATCTCAAAGTATTGCTTTAATCCATATATAAATTAAAACGTATTTGTTACAACTAGTACATAATGATTACTTATATTGTACCAGTAAAATCCAAAAATAACCCTCGCTTACATAATAACCCCTTAGTAAAAGTTCGAAAATAATAAAAAAAAATGAGACCCTTAGTCATCTTCGATGATGTCTATTGCATCTTTCAGAAGAGCATTATTTACGTTATCTTCATCTTCATCATCATCTAAAACAACAGGGTTATCTTCGTTGTTTAGGAACGGTTTTATATTCTTTAAAGTAGCAGTTCCTTCTGTCAATTCTACAAGAGTGTTATATCTAGAAACAAACCTAGGTCTAGTTGTCATTAACCCACTCAAATATTTCGGAATGTCAGTCTCTCCACTTTCTCTTGATCTTTTGCATAATGTCTGGAAAATGGTTTCTAGATCACTGAAGCTTGCTTGATCGTTATACATATTATCTTCATAAATCGTTAAATCTAATGCAGGTATACTCATTACAATTTCCTTTGCACCTAATGTAACTCCCGAATAATAACTTTGAATAAATTTTCTGATGATAACAAATATCTTCTTAAATGATTCATGGAAATAATCAATATCTTCACATATAATTGGATAAGAATCATTATCCCCTTCATTTGTATTATCATTTTTATCATCATCATAGTCAAACAATAGGAAGGTGTCATCCTCATAGTTGACCAAGAATTTCGATGGTTCCTTCCTCATTAGTAACTTTGCTGTATCTCTAATTGCATCTGTATCTACCGTTTCTCCATCTTCATCCTCCATTTCCTCGTCATCAAAAGATTCCTCCTCGACCAAGTCATCAGAAAGAGGTATTTCTTCAATATTCTGGCTTCCTTGTTCTTGTAGGGCTACATGGACGCCATCCACAACTACATCATTGTCACCTGAAGACATATCTGGTAGATTTGTCACCTTTAACTGGTTCTTTTGATAAATGTGTTTAGATATATCCAGAAGGTGTTCTGCAATTATTTATGTTGTTTACATTTTCTACTCGCTGTACCCTTTATACGTTATAATATATGCACGCGCACACTCTCCGTACATCGAACAGAAGAAGTGACAGCGCAGGCAGGAAGGAAAAAATAATTAGTGACAAGTCGATAGAATTTTGGAAGCTTGACAACTTCCGAGTAAGAAATGGTCCAAATCTGTTTTAAACATTTCAAGATTCAAGATAATTAACAATTTTACCTTTAGTAGTTAGCTATAATATACAGAACTATACTTCAACAAATAATAAGATTCATCGAAAGGGATTTGGAATTCTTATCCTTTTTTAAAAAATATGGGAACAAAATTTGATAAGCTCGGCGGCTATCGGAACAAGAATTCTATAATTCTGCAAGATGAAGGTATGTGTTAAAGACAAAAATGACAGATGTGACTGTACCCAAGCATTATAATAGCAATATACTAACAGTTTACTCGCTCTTATTTTCTAATCAACGAGAGCGAATTCCACAGATCCAAACTCATATAGCAATTTCAGTTCAAAGAGGAGAGGAAAATTATCACATAGAAAAAATTCTTTAAAACTAAATCTTTCTCACAATTCTCTGCTGGATAACGAGGACGAGAATTATAGCGGTTCGGAAAATATTTTTGGTGATAATGCATTCTCTGAAGAAATGTTTGGTAATAGTACTAACATTCGTGTCGATGAAGATGACACTCAAGTTACAGAGAGTAACTCATTAAAGCATCAAACAACAAATTCAAAGAAAAAGCTTAAAATAAGGAATATTAGTCCTTTGGAAGGAGGAAATGGAAAGTCTTTCAGGAAGAAAAAGTTGATCGCGGTAAAAGATATAGGACAAAAATTCCAAAAGATTTTCCCTTTCGAATATTTCAATAAGATGCAGTCCGATTCATTTGAAAAAATATATGAAACTGATGAAAACTGTGTTGTATCTGCTCCTACTGGTTCCGGTAAAACAGTTCTTTTCGAACTAGCAATAGTAAGATATTTATCAAAATTTTCAGATGCAATAGAAAATAAGAAGATTTTGTATATTGCACCAACAAAATCCCTCTGTTCCGAAATTACAGATCAGTGGAAATCAAAATTTAGTAATTTGAATGTTGTTGCAATTACAGGTGACACATTTTCATATGAGATGGATTCGATTAGGAAATCTCAAATAATTATTACCACACCAGAGAAATGGGATTTATTGACTAGAAAATGGACCGATTATCAGAAATTATTTCATTTGGTTCAACTTTTATTGGTTGATGAAATTCATACTATTGGAGAATTTCGTGGAGCTACATTAGAAGCCGTTTTGACGAGAATGAATAATTTGTGTAGTGATATTAGGATTATCGGTGTAAGTGCAACCATACCGAATATCATAGATTTAGCAGTCTGGTTGAAAAAGAAGGACTCTGATAAGATGGCTACAATTCTAGAATATGACGACACCTACAGACAAGTTAAACTGGAGGTGCATGTGAAAGGTTACAATTTAAGTTGTAAGAATGAATTTCAAAGAGATGCCATGTATAATCAAAAACTTCTAGAAGTGATCGATCAATATAGTAAGGACAGACCAGTGCTTATTTTTTGCCCTACTAGATCGTCTACCATTAATACAGCAAAATATATCAGCAACAACACTAATATCAATCGTAATGTTTCCGATAATCTAATGGATAAGGTCCTTTCTAATTGTATGAGAGGGGGTGTTGCATTTCATAATGCTGGTCTTGCGCTAGACGACAGATTTATAGTCGAGAGGTCCTTCCTAAACGGAACAACTAATATTCTATGTGCAACATCTACTTTGGCCGTTGGCGTTAACTTACCTGCATATTTGGTAGTTATTAAAGGCACACAGATGTGGTCTGTGTCAGAGTTAACAGAATATTCCAATTTAGATACTCTTCAAATGATTGGTAGAGCAGGCCGTCCCAAGTTTGAGAAAAATGGTTGTGCAATTATAATGACAGAACCGAAGATGGTTTCGAAGTATGAAAATCTTATATCCGGAAGTGACATTTTAGAAAGTAAATTACATCACCAACTCCGCGAGCATATGTGCTCTGAGATCTCATTAGGAAACATAACTTCACTGTCATCTGCAGTATTATGGGTCAAGAGTACTTTTTTTTACGTCAGGTTCTTGAAGAATAGGTCGGCCTATCATTTACTAGGAGACGTAGGTGTTCTTCAAGGTGAGAGAAGTTTGGATCAGTTCTGTCATGATCTTCTGATATCACTAGAGGAGAATAAGATAGTTGATAGGGATGGTACTTGTGTGAAATGCAACTCATTTGGTCATGCGATGGTTAGACATTATGTATCATTCAGAACAATTTCAAATATCATTAAATCTAAAGATTCATTAGCAATCCAACAAATATTAGATATTCTTGTGCAATCTGACGAGTTTAAGGAATTAAGAATGAGGCAAAATGAGAAAAGACTGTACAAAGAAATAAATTTATCTCCTCTAACTAGGTATCCATTTCTCACACAGAAGAAACAAAGTAAAATCATCGACCAAACTTTTCAGAAAGTTTCGTTGATTATTCAGTATGATTTAGGTGGGTTGGAATTCCCAAACTACGAAGGTTCTCAAAAACTCCATCATATTCTAGTCCAGGATAAGATTAGAATTTTTAAACATTGTTATAGAATTTTAAGATGTATGGTGGACTGTTTTATTGAAAAAAAAGATGGGATATCACTTGAAAACAGTCTATTTATGTTGAGATCCATTAATGGGTCTTGTTGGGAGGATTCGCCTATGATCCTGAGACAAATTAAATCCATCGGTTTGGTGTCTGTAAGGAAGCTAGTCAGAAATGGCATAACAGATTTCCAAGAATTGCATGATATATCTGATCAAAAACTCGAATATTATCTGGGATTAAAAATGGGTAATGGTATGAAACTTAGAAAGGATATAGATTCTTTACCCTCATTCTCCCTAAACTTCAAAATCGAAAAACAATTGAAATCTGGTAGTGGCATTGAAATCACACTGAAAATCGAGGTAAGTAGTAATACTAAAACAACACAATGGCATGGAAAACGTCTATCTCTCGACATATCTTCTAAGCATAGTTCAGGTACACTTGTTGATTTTAGACGAATACAGTTAGTCCAATTGCAGTATCCTAAATCTTTTAAATTGTGCTGTTTATTATCTTCTCAAGAAGATATGATCGAGATATCAGCAAACTGTCATGAAATTGCAGGTCTAAACAAGTTTATTCGATTATCTGCCAAGGACTTGTCTCCTTCGAGCAGTATATTCTTTGAAAAGTCCGCGCTGGATTTATCATCATCAAACACACAGCATACAATACTGGATGATATTTGTTCTAGTAGTTCCGACGAAAGTCTTTATAATTATCTAGCACGTAAAAAAACCACAAAAAAGTCGCGAATAGTAGTAACATCTTCAAATAATGCCAGCAAAAATTGCAACTTATTCGAAGGTCGTGAGCAGTTACCTAATGGAAACTATAAATGTCAGCACGCATGTAATAGGAAGGAACAATGTAGACACCTCTGTTGCCATGAAGGTATACCAAAAGAGTTGATTAGGAAAAGCAAATCTACAAAGTCTAAGGCGAATCCTTTAAAACACCCAGATAATGCAGTCCATGACAAAAATATATCATCGTTTCAAAATGAAAACGAAACAGATAAAACGCAAACAGAAGGTGAATTTGGCAACTATCAGAGTTCACATTCAGAAAGTATCGAGTCATTACGAGATGAAAGTCGTCATTTTGAAAATATCAGCGATAACCAAGATTCTTTATGGAATCATGAACCGTCAAGGGTTTCTGGTTACTCTAATAGACCAGAAAACTCTACATTCCCAGAGGTAACGGATATTGCAATTGAGATGGAGACCTCCTCTCTAGATGGACAAAGTGATAATTATTCTGTAAATTTAAGCTTCTTAGGTTCTGACATTGAACTAGGCATTTAATTGACTGAAGTGACATTTTCAAATATGTTTATTTTCTCCGCTAATCCTCGCGAGCACCGATAATCTTGACGTTGCCTTCTTTAATGGGGGCTTCCCAGACGGTTTCTTAAATGACTTATCCGATTCATCAACATCAAGTGAGACAAAAAAGGACGGCTTCTGCACTTTTCTTAACTCGGGCTAATAAACTTGAGCAGTAGCATTTTGATATATCAGACGCCAGCTAATTGTTTCAATCTAAACACCTTTATTAAGCTCAAATCACAAAAGAATAGTCATTGCTATCAAAAGCTGAAATATGTCTGATTTTGGAGATAATGATATAGAGACTGAAGTTGTATCACGGAACTTGGTAGGCATTGTCGATATAGGTTCAAATGGTATTAGATTTAGTATATCTTCCAAAGCTTACCATCATGCAAGAATTATGCCATGTGTCTTCAAAGATAGAGTTGGTGTCTCCTTGAATGATATTCAATTTTCTGGAAATATTAATGAGAGGCAGCCTATACCAGATGATATGATAAAAGAAATATGTTCCGCAATGAGACGGTTTAAGCTAATATGTGATGACTTTGGGTTAGCAGAAAATAGTGTTAGAGTAATTGCTACTCAAGCTACCAGGGATGCAATCAATTCCCAAGAATTTGTAGAGGCTATATGTGAGAGTACTGGGTGGGAAGTTGAAGTCCTTTCGAAAGTTGAAGAGGGTAAACTAGGTGTGTACGGTGTTGTGTCCTCTTTCAATACAGTGAGTGGCTTATATCTTGATTTAGGTTGTGGTCACGTCCAACTTTCATGGATTAAATGTGAAAATGGTAAGATCGTACAGTCTTCAGAACCTCTGTCGTTACCATATGGTTCAAGTAGATTAACAGGTAGATTACAAAATGAGAACAAAAAGGATTTGTTTTTTGAAATTAAAAATAATTTAAAGAGCATAATAGACAAATTGAATATACCGCAGGAATTAATTGATGAAGCACGATCACAAGGTGGATTTGATTTATGGACTAGAGGTGGTGGTTTGCGTGGTTTGGCGCACTTACTACTTTCTCAATATCAAGAATATCCGATTCAAACGATTATTAATGGTTTAGCATACTCTTATGATGATTTCTCAAATATGTGCGATTTTCTTTTCCTTAAAAATAGAATTCCAGGAAATAAATCAGGCAAAATATTTAAACTATCCGAGAAAAGAAAATACCAACTACCTGCAGTTGGTTTATTGATGTCAGCATTTTTTGAGGTATTGCCAAAGATCAAAACTATACACTTCAGTGAAGGTGGTGTAAGGGAAGGTACTATGTATTCTTTGCTTCCAGAGGAATTAAAAGCACAAGACCCATTAGTTGTATCATCTAGACCATACGCTCCATTACTTGCAGAGAAATATCTGCAACTGCTAGAAACTTCATTCCCAGTTAAAAAAGTACCAAGTATAATTAGTACAAGAGTCGCGCCTGCTTTATGTAACCTTGCATTCGTTCACGCGTCTTATCCTAAGGAATTGCAACCTACTGCTGCATTACATGTTGCAACAAGAGGTATAATAGCAGGTTGTCACGGTTTATCTCATAGAACTCGTGCATTAATCGGGATTGCATTGTGTAATAGATGGGGTGGTAATATTCCAGAAACGGAAGAAAAATATTTACAAGCGTTAGAGAATGTTGTATTACGTGAGGGATCGAAGCTAGAAGCTAAAAGAATTGTTTGGTGGACTAAATATATTGGTACAATAATGTATGTTATATGTGGTGTTCATCCAGGTGGTAACATCAGAGACGAGGTATTTGATTTTAGTGTAATTGATGAGAAAGTCGATGCTATTCATTTAGAAGATTTAAAGATTGATGAAAATAGTGGACAAACAATAAATCATGAATCAGATACAAAATTTAGAGAATTTGATGTTGTTGTTCGAATAAGTAAAGATGATTTGAAGACTAGTGCTAGTGTTCGTGCGCGTATCATTACTATGCAAAAGAAGATTAGGAAGTTATCAACAAGAAGTGTTGAGAGGGTGAGGATTGGTGTTCAATTCTATGAATGAAGAATGTTCTGTGAGAGAAGAAAGATCAATGAGAAAATGAGAAATAAACCATGTCAATTATTTAACTATTTATCGATAAATATATTTATAAGCATTGATAACAATTCCAAAAAATAATGCTAATAACAAAATAGATTTAATTAACAACATAATATTATTAATATTTAAAAAATAAGTTTTTGTATTACAATTTATAAAAGTTATATATATTGAAAAACTATTACATTAAAGCGTAAGAATTCGTTAAAGTAAAAATTTTGTTTCGTCAGGGATAAATAAAAAATGTGTAATTGGTTAATTATTAAAACACAATTTCATTAATTAAGCACCGATGACACCAACGGACTTACCTTCAGCAAGTCTCTTTTGGGTTAAAGCGGCAATGATTGCGGCACCAGCACCGGAACCATCTTCAGCACTAACGTATTGAATTGGGTAAGTCTTTGGATCAGCCTTTTCCCAACCGTAGATAGCTCTTAGACCTTCAGCGGCGGCTTCCTTGAAACCTGGGTATCTGTTATAAACGGAACCATCGGCAGCGATGTGACCAGTCTTGTAACCTCTCTTTTGACAGATAGCGGCGACACCACAAGAAGCGATTCTAGCGGATCTGGTACCAATTAATTCAGAAAGCTTTCTAACTAATTTTCTTTCTGGAACGGTAGTCTTGATACCTAATTCCTTAACGAAGATTTCGTCAGTGTTTTCTAAGTTTTCAAATGGATCATCTTCGATTCTAGATGGGTAAGAAGTATCCATAATGTAAGGTTTTTGTAATTTAGAGATATCTTGACCCTTGAAGATGTAACCCTTGTTGTAAGTTTCTAATAGAGCTAAACGTAATAATTCACCTAAGTAGTAACCAGAGGACATCTTTTCGAAAGTTTGTTGACCTGGTCTTGGAGATTCTTCATCAATTTGAATATCGAATCTGTTTCTTGGTAGGACAACATGTTCGTTATCGAAGGAACCGTATTCACAGTTAATAGCCATTGGAGAATCGTTAGTAATATCAGCTGGCAATCTACCTTGTAATTTTTCAATATCGGAACAAACATCGTAGTAAGCACCGTTAACACCAGTACCGAAAATGACACCCATCTTAGTTTCGGAATCGGTATATAGAGAAGCAACTAAAGTACCAGTAGTATCATTAATTAAAGCGACAACTTCAACTGGGATCTTATTTTCGGTAATCTTTTCTTGTAATAGACCAACAACATCATGACCTTCGACATTTGGAATATCGAAACCTTTAGTCCATCTTTGTAAGATACCTTCATTGATTTTATCTTGAGAAGCTGGATAAGAGAATGTGAAACCTAATGGTAATGGTTTAGAGACACCATTTGGGAATTGTTCAGCGATGAAATTTTCTAAAGATTTAGCGATGAAATTGAAAAGATCATCTCTATTTTTAGTAGTTCTATATTCATCAGGTAATTTATATTTAGATTGAGTAGAATCAAAAGTTCTATCACCACCTAATTTAATTAAGATAACTCTTAAATTAGTACCACCTAAATCAATAGCTAAATAATCACCAGATTCTTTACCAGTTGGGAATTCCATAACCCAACCTGGAATCATTGGAATATTACCACCTTTCTTAGATAAACCTTTATCTAATTCAGTAATGAAATGTTTAGTAACAGCTTGTAATTTTTCAGCTGGAACAGTGAAATCACCTTCATAACCGTGAATTTCATTTAATAATTCTTGTGGCACATCAGCCATGGAGCCCTTTCTGGCAGGTGGTTTCTTTGGACCTAAATGAACCATTTTGTTTTATAATATGTTTTGTAGTTGTTGGGAATATATATAAAATTATTATATAATATACTTAGTTATATTATGGAATAAATAGGAAAAAGAAAGAAATATAAATAGAATAAATGTATACAGACAATAGATCAATTGATTATAACAATTATAATGAAAAAAGTTGTTGTTTATATATTATTATTTTTTTTTTTTCAAAAATGAATTGTAAATATTCAATTATATATTAGTTTCCTACTTATAATTGTTACCTTATTGCCTTATTGTCTATGTGATTTGTATAGACACGAAAATTGAATAAGAGAAATATTCCTCGAACGGGATGAAATATGATGGGTAAATATTAGGAAAATTCCTATTAAATTTTACCTTTATTACTTAGACGAAAGCCTTTAAAATATTAAGAGAAACAAATTATGGAAAAACTAAAACTAAAATTGAATTAATTGTCATGATACAAACAAATCTCTGTACAAATCAATATCATTCTTTGATGTACGTACGTATAAAATTATCAGTTATTGCTGTTGTTGTTCATGGAAAATCTTTTGCAATTACAATCACAGAAACAAAACTATGTCAACTATTTCAATTATTATTATTATTATCTCATATCAGTTGTACGTAAAATATACAATCTGGGTCGTGAACAACTTGTTTCCAAATTTTTTCTTCTTATATTATTACGTACGAAGGTATAATATTTATTATGACGATAGGTTTCTAAAGGGGGGCGAGGGCGGGGACGAACAGAGGAGAGACACAGAGAGACAAAGAGACAGCAACTGTTAATTAATTATTTAATTAAATAATTAAATAAGCGTGGGGTCGAGTTGAATTCAAATAAGCGTACAACGGACAGTAAAGACAGTGTTGATAAGATGAATATAAAATTTATGTCAAGCAATGATAGTACTGTACTGTTGGTGGTACGGTGATTATTCTGTGCCCCTAAATAATCCTAACCGTTACTACAGTGATTCCTTTGGTCAGAGCGGATATAAAGAAAAGAAAACCAAATTTACTTGTGAAGAAGAAGGTCAGCGAGATATGGAGGGGTAGGTAGGCCAAAAGAAAAATAAGGGGGGAGGGGAACCCATCTAATTATGAAATGAAAGAAAATAAATAAGTGGGAAAAAAATTAGAGGCTGCCAGAAAAGCAATTTCGCGCCGCCTTTACAGGAACGTGCTACCCAGGTTTCTCTGCTTCCTATCTTTGTCGTGATTTCGCCGTCGGCTATACAAAAAAATGAAATGAGAAAAGTGGAATTTCTTTCACAAACAAGAAAAAGACGTGATCATGAAATCTGAGAGAACAGAGTTTAATTAATCTTTCTTCTCTTGTTTTGTCCCTTTCCCCATGGGGAATTTCTCTTCTTTTCTTGTAACCCACTGCGATAATTTCATATTGATTTTCATTTCTTATGACAACCATTATTTTTATTAAAGCGGGGAACTGGCAAAGATTGTTTATAATAACCTCTCCTACACATATACTATTGTCAAATGAAAAAGTTTCGCCATTTTTTTATTTTTTTTAATTAAGAAAATAAAAGTAAAGTTATAATATTTCGGCGCATTGTACGCCGATTTTTTTTTTTATTTCGTGATATTTATTTTTAAAAAAAAAAAGAGGAAGCTACGAAAGGCTACTTTTTAGTTTTTGTCTTATTATGAACCTCTCACTTTCTTTAATGGACTTACTTCCCTTGAATAGATAACTTCCCCCCCACATCGTATTGCATAATATTGAAATAAAACCTGGAGTGGGAGAAATTAATAAGATGTTAATTGTAATTCGTATGCAGTTATTGAACAGAACCATAATTTAATGATTGGCATTTCTATTCTGGGGTTAATGCAGCAACATGAAATTAACTATTTTTTTTTTCTCGACAAAATAGCGACAGGTGTCAGATGTCTCTTTTTGGGGGGGTTGAAAACTGGCTGGACTTCTTTTGAAGTAAGAATTATTTAGGAGTGGGGGAACTTTTACTATATAATCAACAACCCCTCGTAAGTCTCAATCCCCCTGTTTTATTTGTTTTGCTTTCATCCCTGAGTTCATTACATTTGTACATCTCCGATCCTACGTAAATTTTTTTCTTATGTCAAACGTAATCTACATAACTGTTAACTCCGTTCCTATTGAAAAACTTCTGTATAACGTATCTTTCTTTCCTCATATCCTCATGCACCCCGCGATAATTAAATATCAATTCATGTTTTTCCGTGTCTCTACAGGAATATAAGTGTTTCGGAGATATTATTATTTTTTTATCTATATATTATTGTTCCTTTAACAAAATATAGTAACAATAAGATAACTTTTCTTAAATCCTAACTACTTCAATTACTTTGTAATAAAATTAAATAATTGTTTCGGAGAAATTGGTTGTTTTTCCATATACAGATCGTTGTACAAATAATAATTCCTTGTTGTTTAAACGGAATTAACAAGAAAAATAATTAGAATATAGTGATATTAATATGATATTCCTCTTTGTATATACGTGTCATTCCTATATTTAATATTCAATTTCAATTACGTTTTAATTTCACTTTTCATTTTTTATATATTCATTTATTTACTAATATTGAAAATAATAAATATTTTCATAACCATTTCCTGTTGAATTTATTGATGCATACCATAAATGTACAAATAACCATATTTAACTAATGAAGTTGGAATAAAAGCATGGTCTTGATCATAATGTTCCAATAAATCAATTACAGAAATAAATGGCTGTTTCTCATATGGACAACCAGGTTCTTTACAACAATGATTTCTCCAATCAATTGCAATATCTTCAGCGGTACCATCTTCTTCATTAATTATTCTATTTAAATCTAATTGATCCATTACATCTACAACTGTAGTTGCATCACTTATACTATCTGTTCTTTCACTTTGTGGTGATGGTAACATAATTAAATTATTTGGTTCCTTAGAAACATCCTTTGGAATAGTATTATTATTATTATCATTATTTTGATAATCTTTAGCATGTAAAGTTACATAATCATCCTTAGCATATTTCCAAATTTGAGCATCACTTTCAGGTCCATGTTTTAATCTATTAACTAAATGATATTCTAACATATGATTAATTAAATCTTCACCAGGTTGAAATTCAACTTCACAATCATCATATGGACATTTCACTTTCACCATACCATCATCAGTTTCAACAACATGACGTAATGACATTTCTTCATCCTCATCATCATCATTATCATAAATATTATTATTATCTTCATCCTCTTTTTTCACAGTTTGTTCTTCTTTTAATTTTTTCTTTTCCTCTTTTTGTATCTTTTTCTCCTCTTTCAATTTAGCCTTCTCTTGTCGTAATAATTCTTTCTCATGTTGCCTCTTTTCACGATTGGCATGTGATGCTAAATGTCTCTTTAATTGTTGATTAGTAACAAATCCTTTATCACAAAGATTACATTGTTTAGGTTTAACTTGTAAATGAGTCCATTTATGTACCGCTAAATGACACGGTCTAATAAATCTTTTACCACATCCAGTTTCATCACATATATAAGGTCTCTCATTAGTATGTGATGATCGATGTTGTTGTAATAAACACGGTCTAGAAAAGGTTCTACCACAATTATCATATGTACAAATATATTTTCTTTTATTCTTTGGTTGTTTCGATTTAGTATCCGTCATTCTTAATCTCACAGTTCTTGTTTAACTCTTTCGTTGGGTTAGTATAGATATCCTTATTGGCTTCTTTAAATCTTGTATTAATTATAATCGTTGGCTTATACGTATGACTAATTTTCATAAAGTTATTGCCCTTCGTTGAAATAGAAGAAAAGCCTGTATCGAAATTAGCCTATAAGAAAATTGGAAAACGAAATTTTTTTTTCTCATCCTTTCCGCTTACGTAAGTAATTTTTCAAGACGTTAGATATGTGGTGTGTGGGTGTAACATTCTAATACGTCACTCATAACAATAATATATTTATTCGGAGATTATTAAATAGTATTTGTTGTATTTATTTATAAATTTAGTTAGACGGTCTCATTGAACTAAATAATTCTTTGTTATTTAAGAAATTTTGTTTGTAAAAAGGGCATTACGAATATTGTTATTGGGTGTAAAAAAGACAACCCCGAATAGCTGTATCAGGTGAAGACAAAATCAGCTCCGATTTGCAATTAAGTGATACAATATATACCGATGTGCCAACTTTCAATATATTCTATACTAAATTTTACTGGTTGTTCCTGTAGAAATGCAATACATGATCAATCTTGGATATAAGCTAAATGTCCCGTTTTGTGAGAAAAACGTTTGAATTACATGAGGAAATATGAGTCAAAGGAACATGTAAAAGTAAAACATCAATATTCAAAATAAATAACTTGAGGTTTATTTGCATCTACTCAATATTTCTGACATAATAAGTGTTAGTTGCATGTTACTGTTCAATTATAAGTCAAGGTGATATAGCAATAGAATGATTTGACACAAAAAAAAGTGGTTAAGTTTCATATTTCATCATTGTCTATAGATAGGGCGTCTAATAAACAAAAGTATGTTATTAATGAAATGGTTAATCAAGCGATTGCGCTACTATAAAACTTATATGTTTACATCTTATCCTTTATCACTATTGAGTTTTTGTTTACTTGACCAACTCCATAAGGACCTTTCTTGATGCAAACCAAATGGAACAAAATATAAATTTTCAAAAAGATTAGAAAAATTTTAAGAATTCTGGATCACGCTCATTCAACCTGAAATCTTGTAGATTATGTCCAAAACAAATATTAAAAACATAATGAGAAGCGCAATAATTATACTCACGTTCTCCATTGCATTACAATAGGGATGGGTGATACTCTATTTTGTGTTATTCTCTCTTTTCAGCCTCATTCCACCGCTAATACAACCAGTATATTAGATTTACATTTAAAATATATCTCAAGTTTATATTTAATATTAAAAATTATGTATGAATTGTTAAAGAATGAGAAAATCTATTTAGTCAATTATATGTTTCTTTTTTTGTTTGAGTCCCTCTAGGAAGGTATCTGCAAACTCTTTAAGTTTGAAAAGCTTGCATTCAGAATGATCACTACAACCACATCTGCAACTTTGCCATATAATATCAATAGCATGAATCAACCACAATTTATCAATATCTGTCATATGTTCAAATGCATTTGTATCATGAAGCACCCTTGATATTGGATGTCTTAGATCCCATTGCCAACCAATTAAAAGTTCGTCACCCTGTTTAATATCCTTAATAGTATTTATCATGAAGTAAACTTCAATTTTATTAGTTACTTGGGATCTCACTTTAACTGTACTCATTGTAACATTTGGATTGCAACTTCTTCTAATAAATTTGATACAATTCTTAGGATTAGAACTATCCAAGGGTCTAGCATCAATTAAAATTGGCCAATGTGGATGGAAAATTACTTCAGGTTGCGCTGTAGCCCATATTCGATATTGATTAATTGGATTAGAGATATAATTTTTTTGGAAATCAACCATACCGAAAAACTCAGTGATATAACTTTTATTAACAAGATCTCTCTTGGCAAAGACACCAATTGTCTTTTCATCGACTGCCCTAGACTCGATGCTATCAGATAAGACATCCATATTTTTATTTATTTGAAAAACCCAATCATCATTGCTATGATCGTCAACAAATGCTTTAATATATTTATCACGATATTCATAGGATTCTAAGTTATCTTCACTAACTTCGGAATTTGATCTTGTTTGTAGTAAATCACCAGTTGAAGATGGTACACGAGACTGTACGGGACTGCATTTATCCTCACTATGCAAAGGAGAATGTGATGATTCGTTCTCCGAATCAGTTTTACATTCAATAGTAGCTGTATTATTTGTATTAATTTTGTTATTATTTGAAGTTTTTTGATTAAGAATATTTAAATTTAATTGTTTTTGGATTTGTATCTGTATTTGTAAATTCAGATCATTTATTTTTTCTTTTTGTTGTTTTTGTAATAATTTTTTCTTTTTATTAATTCTATAAGAATCTGAATCTAAACCAGGCTTACAAATTTTACAATAAAATTTATTAGGTAAAACATCCATTTTAGTCTTTAAATTATAACATTTAAGATGCTGCCATCTGTGACAATGATTACATTGTAAAAAACCATCATTTGATAAATTCATTGCATCAACTCTTTTATTTGTTCCACATGAACAAGTAATGACATTATCATTTTTAGAAACAATGTAATTTTCCTGCACTGCCCAATTATTATCATTTGTAACAGTTGGCTTTAAGTTACCTCTTTTCAGAGGTAATGGTCTTGTTACAGCAGCATTTAATGCAGCTGCAGCAAACATTCCTCTTTTACTATTATTAGTTGCATCATCATCACGGTTCTCTACAGTATTTTTCGCATTACGCGGCGTAGACAGATCCGTGTTTGTTGTTGTTGTAGCTGAATTAAACCTTTGATTAAGTTTATTATTAAGTAAAGCAATCGATGCAGGACCTGGAGAAATTAATGGATTGAAAAGATTATCTTTACCTCTTTGTTTATGTTCATTTTGAATCTGTTCTCTAATTTGTAAAAGCTTACTTTGTAATGCTGTTGGATAGGGAGATGGCGATGCCATTTTTTTATTCCCTTTCTGATATTCTATTTTTTGTTCTATGATTGAAAATTAAATGGAGATCCCCCAAAATATGTATGTATGTATGTATTCAAAAACAAACAAACAAATTTTAAATATTACTTTTTCTATTTAAATAAAAAAACACTTTCTAAATGTTATGGATACGAACACTTAATTTAATATCGCTTTTGTCTGTAATTTTATTACTCGTTTATAACCCTTCTTCGTTTAAATCAAAGCGAAAACAATGACACAGTGAAGTAAAACAATACTGTAATGAAAGGGAGTTGCTAGTTTCACAAATCGTTTAAAAATATATATATAATTAGAAACAAATAACAATTATTCTTATATTTGATTCTAAAACGATAATGTAATCAATTGTAATAAAAAATGTCCTTCTAATATGTTCAAATTTTTCTCTTAATAAATAATACCAAACAATAGTAGTTTATGTAATATAGGATATTATAAACAATAGAATATAATAATAACAATAAAAATAAGGAATTAAGGGAGTGTTAAAACAAAAACGAAGAGAAAAAAGAAATGCTTATTAAAGATGGACCGGCTAATATTAAAATGTCAATGTCAGAACTCTCTTATATATATTCTTAAACTTATTGAAAACGTATATCAACTATTTATGGAATCTTACATTTAGAAGAAAAAAAGGAAAGAAATTAAAACAAAAAAAAAAAAAGAAACTGTAGCCTATTACTGTTTAACAGTTAGGTTCACCACAAGAAATATTAACCACTATAACTATTTGCTCTCGTTAAAATAAATCAGTGTTGTTGAGATTTCAAACTACGGAGAACGAACACTATGAAGATAATGCTCGCTTCTAAATAACCTTCTACAAAATTATACGTCAAAGACGTTTATCAAGTGGGAAAAGAAGCAAATCTGAAAATTGAACGAACCTTCCTCTCTGTTTAGGAAACGAACAAGGAATATCAAAACAAAACTAAAAAGAAGGAGATTCGTTGGTAAGTAAAAGCACTTCTAGAATGTTTTTACACATAACCTCGCTAACGAAGCATCCGAGTGTACATAAGAAAAAACAAAGAAAAAAAGCAAACACATAAACCAAAATAATCTCCTGTTGAAACAACAATTCTTAAACAGAAACGAACCATCACAAAAAAAAAAGCATTAAAGAAATACGACGAAACGAAGTAAAACGAGATAGGGTTATAGGAATTATATATCAACTGTGATCTGTTGTGCGACAAAGATAGTGCCAAAAGCAATTTTGTATAGTTTGTACCTGAATTTTTGGTAAAAAAGGAATGTAATTTTTAGTTCGTTCAAAAGATGAATTTTATTCACGAAGGACAGACTCATTAATGAACGACCATATCGATCACAATTTTTGAAGCTTCTTGCAAGAAATCTGTGAAGCTAAAGACCTTTCTAATTTCCTTGTTGTGAATTAACTAAATTATTACTTGGAAACAATTGAACGACTTTGGGTGTGCATAGTTTCGTTGCTTTATTTAACGAGATTTCGTATTTTCAAAAAATCGTTACGAAAAGAATTGGCACAGATACTTTTTTGAATAGGAGATGAAATGTCAAAAATACGTACGCCATGTTCTTTGTACTGTATGGCAAACATTATTATCCAGTAAATTACCGCAGATATATGTGTTGCATTTGATCGTTTGTGATACAAAAGGTATGTCTGGGTTTAAGGGCAGGACGTACGTAGGGTGCATTTAGTGTTCTACCGTTAAGTTAACAAAATGTGTGCAGGACATTCTCCTCCTGTTGGTTTTTTTCTTTTTTCTGCTTAGTTATTATTATCATCATCTGTCCGTGCCTTTTGTCCGTGCCTTCACCTTTTCCTCAGATACTACCGTAGCAGCAGATACCATTATTAATTTGGTGCGAGAAAGTGGGGGAAAATATTGAGATGACAAATTAATTCAACGTTTCACATTTGTACACCAAGATTATACGTACTAACGGGTCTCACTTCGTTCGTTAGGGTTTGATTTTATTCATTGGTATATGTCAGCGTAATATGAGCAAAGAAATCGAGGAACAAATGTTTCATTATGTTCAATTTATGTTGTTGTCAATGGAAGTCTTCAGAGAAATATGTGCACTAAATTGAGGTTGTTAACTTGTCTTGGGAAACTCTCGTACAACTGATCTTGAATGCAGTTAAACATACGCAGACATATCACAGATTTCTTCTAGAATTGATATACATTTGAACGATGGTGACTCAAATCATCACAAAAATTGAATTAATTTTAGAAACAAACCCCCATGGAAGTTTTATTGTTCGGGAATAACTTAATAATATGCGTAATTAGTAATTTCCTTCAATTAATTAACAAAAGGATCGATCCGAATTGTTCGTTTTTTAAGAAGTATGCGGTTTCTATTTGTTTTCCTAAACTTTATATCTATACACGGACAAATAGTATTAAGAAAACTGATAGCCCTAATTGCAGTTACATTATGTCACTAAACTAGTGCACAAAGGAATTCTCATAGCTTCTTAGATGTGGTAACGTAGGCAATTAACTCTTCAAATTTTCTTCTAAAAAATAAAAGGGATAACTATTTTACTTCATCGAGAGAAAAGAATGGTGTTTTTCCTTTTTAGTTAGTGAATCAGTTCTATGATTCTTATTTCATAATTAAACTTTTCTTATTGATACCCTCTCCCCTTATTTTCAGGTTCTGTTGAATAGATCCTACAAATAATTTGAATAAATATTGATTTCCTACATATAGAGAATTCTCTTTAATATATGTTTGTGATATATACACTTATGAACAAAAACAATTTTACATCCTTATAACTTTTCTTTTCTTCTTCTAATCACTTTCTTCTGTTAAGAATAAAAATATAGCTAAACAGCATGAAATTATCAACTTCAAAAAGATAATATTTCTTATGAATCAAAGGTATCAAAATGTGACATTACCAAAAAATGTGTTAGTATTTGTTTCTGAATTGGAAGAGGCAAATTTTGACCAATTGTTACTATTGGCAATATCATCCTTTGAACAAATTATATGACTAGTAGTATACTCCCTATTATTGTTATCATGATTGTTAAAATATGATCTAGGAGTCATTTGATGAATGGTGAAATTTGCATTTGATTCATCCTGCTTATTATCATACTGTGATAACAATTGATTTGAATCTGAAAATATTGTGTGATCAATGTTAGCAATCTTTAATGTTCTAGTTCCGTTATTATTATTTATATGTTGAGTTGATTGATGTTGCTCCAGGTCACCATTATTATCACCATTACTGTTTTGAAGTACATATTGTAACATTTCCGAACCTTTATCTTGTTTTTCATTATTTAATAAAGGTGTATCCATTGAATAATCGTTAAAAAAATCACCAGAATTATCTTTTGTCATAATATCAATATCATCAGAAATCTTTCTAATATTGTTTAAACCATCATCTGGTGTATAATAATCACTAGTGGGTATATCTTTATTGATCTTATAAGATGATAATAATCTTGTTACGTCGTCAGTTATAGGATCTTGATCAGAGTAATTTTGACTTGGCTCTTCAATATTCGAATTTACTTGATAATTCTTACCAGTATCGAATTGATTATGGTGATTAATATTAACCGGTAACAAACGGTTTTGGATATGAATATTTTCTTCAAATATTTTACCACTTGAATCCTCATCTTCATTCTCATCATTTACTTCATTTTCAGTATCTTCTACGTTATCATCATCATCATCATCATCATCATCGTCGTCGTCGTCGTCTTCGAGTGATGGACTAGAATCTCTTTCAAAATCCATAAACATTTGTTCATTATTAATAACATTATCATTTAAAATATTGTCACCATCATATATTTGTTGCGGAACACAAGGAATATAATTTTTAGGTTGAAATCTAATGATATCTTTATTATTATTTGGAAATTGTTTATCTGTTTTAATTCCAGCAAACATCATAGCTTGATCTTTATTTGATAGATAATTAATATTTTCTTCCTCATCTGTTTGTAATAATGTATCCTTAAAGAAGGACATTTGACTTAATTGTTCAGCTGTCATTCTTAACTCGGGATCCCATAATAAACAATTCTTAACGACATCAATTAAATCGCTTAATTGAGTACTTGATAAAAAAGGATTAATTGAAATACCTTCAATGTAAGGAATCTCTAATTCTAAATTTTTAGCTAAAATTTCAATATGATCCCATCTACCACCTGGAGCTTCAGGATAATCTTTTAAATTTAGATTATTATTTGTTGGAGTACCTAAAATTTGTAAAATTTTCCAAATTTGATCCATTTCATCTGAACCAGGAAATAAAGGTTTAAAATTTGCAACTTCAACTGCAACACAACCAAATGCCCAAATATCTATTGGTTTTGAATAAAAGCCATTTCTTAAAAGAATCTCAGGTGATCTATACCATCTTGTTGAAACATATTCTGTATAAGGACTTCTATTTGAAATATTTCTTGCTAAACCAAAATCTGCTAATTTTACAACATAATTATGTTCATAGAGACCTTTTGATAACCAATTTTTATCAAAATATGAAGTACTTGTTGATACTAATATATTTTCAGGTTTAATATCTCTATGAAAATAATTATATGAATGAATATGTTTAATACCTTCTAAAATTTGTGCTAATATTGATTTTAAAGTTGGAATTGAAAAATAACAATGTCTTCTATTTTTCATTAATTGATATAAATTTTGTTCCATTGTTTCCATTACAATATGTAATTGAAAATTAACATTATCAATAAAAATTTCAAAAATTTGAATAATATGTTTATTTGTTGGTATTGATAAAATAAATTTAATTTCTCTAACTCTTGTATAATCATGTAAAGTATTTAATTTTGTCATCATTGTTTTAATTGCAACTAAATTTTGTTTTTGTGTCATATAATTTCCAAAAGAATGATTACTTGAATTTTTATTTGATTGATAAATCATTGTATTTTTAAACATTAAATTAATATTAGAATCATTATTATTATTCATTGTAGCAATATCAAAATTAGCTTTAGCTAATATAACAGAACCGAATGAACCTGTACCTAATTTTTCTAATAATTGATATCTATTATTTAAAGATTTTAATGGTAAATATGAAGGTGGATTATCAATATCTGGTGGTATTGTTATAGAAACATTATTAATATTATTATTTGAACTATTACCATTTTTACTATTTGATAGATTTACCGTCATAATAATATCAAATATATATATATATATATTATTATTATTTTGAAATTGGGTAAATAGAAATTATTAATTTAATATTGTGTGATTTCTAATATCAACAAATTAATATTATAATAATAGTATTATTTTTTTTAATAGTAAAATTATCCTTTAAAAAATAAATTCACCCTAGTACTTATATGTACAATATCTTCTTATCTTTTATTCTTTTTGGTATTTATTTATTTTAAATTAAATTCCTTATAAACAATTTTTAAAATACATTTACTTTATATATGTTTATATTTTAAAATTTAGGGATTAACCAATAGTGTTCTTTTCAAAAATAATAAATCTCTCTCCAACGAAATAAACGAGAAATGAATGATATTAATTAAAGTAAAAGGCAACACTTGGTATTCAAAAACTAATATACAAAAGATATCAATATTACTGAATCACAAAAACGATTCTTTATTAAAATCATTAAGAATTAAAAAGAAAAAAAAAGTATTATCAGGGTAAACAACTTCAAAACCTGTCAAACATCTACATAATGCCACTTGCTTTTCCTAATTGGGGAAAATTGAAGATAAATAAACATACATATATGATGAGATGAGGGGAAAAAAAAAATGTTGTGTGTTCAAAGGAAAGACCGGTAGAAATTACTCTTTTCGTAGAATAACCGCCTACTTGTATAAATCTAGATCAAAAAACTTTTCCCCAATTATATAATATGATAATAATATATGTGAACAAAAAAATGTTTTTTTCCTTTTTTACTAAGTCGTTAATTGTGATAATTCTTCGACCTTTTTTATTTATTTATTTATTTTTGTTATTCCCTCTCCGTCCCTCCTCTTCTACCCAACTCCGAAGTTTTCATTCATGTTTCCCCCCTTTTTTGGTCATTGTGGTTTGCCGCTGAAGTCAAAAAAAGAAATATATATTTATTATCTGCACTAGCTCCGCCCATCCCCTTTAATTTATCTATTTAGCGGAATTTAAATATTAAATATTCAACAAACTCTAAAAAGATTTTTATATAAATTTGTCTCATCGGTTTACCAGATTAGGAGAAAAATTGAGTTGGGGTAATTAGAAGAATAACGAGATGGCGCTATCAAAAACAAACAAACAGAAACGTGACAACATTCAAATTTAGATTTTAATTGAATATTAGGTTTTTGTTCCGTGTATCTCTACTTATTTGTCTCTTTGCTTCTGTGATATCATTGATCTGTCCCGTTTTTATTTTTCCTCCCTCTTTCCTAAAAGGACTACAAAATATTCATATATATAAGACAACTTAGCCTCTTTTTAGGAGGGCGTCCTTTAACTATCACCATACTTGCCATTATTTATTATATGTGGTATGTTTTGTGGCAAATATAAGTATAAATACATTTGTAAAAAGAAGGACCTTTATCTAATATATATGAAATCTTATAATTATAATATTTTCCGGATTATTTTTATTTATCATATCCACAAAAATTAACAATGAATTCTTCAACCGTTTTCATCCATGTAACCTTGTGTCATACTATTTTACAATAGTTTATTATTCTAAGGGACTCGTTTTACTTCTTTCACTCTATATCAATATAACTTTATAACTTTCCCCTTTCGTCTGACGTGACACTTCTTCGAACACAAAAAAAAAAATGATCGAAGCGTTCCCTTTTTATTTCTTTTCTTCTTCTTTCTCTCTTTTCTTTTTATCTCGCCCCTCCTTACTGTGTAACAGAGAAACTACGCACAACAAGGTACAACAACTTCTTCTCTTAATTGAACGTGAAAAAATTACGTCATAATAATAATAGTTATTATTACAAGAGACTTCTTGATAGATGAACAAATATAAAAAAGTTAATAATAAGCCTTTCATTACAATTTTTAAAAATGATATCACCAATTTAATATATAGATCTGGCAAGGCTCTCTATCTTTCACAATAATTAAGGAAAAAAAAAAGAAATACGTCGATTTTTATTTCATATTTGGTTATTGTTCTCATTCTATTAATAGATTCTTTTTTTTGTTACATTTAATAAATAATATATATTCTTGATTGTTCTACTTTATTAACTTTAGTTAATTGACATTAGTACAATCCATATATAGATGGTTCAAAATACAATGATAACGAATTATATCATATGATCTCATACAAATAACTGTGTTTTGAAAGTCAATTTCTTTGCATTTGCAGATTGATCATCGATTGTAGACAAGGGTTCTTCTTTTGTTAATTACGAATGTATTTGTTTTATTCCCGATATTCATCCTTGCATATATACATGTAGATACTGATAGGATATAGTGGCTTGAAAGAAAAAAAAAAGAAAGTTACCGAACTCTCCACGGGACATTAACATACAATTTGTACATTTTTTTTCTTTGTGATATCTATTTATCCGAAAATTACGAGACTCTATGAAAAGTATACTGAATTGTTAAAGACAGTCCATATCTGTTGTTGAACTAAACCCCTTTCAAAACATATATGTATGTACATAATAAGAGATAAACCCTTTCACAAAACATCTTGAATTCCTTATTGTGTAACCTTGCATCAAACATAATACATCATCGCATCTCTCAGTAAACAAAAAGAGATTATTATTATTATTATGAAGATTCGTCATTTTCGAAATTTTTTTCTTCGGTGCCAGTTAATTTGTCCCGAAGAAGAATAAACTAACAAAAAAGATTTCGTTGTCCGGGGGTTTTTGTGCCAAAGAATATTCCTTTTTCTGATCCCATCAAAATTTTAATTGTTTTTCATCGAACAATTGATTCTTCGTGTTTATTGTACAAATTAACGGACTGGGTCAAACATACATATAATGAAAAATTTCAACCATAACAGATCATATTATTATTATCTTCATGCATTGGTTTTGAAAATAACATATATAAATAGAATAAGGGACTAATTTTCTTCAAAGCTGTTACAAAATTTTTCGTCTCAAAGAAAATATTCTTTTAAAGCAAAAATAATAATAATAATAATAATAACTGCATACCTTTATATACGTATAATCGATGAAATCTCGAGTTCAGAGAAATAATGTCTAATCCAATATCTAGAAATAATTCAAATAATTCCGCTAGTAATAATGCTAGTAGTATAACTACAAACGGTACCAGTTCCAGTAGTAATAACCGTGATTTTAAAAAGGATGAAGAAGGTAGAGAAGGGGTTCAATCGTTACATAGTGATGATTTATCGAAAAATCAATTCCATCAACCGAAAAATGTTAGATTTGATGATAGTACAAATCAGAAAAATAGTGAAACTAGTTCAATTGCCTCAATAAAGAAATTTTTCAGAAATAGATCAAATAGTGATAGAGATATGTCACCTAGAACAAGTAATACTACTGATGATTCTAATAGTTCAAGAAGAAGACAAATGAGAAGAGCTGCTGCAGGACATCGTGGGATGAGAAATTTAAGAGATATTCATTCTGATGATGAATCAGATGATGAAAATTTTATGTCTAAAATTGTTAATAGTTTGGCTCAAGGTGGTTTAGCTCCAGGTTTCATAGATAATGAATTACCAAAGGTACAAGATATTGAAAATGATATCCCTATGGTCGATTATACAGAAGCTGCTAGAGAAATTATCGGTTCACATTCAAATCAAAAGTTTCCTGAAAGTGAAACAGATACAGAAGCAGAAGATACACACAGTGCTTTCACTGATACTACAGATGAAACTAGATCTACTGAATCATCCACTGGTTCTTCAAGTAAAGATGAATTTACAGCACCTGCAATGCAACATTTCGATGATAATAACGGTTTAGATTCAGATTCAGATGACGATGAAGAATATGATGCATTGATGGGAGAGGATGGGTATGTTGCCCCGCCTAAAAATGTAAAAGGTGGTGTTCTAGGTTCATTATTGAAAATGTATCAAAACGAAGATTTGAAGGATAGTCAATCAACAACATCCATCTCAGGATTGAGTGATACAACAACAGACACATTCATGTCCTCAGACCATCATGATGGGAAATCAGATTCTGATGTGCATACAACAGATACTATTCATGATTCCTCACCACAATTAAATATAAACAAGAAATCAAGTAAAAAACATAAGAACAGAAAGATAAGTGCCAAAAAATTAAAGAAGAAACTAAAAAAGAAGAAAGCTGCAATCACCAAGATTACAGTTCATATTGCTGATCTATTACAAAGACACAGATTCATTTTAAGAATGTGTAAAGGTCTTATGTTATACGGTGCTCCAACACATCGTCTGGAAGAATACATGATCATGACCTCAAGAGTCCTAGAAGTTGACGGTCAATTCTTATATGTTCCAGGTTGTATGATTGTTTCTTTTGGTGATGCCACAACAAGAACATCCGAAGTTCAATTGGTTAGATGTTCACAAGGTTTAAACCTATGGAAATTACATCAAGTACATGCCATTTACAAGAAAGTTTTAAAGGATGAGATGGGTGCAGATGAAGGTAACATTCAAATCGATAAAGTCTTATCAGATCCAAACTTATACCCAGCTTGGTTCCGTGTCTTTTTATTCGGATTCTGTTCTGCAATGGTCACACCTTATGCATTTGGTGGCCATTGGGTTAATCTTGCGATTACCTTTTTTATGGGTTCTTGTGTCGGTGCATTACAGTATGCCTTTGCTCAAAGATCAAGTGTTTACTCTAACGTCTTTGAAATTACGGCTTCTATTGTTGTTAGTTTCTGTGGTCGTGCATTTGGTTCTATTCCAAACTCAAACATTTGTTTTGGTTCTGTGACACAAGGCTCATTAGCTTTGATCCTACCGGGGTATATCATTCTATGTGGGTCATTAGAGTTACAAAGTAGAAATATGGTGGCAGGTTCAGTTAGAATGTTCTATGCGATTATTTATTCCTTGTTTTTGGGTTTTGGTATCACGTTAGGGGCAACATTATTTGGTTGGATGTATAAAGGTGCCTCCGATGAAACGTCATGTGGTCAACCTATCTCTCCATGGTTCAGGTTTCTTTTTGTACCTGCCTTTGTTATTGGTAATTCCATGTTGAACCAAGCTAGATGGTCGCAACTACCTGTCATGGTCACAATTGCATGCATTGGCTATGTGGTTACTTATTTTGCTGGTAAGCATTTTGAAAGTTCTACCGAATTTACTGCTGCTTTGGCCGCCTTCGTAATCGGTGTTTTGGGTAACGTCTATGCAAGAGTTTGGAAAGGGTTAGCTGTGTCAGCAATGTTACCAGCTATTTTTTGTCAAGTTCCATCAGGTGTTGCATCTCAAAATTCTTTGCTCTCCGGTTTACAAAGTGCCAATAAGATTGTTAAAGGTAATACCACAACAATTATCACAGATAACGATTTAACGAAATCCATGTCATTCGGTATCACCATGATCGAAGTCAGTATCGGTATCTCCGTTGGTCTGTTCGCCTCTACATTATTCGTTTATCCATTCGGTAAAACCGGAAGTTTATTCAGTTTATAAGAAAGTAAGAGCGCACGTTTCAAGTTTCTCCTGAAAAACTTTGCATTATATACATAGCTTATGTATATCTATAAAATATATAAATGAAATATTATTCATAATTACTTAATATCTGTCCAGGTTTTCTATTCTACTGATTACAGAGATACTTGGAGAATATCACCGTTATACCCCATATTTCAATTACAGTACTTCAAGATTATAAAAGAAGAATGCCCGTCTGGCCTTCAGAGGTTATTATTTCATGGAGTGAATCTTGATTTTAGTCTTTATATTTCGAGGACATATACTAACTGTGTTCTACGGGAGTTTCTTTTAGCGGATTTTTGATAACCGCAATGTTGTAAGATTTCGATGAGCAATGAAAAAAAAAACGAGAAAAATTTTTTTTCAGCGAAAAATTTTAGCGATGAGCTTTAATCGTACTCTCAACTAATTATATCGACAGAGTTATAAGAAAGTTGTCTTAGATTTTAATTATTGCAACTTTCAGAAATACTTAAATATCCGATACAAATCTAATCACGAAAATGTCGTCTTTAAGTGAACAATTAGCTCAGGTTGCTGCTAATAACTCGACTGTGGCATTTGACAGAAAGAGAAGACAAAAGTTACACTCTGCCTCTTTAATTTACAATCCTAAAACTGCAGCTACACAAGATTATGATTTCATCTTTGACAATGCATTATCTGCTTTAAACGAGCTTATTGACATTGATCCAAGGTTTTCTATATTTACCAAGACTTTATTCTCTGAAACTTCTATCAACATTGACAGAAATGTACAAAGCAAAGAAGAAAATAAAAACTTGGATAATGCTATTAACAGTTACTTACTGTTGGCTTCATCTAGATGGAATCTAACCCCAACGTTACATGCAACTGAATGGTTAGTTCGTCGTTTCCAAATCCATATTCTAAACGCAGAAATGGTATTACTATCTACTCTGAATTTTTATCAATCCCCAGTTTTTAAAAGAATCCTAAATATTGTTAAACTACCACCATTATTCAATCCATTATCCAATTTTGTTAAGAATGATACTTCTCCAACTAATTTAACAATGGTCAAACTATTCAATGACAACGACTTTTTGAAGTTATACGCCAACTACTTAAACAAATGTTTGAAACAGAAGACTACCTACACGAATCAATTGTTATTTGTTACCTGTTGTTTTATCAATTTGATCTCATTCAACTCTGTTAATAATGAAAAACTGAACTCCTTAGTTCCAATTTTATTAGAGATATCCGCTAAATTACTAGCCTCTTCATCCGTTGATTGTCAAATTGCAGCACATACAATTTTAGTTGTCTTTGCAACTGCTTTACCACTGAAGAAAGTCATAATTTTAGCAGCAGCGGAAACTATTCTAGCCAATCTATCTGAAGAAAAAGCTAAGAGATCTGCAATTGTTACAATCTTCAAAATGTTCCAAACATTAAAGGGCCAAGGAAATATTGATCATTTACCAAATAAGTTGTACGCAGCTTTTGATTCCAAATTTGATATAGAGTACATTTCAAATATTTTATCCACTGAAAACGTTCCTGCATGCGATAAATTCATTACAACCTACGCAAGAGCTATTACCAGATACGACCATGCTAAATTATCAAATATAGTTACCATCTTAGAAAAGGCTAAGCTAGAAAAGTTTGAAGTGAGAATGATCATTATGGACCTTGTTAACTTGTCTGAAATCATTGACGATAAATCTCAATTAATTGAACTATTTGAATACTTTATTAAGCATAATGAAAAGTTAGTTATCAGCTGTCTAAAGTCGTTAAATGTTGCACCGGAGATCTTCGAAATAAGATTAACTACATCGTTATTCTCATCCCAAAACGAATCTGCTGATATTGCTACAAAGATCGAAGCCCAAAAGGTTGTCGGTGAAAAGAGCAAAATCCCAACTTTTAAAGAATTTTTAGATAAAAATGCCGAATTTATCACTACGAAGGATTTGTCTATCCTAGCTGAAGATGACGATGTTTTTGCTAAACAACTTTCATTATTTGTCGAAGCTGTTGGTAAGAACTACCAGCCAGGTTTGTTTCTTTCATCTTTCTTCACTACTCTTGAAGCTAGAATAACATTTCTAGTGAGAATTTCCATCTCACCAGCAGCACCCGTTGCATTAAGATTAATTGCACTATCAAACATTTCTAAGTACTTACACAATATTGATAAGGATTCAAATGTTTTCTCATTAGTACCATGCTTAATTTGCTCTTTGAACGATGCCTCCAAGAATATCAGAATTAGCGCAAAGAAAGTTTTAACCCAAATCTCAAAGAGACCATCTTCCAAACATTATTTTTTGGCTCATGATATCTACGGTAAGGACATTAAAGTTCCAATGCTCTCACCAAAGGATAGTGAAACATGGTTAAATAAATTTTTAAATGAATACATGGTTGAAAATAAAGACTTGTCAAACGTCTTTATTCCAAAAAAGAATGACAAGGTATTCATCTTATTCTGGGCCGATCAAGCGCTATATATTCCGCTGCCACAAGCTAAGATCATTTTGTTAGACAACTTGAAGAAGTATTCATCATCAGCCAGCACATATTCCTCATTATTCGAAACATTCCTTAAGGATTACTTATCTAACCGAGAATCTTGGGAAAACAGATGTAAAACCAACAAATGTAACTTCAAGGATTTTGAGAGACGTATTGTTGACCTAATTTCCTCAAAGGAAAAGAATCAATTTATGATTACCTTTATTACAGATGCATTAAAATCCGAGTATGAACAATTATCTGAACTAGTTGCTGAAAGATTAATAAAGATTTTCGATTCTTTGAAGACTTCATTCCAATTACAAATCCTACAAAGCATACTTGAAACAACCATTGAACCGGAGCAAAGTTATGACACAATTGGTACCATTCAGTCTTTACCTCTGACCGCTGAATTATTGAACACAGTGTTATCGCAAAATAAGATTAACAGCGATTCTGGTGTTTCTGATTTTTCAAAGAGAAGAAGAAGAAGCTCCTCCAACAAATCTGCTTTACAGAAAGAAGAAATATCTATCTTAGCAGAAAATCATATGAAAAAATTGACAGTTATATTAGAAGCGTTAGACAAACAAGCTGTCGACGGTAACGCGGAACTACTAGCAACCTTATTATCTTTACTATCTGATTTGGAAACTCTTGATCAAGATGGCCATCTGCCTGTACTATACGCTCAAGAAACCATTGCTTCGTGTATTTTGAACACAATTGAATCTATGAAACGTAATGGTATTTCCGGTCTACAAAATGTCAGAGCAGATATAGTGGTCTCTGGTATTAGGAATACATCTTCTCCACAATTACAAAACAAATTACTATTAGTTATTAGTGCGTTAGCTTCCTTAAGCCCTGAAACAATTTTACATTCAGTCATGCCTATCTTCACTTTTATGGGTGCTCACAGTATTCGTCAAGATGATGGCTTCACAACACAAGTAGTTGAAAAGACAATATCTACGGTTGTTCCTGCTTTGTTAGAAAACAGTTCAGAAAATGTTCAAGATGAGATTGAATTTCTATTAATGAGTTTCACTACAGCATTACAACATGTTCCAAAACATAGAAGAATTAAATTATATTCAACTCTGGTACAAACATTAGGTGCCTCTAAAGCGGTCGGTCCATTCTTCTTTTTAATTGCCCAACAATATTCCACCTATCTAAATGAATTCAAATTAGGTGATGCAAGAACTGTTGTTGAATTTGCTAAGGCATTCTTAGGGAAATTCCCAGTTTTAGACCAATTAACAGGGATCTCTAATTTCTTTACCATTATCGAAACTTTAGTCTCAGCATCAATGAACGAAGATAAAAAGCAAGAATTGGAATCTCATACTCTATTTTCTAACGGTATTTTGAATTTTTCCGGCAATGAGTTATCTAGTTTCATTACAAACTCCTTCGATTTCATTAATAAGACCGTCGAAGATGAAAATGCTGATTACTATACTGCAAACGGTAGTTTCAAGGTTCGTGTTTACTCCGCATTGATTGACCAAAATAATGATTCTGAAGAAGTCTCAAGTATTAAATCTGAGTTCAGTAACATCTTAAGGGATATCTTGTTATTTATTAATGATATCAAAACGTTCAACAAGAGCTCTTCTAGTGCCAGTGATTCTGAATCAGATACTAAGCAATCTAATGAACATTACGAAGAATTAAAGAAGATTTTATTTAGTTTACTACAAAACATGTTATCCATTTTACCTATTGAAAATTTCATCGAGACGATCAAGCCTCTATTAAGTAGCAAGAATAATGATATCAGATACCATGTTACACTTGTTATAGGTTCAAAGTTCGATCTGGAGCCGGTTGAAGTTGCGCCAACAGCCGAGAGGGTGATCACGTACTTATTGGATCAAGCTTCCAATGGTTCAGAAACTACTGTTGTATCCCAAGTCATGTTAAACACTATTGCTCAATTCATCAGTAAATTTGGTTCTAATATTGATCAGGCTGTTATTAACAAATCATTAGAGCAATGCACAAAAAATCTGAAGTCAGAAAAGGCCGAAATTATCATTTCTTCATTATCAGTCATTACAAACAGTGTCCAAATATTAGGTGTTAAGACAATTGCATACTATCCAAAGATTGTTCAACCTTCTATTGCTTTATTTAAGAAGACTGAACTAGAAAAAGAAACATTCTTGAGATCGCAACTTCAACTATCCATTTTATTATTGTTTGCTACTATGGTAAAGAGTATGCCAACCTTCGTTTTATCAAACTTGTTTGATATCCTGCACATAATATTCTTCTCTGATGAAGTTGAGACCACTGTTAGACTATCTGCTATAGATCTAATAATATCTAATCTAGATTTGAAGGAAGTTTTGAAAGTTCTATATAAGTGTTGGACAACTGAAATTTCTAAATCCAATGATTCTATCATCATTTCGCTGTTTATCAGTGCTTTAGAAGCCACTGTCGAAGCAGCTGATAAGAAGACTGCCACTTTCCAATCTCCAATCTTCTTCAAATTATTGCTATCTTTGTTCGAATACAGATCTACCAGTACATTCGACAATAATACCATTAGCCGTATTGAAGCTTCTGTTTACCAAATTGCTAATAGTTACGTTTTAAAGATGAACGACAAGGTGTTTAGACCACTATTTGCTATTGTTATTAGGTGGGCTTTTGATGGTGAAGGTGTAACAAACACCCAAATGACTGAAGTTGAAAGATGTATTGCTTTCTTCAAATTTTTCACTAAATTACAAGAGAATCTAAAGGGTATTATCACAAGTTATTTCACATATATTTTGGAACCTGTCAATAAACTACTATTAAGATACATTTCTAAGGATTTAACCGATATCAGTTTACAACGTTTATTATTCATTTCATTAACATCATCATTTAAATATGATAGGGATGAATATTGGAAATCTACTTCAAGATTCGAGTTGATTAGTGAAACATTAATTAACCAGTTAAGTGTTATTGACAGGGTATTAGGTCGCTACTTGGTAAAGGCAATTGGCGCTCTAGCTGCTGCAAATAATGGTGTTGACGAGCATAACCAGATTATGAACAAACTGCTAATCAATCATATGAAGGCTACGTGTACATCTCAAGAGAAATTATGGGCCGCCAAATCCATCAAGTTAATTTACTCTAAGGTCGGTGAAAATTGGTTAGTATTATTGCCTCAATTGGTTCCAACTATCGCCGAGTTATTGGAAGATGATGACGAAGAGATCGAAGATGAAGTTAGAACCGGTTTGGTTAAAGTCGTTGAAAATGTTCTAGGTGAGCCTTTTGATAGATACCTAGATTAAGCTTGAAAAGTCTATAATCTTACGTGTACAATATATATATATAAATAGCATATGCATTAATATTAAGCACTTCCTTATTTTTTACAATTGAAAATAGAAGATGTTTCAAAGATCATTATCTGTTTTCTCTTTTTTATATATGTCGATGGATTCCGTAAACATCAATCTTTTTCAAGTCAAAAATGTGTCAACTGCACGTATTTAGTGATTTTTCATCAAATTCCGCTTATTGATAAAATTTAAATTTTCACTGTTCATTCACTTTATGGAAACAAAATACTTTCGATGATTTGTGCTCAAAGAGTACAAACATAGCAACATTTAACATTTAGCGTAACAGTCAAATATACAACTCTAATATATCACTTATTGAATAATCATTAAATACCATACAACATTCTTCTTGAAGCTGATAGCTACTACGATACAACACTATATAGTGGTATTTGGAAAACTTAGAACAGGCTGATCATCATATGAACTCACTAAAACAAACATAAATATATTCTTCCAGAATTCAATTCAATTTTTTCCTTTTATTACATTAGTAACACACAGAAGAAGCAAGGGAGACATTCTTTATGAACACTGGAGACACTATGGCCTACAATATAATGAAAGACTCCATGGTTCCTCAAAATGGAACAAATACAAAGCCGCATGATATAGAAAATCATGAAAGAGTACCAGATATAATATCTAGAAGTCAAACGGCCAGTCCTCAAGGTGATGTTAAAAAAGAAAAATCTGTAGGAACTCATATATTATTTCGAAATGTAAGCTCCTCTGAAAAATCTCATGTTAATGCACCATCAATCTGTAAAAATTGTCTAACATCTACAACGCCATTATGGAGACGAGATGAGAATGGTGCTGTACTTTGTAATGCCTGTGGATTATTCCTTAAATTACATGGAAGACCTCGGCCTATTAGCTTAAAGACAGATACGATTAAATCAAGGAACAGAAAAGGAAATGCGAACCACGAACAATCAGATGCAAGGAATTTAATGGAACTAGAGCCTAAAAACTTAACAAAATATGATGATAAAAAAAGGAAACGCAAAGAAAACGGTAGTAATAAAGATTCAATACCTTCTACTAAAAAAACAAAACTAAACGAAAAAAGTTCCTCACAAATATCATCTGCTAATGCTACCAATAATGTAATGGATAACAATCAGAACGGTAGTACAAAGATCTTGAATAATGTACAAACAAATGGACGTCCTAAAAAGAATGACATATCCTTAATTCAAACTAAAACTAAGACACAATTACCAGGAGTATCAACATTACTGAGCGACATAGGAAATACGACCACAAATGTTACAAAATCATTTGATAAAATAAGGCAAGCGACCGAACATAAAAGCAATATTTTTGCGCCGGTTGCATTGTCCTCGAATACAACCGAGTGTCAATCTTCACATCCCAACATTACAACTGAAACAACTCCAACTACGCTAACGCCACACTTTCATTCAAATGCATCATCTCATATTACTCCGCGCAATAGTGGCCCGCTATCATTGACATCATTAAAGGACACTTTCAATATGGACTCATATTATGAATCTTCCTCACAACATCCACATACTCATAATTCCGAAGTTCTTTCGTCGAATGAAAGCCCAAGCATCCACCCTGTCAGGTCAACAGGAAGTGACAACCTACCCAATGGTTCGAAAATCGGATTAAGAAATGTGGTTACCTCTTCAAATGCCAGTTCATCGAATGCACATAATGATCAAATCTCGTTTAAAAGTGATCCAATCAGTTTAGAGAACGAAAGTAGGAAGACTGAAGATGTAAACCCACGAGAAGAGATGGAATCACAATTGAGCATAACATTGAAAAATGAAGAGGAGATAATTAGACTTAAAACGAGAATCAATGAATTAGAACTAGTTACCGATCTATACAAGAAGCACATTTTCGATTTAGATAAAAAATATAGGGAACTAAAAAAGCAACTGAGCCAGTAAAATGTTAGTCATATATCTCGTGTTTCTTAAATTTTTTACCAAAATTAGGTTTGGTTATACAATTTGTAGATAGACCTTTGCATATACAAATACATATTCGAAATACAACAATTTATAAATTATTCTATCTCTTTTAATTAAAGAGTTATTATTCGAAGCATACTAAGAATATTGAAAAACATTTATTTTACTAAATTATTTACATATATAATGAATGTATAGCATATATTCTACTAATTAAACTTCTAGAATTAACTTGTTTCAAGAACAAATGGATACTAAACTTCCTCAAGCCATTTTCACAAAGCCCACACATTAATATTCCCACTATTTCTACCTTCAACCAAATATCCATCACCATACTTTAAACATTCAACGATTGATGTTTCGTCTTGAGGATCATCACAACGCCAATGCTTCTGTTCATTTCTATCAAATACTTTTACAGCATTTTCATTAGTTGCAACGACAATCTTATTACTATCAAAGTTAAGTGACTTCACAGAGGATTCAAATGAAAAAGAATCTACCATTGTGCCTGTTCTTAAATCCCATGTTTTAACACTTTTATCTAGGGAGCCTGTGACAATGTTTGTAGTATCAAATTTCAGACAGGTTATAGCACCCTGATGTCCTTTTAATGTTCTGATAACTTCTCCTGACCTCAAATCCCACAATCTAACTATCCCATCCTTAGTACCTGTAGCTAATGCCACATCATATGCTTGAAGTGCACCTGTGATAGGAGCTTCCGTTTCACTGATGGGTACTGTCTCAGATTGGTGTCCTAAGGCACTTTGAGACATGTCCCAAAAATTCAAATCAAGAGTTTCAAGGCAATTTCCGGTATACAGATCCCATACTCTTATAGTTCTGTCTTGGGATCCACTAACTAGGTGATTAGAGTTTATGGACAAACAAGTTACCTCATCTACATGGGATTCAAATGTATTAACACAATACTCGTTTGGTTCTATAAAAGGAGTTGATTCTTCACCTTTGTCATCGAGGTTATCAATATTATAAATTTGCGTTGCGGCATTTAAATCCCACAATTTCAGAGTCGAATCACTGCTACCTGTAATTAACATATTGTATTTCGAATTCATTCCCATACAATTAATTTTACCTGAATGCCCTTTCAAATATCCCATCTTTTTGTACTTTGTCAAGTCCCATATTTTAACATCATGCTCATTAGAGCCGGTAGAACAAAGGACTCCATACGGAACGTCAAAATCTAAACACGATACACCTTCTTTATGACATTTTTCAAGGTGACCAATTTTGGTCCCTATAGGATAGTACTGTTGTAAAGTAGGCTTTGTTTTCCTGTATCTTATGTTCTTGGGTTGGAAAAACTCTTGTAGTGGAGTTGGCTTCGGCTCATTCGATGAGTTTCTCGGGTCAATGACAGAGTCGTCTTCAATATAGGAGGCATTTCCATCCATATCTGATTCTTCAGCAGTCGAAATTATTTCACTGGATAATCTTTGTGCTGGATAATCTTTATTTTGTTCTATATCTGAGAAATCGGTATATGTGCCTAAACTTTTCATATTTTCTATCTTTTCTCTAATTAACGTTAACTTATTTTCCAGAGCAAATTGATTTTCTTCCAGATCTACAATTCTATTAAACATTAACTCTCGTCTTACTTTTAGATGCTTTATGTTCGAATCTAAATCTTCAACTTCTGACGCAGAAAGTTTTTTCTTAATTTCCAAATTATCAATTCCCTTCAATATCCCTCTGTAAGAATTTGCGAGGAAGTCAGCAGATATACTGTTATTTATATCTGATGTGGTCGGAATTGCCTTAGTATCTACATGCTGGCTTTTTGTACCACTTCTCTTCTTATTATCTTCTAAAAGTGTAGATGCCGGTATTTTTGTATCCTCTATTTCACTATTTTTTTTTAAAGGAATATTATCATCTATAGTAACTTTAAAACCTTCGAACAATGACGGTTTAGTGGAATTTGCTAAGCCATTTTCTGCTTGATAATTATGAGAGGAACTCTTCAGTAACCTATCTCTACGGGTCGACGAATTTGATGTATTTTGGTCAAGGTCATGGAGTAAATCATCACTGATATAGCTTAAAATCTTGAAACTATTTCTCTTACTCGTGTAGTCATTATTAAAATATCTTTCACCATTTCTAGCAGAATATATATCTTGGAATGTATCACCCTCACCGTTTCGTGGTTTAAGCTTTTTGCCTCTCAGTTTAGACAGTGAATTACTATTAAGTGTAGTATTTGCTAAAGTATCTTTTAAAAGGGCTTCATATGGTCCATTTGACGATAGTATTGTATCGGATACATTATGCGAATTAATTATGGATGATGCCGTTACAGAAAGCGTATTTTTTATGTTAGAAAATGTATCATTATTGGTCATAGTTATCCTTAATTTAAAATAGCATATAAAACTTTTTATCGACGATACGAACAGATGAATAATACTATCAGTTGAGAAATTCTTGTGATTGATAAATGTGGAGTATTAGCTGGACAAAATTACCTAAATCTCTCAAAAAACACAATCAGATCGTTAGTGTGATATCAAGAAATCACTTTGTTCTTATAAATAAGTCCAAAAGAAAACGAATGTGTGTAACTAATGTTTTAGTATGATATAAGGATGATCTCATTTGAAAGATTGTCTAATTCATATTATCGGACCCTAAATCCGCGATGATGATCCAATGACATCGCGGAAAAGTTTACACCGCGGTAGAAGTTCATTGTCAAATTGTGCATATGAGATACCATTAAAGCTACACATAATCTCTAATAACAGCATGAAAGCAACAAAACATAAGGTTATAAAAAGCGTCAACATATCAAAATGAGAAGTTTTATGTGCATTAAGTCATGTATGTCAACTACGATACCATTTAAGCTTTATGAGAACACAAATTCAAAAAACCCTTAAAGCCGGGTAACTATTAAAAAATTCAGTCCAAAAAAACTCCGCGACGGGGAATTGAACCCCGATCTGGCACGCGACAAGCGCCCATTCTGACCATTAAACTATCACGGATGAAATTCGATGAAAATGTGATAGGGTCGATTCGTAAAACGTACTTCAAAATCTTGACCTAAGGGTTACTTAATATATATTATAATAGCTTGGTTATATCTAAAGTGAAGTGTAGATCAGAATAGGATATTCTGATCAACCTTTCTTATATATGTTGACGCAGGATTGTGAGAGAGAAACTTCCAATAACGGAATTATTGTTGTTGGTTGACATAGTTTTGTTGAGACACTAATGTGATACTTGAATTAGAGTATATATTATGTGTCACTGTATTATAGTGGTGTGCGGGTGTACATTTACCCGCACACAGTAATAGAGAAAAGAGAAAATATCTTAGATATTTTCTTCTTCTCGAGAAAGAAACAATATACAGAGTTAACTTCTTCTGTAACATATATAAATGTACTATCGTACATATACGTAGTTAACTCTTATACAGTTTATGTATAATAATAAAAGAAGCAATTACAACTATACTAATTGTACATAATTCTATTACAACTATACTAATAGAACCATGTCTGCATTTAATGTAAGTCAATACTTCCAATTACTGCGTCAACATGTTACATTATTCACTGATATCCATTCTACTGGAATTCAATATACTTTAATAGTTTAGATCTTACTTCTACAGTCTTTATAATAATACTGTGATTATTATATTCATTTATAATATCGACGTCGTAAAATCTTTATATTCGGATTTGTGTCGTCCGAGTTATGCTATATTCTGTCGCATATACATTTCCGTCAATAATGTACAAAGTATATAAAAAGTATATTACTTTATTATACATATGTCATCAGGTTCTTATAAAACAAAATAATATCTCTCGTGTTGTAATTAATGCTAAGTTGCAATACTTACATTTTAATATACAGTAGATAAGTTACTGAATGGTATTTAACTTACTACTTCCACTTTAGGAATTAACTTCCTAAATAGGCACTATTGTCCGCTTTAGGATATAAAGCGGATAACAAATTTTTCTAAGAAAAATTTCATGTCATCGAGAAAAACTAATCGTTATATAAAAAGTACTCGATGACTTATGTATACTAAATAATAGAGTTTATACTTACTTTGTACATTATATAGAAAGACTCTAACCGAAATATTTTATATTAATTGATATTTATAAAATATGTCTTCAAGTTCCATTAACCATATGTTTGGAAATTTCTCTTTAGTAAACCTGCGTCAACATCTCGATGACATGGAAGTCTTTTTTTTTTTTTTTTTGAAAAACTTGTTTTTCCGCTTTATGTCTAAAATGGGATAATATTTCCTATTTAGGAGATATAAGCCTAAAGAAGGAATTATTTACATTAAATATGAGTTTTACTTTCTTTAATGTAACCTAATGTAAGTATCGTCACTTAACACTAATTACAACAATATAGTTTACACATCTTGGATCACGTGTCATTCACGTGATACACTGAAACCCTAACTTACAAATGGAAACCCTAATACAAATGGGTTTACATCAGTGACACTATGTCACAGAAAATTTGGTAAAAACATCAAACTAAAAACAAATCAAAAATGATACTTTCAAATTTTCTATTTATTCACTAACTTCTCTATATTGAACGGTATACTTCTTCCATATTAGGAAAATAAGAAGATACATAACAAAATAAATAATATAGGATGTATTGGGAAACTGTTTTGTTGTACAGAGATAGACTGCTGGAATGTTGGATTATGATAATAGTGAGTGAATTATTTCCTTTGAGATTAAGCAGTTCTGATTAGTGAAAAAATAGTACAAAATAAGTTTAATAATCTTGATATGCAATTGAATTAGTATTGACACCTCTAATTGTTACCAGGAGTCACGATTGGCTAATTATATGTTATGAATAAAGAATCGTTAGCAAAGGTCAGATACTTCAAGAGATCCGAGCTAATGACCCTCTTACATGAAGATAATTAAGCCATTGCTGTAAACTATGTTATATAACTATATTTAAAATGTTCAACACTGTGCTATACAAAAAACATACAACAGAAAGTGATGTTAAGAAAAAAATGTGTACTTCAGAAACTATTAAACGAGAAATTAACCGAGGTATTATTATTATGTTTCAAAAGAATACAAAAGTAACTTACAAATATGATTAAGACCGAGTAAAATTTAGCATATTTAGGTATTACTCCATATACTAAAAAAGCAATTCGTAATTTCACAACAGAAAACTATCATTAATGGGTTACATACTATATAATTACAAATTTCAGTCAAATATTAAAATATGCCACTAAATTTATTGATGGTCGGTTTTGAAAGACAAGGCTTCTGCCTATCATAGTGTACTGTACTTTGATTTAGCTCAAGTCGTGAAAATTTAAATGCCATATAATGTTGTTACTGTATTAGCTTAACAATGTAAATTGAATTTCAGTTACAACAAGCTATTACTTGTCTTCAAATTGCATAAGGAAAATTTTGTTTTGAAAGCATGAAGAAAAATATCCAACAGTACCAGGGACCGATATATAATTGTTAGATTGTCTTTGATCGTATCTTCAAAGGTATACGTTTATGATCTCATATAGATTTAGGACAGTATTAAAGTTGTTGATATTTTTTACTTTTCTAAAATTAAGCAAGAAACAAGATGCAAAACATATTTGTTATTGAATTAACAGGAGAGGTTTCCAAATAAAGCAGTGGCGTCACTAACTCAAAACTTTCAACTTCCATAGTTGTTATGTGGCTGCCTTTTCAGTATATATTTTCAATAGTGGTGGAATGAAATAATCGCCTACCAGTAAGAAAAGATATACGGTTTATACACTATAAAATTCAATAAATTCTTTTTTGTCAATTGTGAAAATGGAATTACATTTGAAATATACTGTTTGATATGTTTTTCTTTTCATTTAGAAACCTACTTTTTTAATTAATCAACCTTCAGTAACATTGGATCAATTCAATTACCTCCCCCCCTCTTAAATTTCTAAATTGGTAAAAAATTTAGAGTGGTTATTAAATAAGTATTTTTTCATTAAGATTAATCTTTAAAATTTACTCATATAACACAGTTACATATCGCCTGAAGATGTGTTACGGACAAATTGTGGCAAACTATACAATGAGTGCTACGAGTTTATCACGGTTGCGATACAATACGTGTTGGAATAATTACACAACTTACTAATGATTAATTTTTTCTTTATCGATCGAGGATTGTATTAATTTATTTATGTATTCTATTTAATCCTCATTATCCTTTGGAGTACCAGGGACCTCTGTCTCTGTTTTAGATTCTGTATTTATAGCAACATTATTATCTACAGTTTTTTGTTTCTTCTTTGGATTATCATCTTCATCATCTTCGTCCTCATCGTCCTCATCACTATTTCCTATATCTTCACCTTCGTCACTTTCATCTTCGTCATCTTGATTTTCTGATGTTGTATTTGTTGCATTTTCTGAAGTTTGTTGTTTGTCGACAATTTCTCCTGCACCATCGACATCAGCTTTTTCTTCGTCTTCGTCTTCATCATCATCTTCTTCTTCCTCCTCTTCCTCGTCTTCTTCCTCTTCTTCCTCTTCTTCTTCCTCTTCCTCTTCTTCTTCCTCTTCTACTTCAGGTTGTTCAGGTGGATAAAAATCACCTTCATTTTCATTATCCCAAACGATATTAAACCTCGTTACTCTTGGTTTTTCAGCTAAAATATTTCTAACAATATGATCAACTTGTACTTTTGCAGGAGGATTTTCTCGTAATTCTTCTGAATCATATTCATTATTAACATAATAACCTACTCTAACGAATTCTCTACCATCATACGAACAACTTAAAAGGATGACTGTGACACTAACTAATTCACTTGCAGGGATCAATTCAGCAGAAGGAGGATCTGCAGAGAATACAAATTTATTAACACCAACAGGTACTGGTCCTACTAAGATTGAATCCAATTCTTGATCATGTTCTAATGAACGTGAGGAACCAACATAAGTTAATTTCCATTCTAAATCATTCTTTAATGGTTCTAAACATTCGAAAGTAATTTCAAATTCATATGAATCTGAAAATTTTGCTGGATTATTTAATACTTTGATTCCTAATAATGATACAATTGACATGGTTGAAAGATGTTTTCACTTTTGTAATATGGGAGATATATTTAACAACTGAGTAATGATAGTTATATTATAATGTATATATATGAGTGTGAATATTTGTTTACTTTTCTGTTACAACACCCTTTTTATTTCCATCGATGATAATATTTTTCATTTATTCCTTCAGTCAAAAAGGAATTGAAAAATTACAAGACGCGAAAATAAATAAAAATGAATTAAATAAAATAAGATTACGCGTCATCCAGGAACACCCAGACATTTTCTTGGAGATATTCAAAATAGTTTACAAATTTCAACTCCCTAAACTTATTACCCTCATTTCCGTCCAAAAAATAACAAATCAAATACCAAGTCAAAAACAAATAAAAAAAAGAAAAGTGCATTGACATCTCTTAATTCTCAGTTGCATCTCTTTTCTTATTTTCAATGAACTGCTATACAAATTACAATTCCCAATTGGGAAAAGATATTGGCCAGACCCTCGGCGTCTAAAAGAAGCAAAAAAAAAACCAATTTTAAAGGGAGTCTAGACTTTTCGCTACGTTACTGAGATACATTCGCACAAAAACGGGCAAATCCAATAGCCGTTCGAAATGATATTTGTTTTCTCAATTTTTAGTTTACAAATGAAAAAAAGAGATACAAATGAATATTGAGACCAATTTCCAGAGAAACACTCGCACCGCATAGATACATGATACTGATTTGTATTCCTATCCCACACTATTTTCTACCCCCCACCGCTCGAAGAAACCCTTGGACAAAAGAAAAAAGAAACTGCCGTCAAATTTTCTGTTTCCATCCTTTCTGCGTACGTTTGTATATGTACCAAGATTTAATTAAATCTCCGACAATTATTAACTGACAACTGTCGTTTCTTGTTTCAGTTCCAGTAGAAACAGAGAAAGAGAGAGAGTGACGCCTCAAAATATGGGAATCGAGTCCAAATAAGACAACAAATGAGAGACTTGCTAAACTATGATAAATTTGAACACTCAGAGACTGAGTTAAAGTAACATTAGCCTCTATTTGATCAGATAATACTGATTGCTCTACGTAGTTGAAGTTTTTGTGTAGCAACATATTGTTTTCACCATCTCAACAAATATTTCCTCCTACAACAATGTCGTCGTAATTCATCACGATTTAGTGTCACTTAATGTTAAGGAACCAGAGGGTATAACTATCTCACGGACATTGGTTCTATAGTGACATCATCATCCTTCCCTTTTTTGCTGCTGCATCCTCGAGAATTTGAATTGCAAAAAATCAGTTCAGTAAAAAACAATGTATGGACATATACTCCATATTTTGCAAGTTGCAATCAGTAATCTAGTAAGTATGAAAGTAAGGGAATCTTTAAAATTGTTCCGGGGTCGATAGATAGAAGCAGCAGCACTATTAAAATAATTCACATAAAATTTATCTGTTTTTCCATTGTGTGGCAGTGTCGTTACAGATTAGTTTTGTTCTATTACTTTTATGGTTGCCGAATCGGGTAACCATATGGGGAGAGTACTCATACTACGATATCTTTTCTTTTTTGGGCGATTTGAACTGAAAAAATAAAAATCATATCGATATTAATTGATTTTAGTTCATTTGATTATATTATGGCTGTGTGGAAGTGAAACTCTTTTCTTTTTTTTGATCTCTAGATCAGTAGTCTTTCTTTCCACTTTCCTTCTTTGTTTGAACTGATGATTCTGGACTTTTTGTTTCAACACAAATAGATCTTTCAAGCTTTGAATATCGCTAATTTTATTAAAAACAGATACAAAAAAAGAAAGTTAACACCTTGCATCTTAGTAGTGGTCAGAGGCAAAAAAAAACAAGAAATAAATATCTCTTTCTCTCTCTATCAATTATATAAAGGTTATGTTTCTGTCGAGATCTTGATTGTATTTCAAAATGGCCTTCCCCCATCTTTCTCTCTATACTCTCTATACTGAAAGGAAACCAGTCAATACACATTACAACAATTGTCTAAGATATTACCTTTTGCTTTGTGCATTAATTCATTCATTATTTTAAACCAACTAAATTAAGTCATTCATTCTTTAAGATACTTAATTTTAATTGTCATTCCTTTAACAAAAATATACAACTTTTTTTCTCTCTTTCTTTATTCAATAATGAAATTTACTACTGCTGCTTTGACCATTTCTTCAATTGCATCACTTGCAATGGCTGCTCCAAAGGGTGAACATCATTCTGATGCTCATTTCGATAAAAGAGATATGGTCACCGTGACTCAATATGTCAATGAAGACGGTGCCGTTATTATTCCAGGTACCCAATCAGGTTCTCAAACTACTTCAGTTCAAGTTCAAACTGCTACTTTAGCAGGTGCCTCCTCATCTTCTTCAAAGACTACAACTACATTATCCCCATCTTCTACTTCTTCCAGTTCTTCTAGTGGTTCGTACTCAGGTGATCTATCTGGTTCTTCTACTGGTTCTAAATTCGAAGATGGTACAATTGCTTGTTCCAGTTTCCCATCCGGTTCCGGTGTAATCAGTTTAGATTGGTTAGGTTTATCCGGTTGGTCCTCAATTCAGGATTCCGACGGTAATAGTGTCACTTCATGTGAAGATGGTAGTTATTGTTCATACGCTTGTCAAGCAGGAATGTCCAAGACTCAATGGCCTTCATCACAACCGGCTAGTGGTGCCTCATTAGGTGGTCTAGTTTGTAAAAATGGTTATTTATACAGAACTAATACCGATACTGATTATTTATGTGAATGGGGTGAAGGTACTGCTACTGCATCAAATTCAAACAGTAATGGTGGTATTGCATTATGTAGAACAGATTATCCAGGTTCCGAAGCTATGGTTGTTCCAACTTGGTTAGAATCCGGATCAAGTTCAGAACCAATCTCCGTTGTTAATGAAGAAACTTATTATCAATGGGAAGGTAAACAAACTTCTGCTCAATATTATGTTAACAATGCTGGTGTCTCTGTTGAAGATGGTTGTATCTGGGGTACCTCAGGTTCTAATGTAGGTAATTGGGCTCCTTTAGTTCTTGGTGCAGGTTCCGCTGGTGGTATTACATATTTATCATTGATTCCAAATCCAAACAATGAAGATTATTCATCAGCTAATTTCAATGTTAAGATTGTTGCCACTGATGGTTCTGCCGTTTCTGGTGATTGTAAATTTGAAAATGGTTCATTCTCTAGTGATGGTGGTTGTACCGTTAGTGTCACCTCAGGTTCAGCAGAATTTCAATTCTATTAAACTGCATTGAGATAAAAAAACAAATATTTAAAATATCGACACATATTTTCTTTTCTGATAGATACCCCCACTCATCATCCCGTTACATATTCATTCGTATAGAAGCTAAAACATCTTTTTTCAGTATATTATAATCATGTATGCATAAATATATTATAGTTCATATATAATAGGACAAATAAAAACAATTATTCCTTTTTTGCAAATTTACAAGAGACGTTGTGAGTCTTTACATAATTTTATTTAAAATGAGGAGAACCCTTGCATATGCGCATGAAAGATAAATCTAACTACCATAGCCATATACTCTTTAAGTGTATCATATTTCATATATAATAAAACAAACAAAGAGTAATTTCATTTTTCTTTTTGCAAACTATATATAAGAAAATCTTAAATAACCTTTGAATTTCTATTTAAAATCTGGATGCTTAACATGGAACTGAACACCCCATAGTTCCTTCTTGACACCAAATAGACCACTTAACAATCTATTTTCTTGAGCTCTACCTACAGAGATACAAGTATAACCTTTCTTTCTCAAGATATCCTTCATAGCATCATCGAATGAATAAATTTCAATCAATACTTTCATTGATTTATCTAATTTATTCTTAGCAACACCAATAGCTTTAGTTCTAATCATTGTCCAATCCAATAGATCTTCAAGGATCCCCGATTTGACATAGACTCTTCTACAACCGATGGAATTAATTGTCATTGTTAAGGAATCAGGAGTAGATAATACTTGATTTTCACTAATTGAGACCAATGCAATTGGTGTATTTCTATAGACGACAATATTTGTATTTTCTAATAATTTTGGTTCTTTCTTCATAATGTTAACAATTTCTGGTAATTTGAATCCAAAGATAATATCACCATTATCCTTAACAATTTGATCAATTTTAGTCTTGAAAAATGTATCGGATAATCTTGATACTAAAGTAAATACAAATGATGTTAACATGACTGTAAAGATACCAGCTGATAAAAATGTGAATTTATTCATCATGTATAAATGATACAAATAAGCTGTGACGGAATTGAAAGTTATTCCGGAATTTCTTAGTGATGGATAATTTAATCTTGGACCTAAATAAATGATTAAAAATAAGAAATCAATAATGATGACAATGGGACTCTTGATTAAGTAGTAGTTACAAAGTGATTGTTGTTGCTTTAGGAAATCGACTGCCAAATTAAGAGAAGCTGAAGCCATCTCTGGAACTAATTTGGTTTGATATATTGTTGGTGGAGCATCTGCATCTAGTGGTTTATCCAATGAAGCATCGACTTGCTTAACCTTCATCTTTGGAACATGTACCTCTGATTCAACGGACATCTTTAGCGGCGGCGTGGTATTGACTTAGAGAAATGGAAATGTTAATATATAATACACTTCCTCTCTTTCTTATATATATATATCGGAATGTTTACATGTCAGTGTGTTAATTATACGACAATGTGAAAAAATCAGATTATATCATACGAGAACAAGAATGGAAGGAACAATCGGTAACTAAAACTGGACAGGGAAAATTATTGGAAATTGAAATCAACCCACGAGGGTCGCGACGATTAGTCGTGGAGCCGAGTAAGAAAAGGGCGTAGAAAGGGAGTCAAGAATGAGAGTTCATACATAGTTAGTTTGATTCTGTGTTTTGCAATGGTATCTTCTAGCAGATGGCACAGTACCAGGTATGGCTAAGGTTGCCAGACAGCGAATGTGATTGGCTTCCTAGACGTCCTGTTGCTGACAGATCCAAGATTTGACAGTTGTAGATATGAATGGGACAACGACAGACAGCGAGAGAGACAGAGCAACTGTCGATCATATGTGTTTAGAGAAGTATATTGTACATAGTCCTCACTACTTAACAATACGATTTGTTACGGACAAATATACTCCCTTCCTGTTGTAGCGTTATATATCCTGTCTGCTGTCACTGGGGTTATATTACCGTTGCAGCGTTGTTCAGAATGCCCTAGGGTTATACACGCTATGCACATAGGGCATGCACACGAACCCTAACAACATATCGTCAAAAACATCACTATCAACGGCACTATAGATATCTTCTGTTCTTTTTTTTCCTTTGCCGTTTCTAACAAACAGCCGTAGTAGGGGCATCGATATGTCGTTCTCGAGACTCTGTTCCCGCTGTTGTGCGCGTTTTATTTACTGGCCTTTTTTTTCTTGTCTATCTATCTCTATCTGTCTGTCATACAGTCACGCATCTATTTCGGTGTACTTAATGTTACGTACTGGAAAAAATGATAAACAGATGAGATGGGCACCGATTTTCCAATACAATAGTCATCTCTATCCATGAGATCTCTATCAAGTATACATCTATATAAACCTCATATTTTGTGAATTTTGACGAGATTGTTAACAAAACTATTGTCAATTCAAAATCATCTGAAGGAAAAAACTGATAGAATCAAATTGCAATGTCTGACGAAGTACTACAATTAACTACACTTGAATCTCTAGATGAATTCAAAACACAACAATCTTCACCAAAACGTATCGCTAAGGATATTCTCGCTGGTACCACTGGTGGGATTGCACAAGTGATAGTCGGACAACCATTCGATACTACGAAGGTTAGATTACAAACAGCTACTAAATCAACAGGTGTGATTGAAGTAGTACGTGATCTGATTCGTAATGAGGGACCGCGTGCTTTCTATAAAGGTACAATGACTCCATTGATTGGATGTGGGTTATGTGTCTCTGTACAATTCGGTGTCAATGAATCGATGAAACGTTTATTGCATTCTAGACATCCTGGTAGAAATACTTTATCATTACCTGAATTTTATCTATGTGGGTTGACAGGTGGTTTTACTAATTCATTCTTGGCATCACCTATTGAACATGTAAGAATTAGATTACAAACACAAACAAATACAAATAAAATTTTCAATGGTCCAATAGATTGTATTAAGAAACTTTTACAAAATGGTGCATTGATGCGTGGATTACCTGTAATGATGTTAAGAGCAGGTCATGGTTTAGGATGTTATTTCTTAGTATATGAAGCAATGATCGCAAGAGAGATTAATAATGGTATAAAACGTACGGAGATTGCTGCATGGAAATTATGTTCATTTGGTGCCATTGCAGGTACTGTATTATGGGTTGCAATATATCCATTAGATGTTATTAAATCTGTGATACAGACTGATGATTTAAAGAATCCTAAATATAAAAATTCAATGATTAAAGTTGCTAGATCATTATATGCAAAAGAAGGTACTATGGCATTTTTCAAAGGGTTTGTACCAACTATATTGAGAGCATCTCCAGTTAATGCAGCGACATTTTTATCATTTGAATGTGCAATGAGATTAATGGGTTAATAAATCAAGATAGACATATATATATATATATAATTTTTGTGTAAATTTAATGCATGAATGAATGAATGTATTTGGGTTTATTTGAATATTTATAATACGTAAGTAAGTAAACTTTGATTTTCGGGGATCTATCTATATATAATATAATAAAGTTTCTTTAGTTTCGTGAAGAATAAAAAAAAAAGGTCAATTAAGCGTACTCGAATGAACAACCATCATTTGAAATCAATGAATTTTCTATCACTGGACTCAATTCTAATTGTTGAAATTTTTCAGCTTGTTCCTGATAATAAAAACCTTGAATAGTACCTAACATTTGATCATGAACAATATAGTAGAAACCGTCAAAGGATGCACCTTCTATTGTATCTTCTTCTGGGTCAGGTAAAGTAAATCTTTCCTTCCATCTCATATATATGTATCTTTGTTCATGATAAGGTACATTATTATTGTCTTGTGAAGAATTAGTTTTGTTTAAAGAATGTTGTTTAAAAGATGGGAAATGTAACCAATGTTCCATATCTATTGAATCAGTTGCAGTTAACGATTTTAAATGATCATTATTATTTGACCACGAAGATGATAAAAGACCGAATTGTGAATCATTATTATTTAAATTTGATGAAGTTACTGCATAACCTTCAAAAAAGGTACTTATCATTGGATTTAAGCTTGTTAAACCTTTTATAGTTAAAGAACCACAAATATGAGGACCATTATTATGATTATTTATATTGTTATCAGTTGGCATTTGTACTGAATGTAGATTGACTGTTACTTTATATCTTTTATAACCTGATATTTGATAACCTGTGAATGAAGCTCTTGAATGTAACCAAGGTAAATTACAAGTTTGTAATAAAGTATCATTTTCATTATTATTTGTATTAGTAAAATTATAATTTGAAGTATCATCATCAATATATTTGCGAGATAAATTATTAGTATCTGATGTTATTAAACCTTGTAAAGATGGTAAAGAATCTCTAGATTCACATTTATAAATATCTTGTTGTTCATGTGTATGTTCTTGTTTATTATTATTTATTATAAAATCATTATGAATTAAACTGTCCCGCAGTAAAAAATTATTATGTTTAATTTTATTAGGTAATGGAATACCCTTTTTATTTATATTAGAATCATTGATCATATTAGCAAAAAAAGAGCAAATAAAATATGATGAAATATGTTGTTATGAAGCAAAATTAAATTAAAGTGCACGTTTATTTGCGTATGGTGTTATATTAAAATAATGAACATATAATACATATATGTAATAAAAATGTGTAATTTTTAAATCTCTTATAAAACTCCGTATTTATATATTATAGCAGTTTTGAAAATATCTAACAACGAAATGTAATCTATCAGTTCAAATATTTCAACAACTATGTTATTGTATATGTCTAAAATACCGATGGCATCATCATATCATATAATAATAACAATAATAATAACATCGTCTGCCCATCATCGCAAGAATTACTGTAATCCCCATGGCTGTTACAAAGACGGGAAAACAAAAGAAAAGAGAACAAGGAAAATTTTGATATAAATATAAATATAACGCACCCAAAACCTGCCCATCCGAAGAGATGCCTGCACAAGAAAAACAGCAAGAAGAAGTAAATCGCCTGAGATGGGCACCATTGGGAGAGTCACGGAGACAGACACAGAGACTGGGTACAGGCATCCCCCCCTTCTTATCTTTCCTCTGGTGTTCTCCCTGTACGCACGAAAAAAGAAACTCCTGATGAAAAGAAAAGAAAAAGCAACTTTTCTCTGGCCAGTCCATTGGAAAGTTGCTTTTTTAGAGGCATCCCTGCCCTCCCGTGCGGGTGTTTCTCTCCGCCGTGGCTGTTCCTGTGAGGCCGTTTATTAATCCGCTTATTTATTTATTTCTTTTTTGCTGTTGTGTCATCTCCGTGCAGAGTGACATTCACCCAGTCTTCATTTTTCTTTTTTCCCCACAGAACCCAGACACCTCCAATATGCGCCCGTAGACTGGGAAAAAAAAAACCGATATCACGACCGAGATGTCCCACATCGAGCACGTGACTTCCCGAAACAAACGGCACACCACTAATATTCCCACCCGAATGAGTTTCCGCGTTCCAAACAGAATCCGCCCTCTCTGTTTTCTTCCTCTTCCATAACGTTCCATCGATGGATCCAAACGCACAACGCGAAAGAATCAATCGGCCATTTCATTTTTCTCTCATTCTATCTTGTCCCGTAGTAGTGTCCCAACGGGCCCAGTCTGCTTCTAAATGATGCCATGCTTCTACAAGGGAATCACACTACACACCACCGGAACAATTGAAACTTGGTTTTTGATGGGACAGTTGTCTCGTTCATCCTTTGTTTACTTCACCAAAAGAGAAAAACTGAATTTTTTTTTTTCGATTTTTCTTCTCTGTTTTCTGTTGAGTTAATGAACCAACAATACCTTGATAATGATGATATGATGGTGCAGATTTTCTTGTTCGTTCGCTGTCAATTTGATGGAATTACATCGAATTTGATACTTCATCTTATTTGGTATTCGTGTAGATTGATAATTTATTACACACTGAAAGGTATTACATTTATTGTACATATATATAAACAGGGTCCCTTCTATATTTTATATTATTGCTACATCCTAGTTATAGTTATAGCGTACACATATACACCCAATATATACACACACCCGATACACCATGTTGAGTCCACAAGTTACTAATATTGCCGTTATGCTATTAATGATGCAAGCATCACGTAGAATTGATATGGAAAATGAAACAAATATTAATTATATTCGTATCGCTTATATTGCATCAATCGCTATATCATATTTAATTTATATGATAATTAAACGTAATATTATCTCTAAAAATGATCAAACTGAAGTTAAAGTTACCTCCGCTAAGAATCCAATGAAACCACAAGAACCACAAACTGTTGAAATTATGACAGCTATGCAATATGATTTGAAAGAAGTAGACTCCGCAATTAGATCCATTTATAGTGGTGTCGCTATGATGGCTTTCATGCATTTATACATGAAATATACTAATCCTTTATTTATGCAATGTATTAATCCAATTAAAAACGCTTTAGAATGTAATGAAGCTAGAATTCATTTATTCGGCCATAAAGCTGAAGGTGATTTAAAGAGACCATTCAAAGCGGTAGGTTTATTAGATGGTTTGATGGGGAATGCTCAACAACAGGATTCAAAGAAGGATGAAACTGAAGATATTGCCATTGAAGCTGCTACTGCTACTTCTGGTTCTATTACTACCGGTGTCTCAACTTCTTCAAGAATTGAAGAACTAGATTAAAAAAAATCATTTTTTTTTTAATCTTATTATATTATACTCATATATATATATACCATAGGTATGTTTCTATCTGTCTATCTCTCTAAATATATATTATCTCTTACTTATTTTTTGAATTGTGATATTATTAATGATATTGGTATCGATCGTCTGATTGTAATAATATCCTTATTTCTTATAGTTAATAACGTTCTTAATATAATCGATCTGTTTATTGTCTGGTTAAATCGTATACCACTTATCGATTCAATGTAAGGTATTATAGATTTACTATAACTATTCGGTATAGATGATTTACCCATAATTTCGCAATCATATTTATTTATTGTAATATTCCATCGATTTAATCGATTCTCTTCAAAATTTTGATCTTTACCACTAAAATTCATTATCGTATCATACCAATGTGTACCGTTTACTACATTGTCTAGTATGTTCAATTTGTTTTCCCAACAAAAATATATTGGCCAACATACACATCCTATCATATCTTTAAACAATTCCAAAAAAATATCTTTTAGTTCATCATCTTCGAAACATAGAGCCATGATAGCATTCTTTTCCTCATTTTCACAATTCACAATTACAACTTGCCACGATCGACTATCTAATTTAATACAATTATACCTAATTATATCCTCATCAGATCTAACAAATGCACCTGTTTTATCCAACGATTCTAACTCACTCAATTCAATCACATCATCTTTATTCAATTGTTCCTCAAATTCATCAAGTTGTAATTGTCCCACACTCACTGTTCGATCGATCCCATATAATTCCCATCTATACGAAGACATTTGTGTCTGTAATTGCTCTTTGTTTACTCTTCATACATCAAAATATATATATTCGCTGACTCAATTTTGATCTCTCGCCTGATGTCACTTTTAAACCCCATAAAAAAATGACACTGATCGAAAACATATATTTGCTCCTCCCCCTATTCAGTTAACAAGACAGAAAACAATTCAACGATGTCTGGTTTCTGGGATAATAATAAGGACTCCATTAAATCAGGTCTAGTATCTGCTGGGAAATACAGTTATCAAGGTACGAAATACGTTGCGAAATCAGGATATAATGCAAGTAAGAAACATTTTAATGAATCCAAGAAGAAAAGAGACGGTAAGGATAAGAAAAAGAAGAAGAAGAAGAAGAAACATCAGGATTCAGAATCCGAATACGAGACTGATTCTGATGATGAACCCACTCCGTCTAGAAGTCTAGAAAGTTTCCAAAATCCAAGTGCTTTTCCTCCTCCTCCTTTGAAAGCGGGACAGATGCAATATGGTTCTGGTGGGAATGTAATCACTGGTGATGGTTCTTCACCAGCGGTAACAATACCAAATCAACAAGGGTATCAACAGCAAGGGTATCAACAGCAAGGGTATCAACAGCAAGGGTATCAACAGCAAGGTTACCAACAAGCTCCTATGCAACAGCAAGGATATCAGCAACAAGGTTATCAGCAACCGATGGGACAGCAACCGATGGGACAGCAACCGATGGGACAACAACCTATGCAACAGCAAGGATATCAACAAGCCCAGCAAATGCAACAAGGCTATCAACAACCGATGCAACAACAACCTCAGCAACCTCAACAACCAATAAAGCAAGAAGGTTATCAACAGTTCCAACAAGTGCAAGACCAACAATCTCCACAACCAATACAGCCTCAGCAGCCAATGCAAGCCCAACAGATGTTACCAGTTCCAGGACAGCCAGGACAACCCGGACAACCAGGGCAAAGACAAGCTATGCAAATACCAGCAGAGCAACAGACACAGCAACCTTTCGGACAACAACAACAACCCATGGGACAACAACAACCGCAGATGCTGCCTGGGCAATTACCACCTCGTCAAGGTATGCCAGATCCACAACAATTACCTCCTAGACAACAACCCGGTCTGCCAACTGGTAACAGACCTGCAATGTCGTTGCCAAATACTGGTCAAACTACTCCACAATCCGGTTATATGACTCCAGCAGGTAATAATCCATCAATGACAAGTATTCATCAAGTGTCTACAGTCCCAATGACAAATACACAAGCACAAAATCTGGAAACAAGTGAAGAAGAAGACTTTACGCCGGGTCCACATTATGAAGTTACACCTTTTGATCAAGCTGCATATGAAGAAAACAAAGATAAGAAGATGATTGAAATTAAACAAGCAGATATATCGTCTTTCGCTCCACCACCATCACATAAGGACAGAGGTGCAAATATGAGACCAAGAAGAACCTTGAATGATTCAAGTTCAACAGGTTCCTTACAAACAAGCAATAGAAATATTGCATCGATGAAAAATTCTGTAGAATCTGCTGGTCAACAAAGAAATACACCTAATATCCCAGATGACAAATTCGAAACTTCAATTTCTGAAACAGCTTCAGCAGAAGAACAACCACAAGATGGAAATTCAAATGAACCACCTAAAGCCGCTGTGTTGGGTGCCTATCATGAACCAACTACAAGTTTTGCCCCACCTCCTAAACCAAGGGGGATACCTCAACCAGTAAGAAATAGTCCAGCTGTAGCAAGGCCTGGCCCAAGTACAATGACTCCTCCTAAGCAAACGTCTCTACCTGCCAGACCGTCACTCCCTACTAGATCTACAGGTTCATCGGTAAACTCAGCTCAACAGACAGTAGGAACAACTAGTCAAATATCCGATACCAATTCTACCACCCCAAATGATAAGGTATCCGAAGAAGTGAAAGCCCCTATATTGGGTACATATGTTGAAAAGCCTATTGACTTTGCTCCACCACCAAAACCATTCAGACACGTTGAAGTAAACGAACATAAAAAGTCCACGATAACGCCTTCATATACGACTTCCTCTCAAAGTTCACTCTCATCAGGTCCTGCACCTCCTGCAAGAACATCCTTACCAAGTCGAGAATCAAGCATGAAAAGTATGGCTTCAGATGCTAAACCTAAATCAGAAGCAATTAGTCCACCTAATTCTGGAAATATGAGAGATGTATCATCATTCTTGCCTCCTCCAAAGCCTTTTAGACATACCGAGTCTGTGCCAGAGAAAACATCCTCAACAGAAGTTGATGAAAATAAACCATTGGTTTCAAAAAAGAAAGCTCCACCTCCAGTGAAACCAAAGAAACCAAATATGTTGAATAGTAATAGTTTGTCGAAGATGTCGTCTGCTGGCTCAAACAGTCCTACACCATTAACGAAACGTTCAACAGCCCCGGCTTTACATAAGAAGAATCCTCCACCTGTAGTGAAACCCAAACCAAAGATTCTTTCAAGGACTAATACAACACCAATGAATGATATTGCTAATGATTTGAGCTCGATCCATTTGAGACATACTCGCCAGGGACCACCTGTCCCAATCAGTAGACATCATAGCGAGTCATCTAACCAAGATGTAACAGGAACAACAACCACCAATACTGAAAACGATGTTAACCCATTTTCTATCTACAAGAAGGATGCTGTTCCAGCAGATGAGGATAGAATCCACAACCGTCGATAATTAAAAATATATAGATATGTATAGATCAATATATAGATGCTGTAATGAAATGTAAATGTACACTTATGAGGATAAGATTCCGATCTGTCAGAATGCTTTTGACTTATTTTTTGTTGTTTATTTATTTAATTGAGTATGTCTTATATAATATACACATATTTTTATATATTGCGAAACAAATCGTATACTATCTGGTAAGTTCAGCTACAATCATAAACTTGAGAATAAAATAATTATAGCAGATTACACTCTTATTCTCATGTCCTTATAATGATAATAAATTGAAAGAGATCAGATGTATACCTTAGAAACTTAATGTGTTTTTTTAGTTGATTTAATGCTTTTGGTATTTTTTTTTTTTAAAAGATTTTATTGTTTACAGGTTGTGAAATTCTTCTTTTATCATAAACTTCGTTATCTATTTAGATAATAGAGCAGCGAATTGTTGAATGTTAATTTCACCGGAACCATCACTAACTTCTCTTAACATATCATCTACTTCAGCATCTGTTAATTTTTCACCAATGGAAGTTAAGACATGCTTTAATTCAGCTGCGGAGATCAAACCATCACCGTTCTTATCGAAGACTTTAAATGCTTCTAGCAATTCTTGTTCAGAATCGTTAGATTTCAACTGACGTGACATCAAGGCTAAAAATTCACTGAATTCAATCTTATGGTTACCATCAACATCAATTTCATTCATTAGATCAGCAACTTCGGCTTCACTTGGAGATAGACCTAATGATCTCATGACAGTAGCCAATTCACTAGATGAGATTGAACCATTATTATCCTTATCGAACAAAGCGAAGGCTTCCTTAAATTCAGCAATTTGTTCTTCAGTTAAATTTGATGACATTTCTTGTTGTGTTATGTACGGTATGTGCTTTGTTGTGGTATTGAATATACACTTGGTACACCTGAATATATCTTAATAACTCCCAATTTAACCGAACCGATCTTTTACACAGTTACACTATCCCAGTTTGATTTGTTGTTGCTCAGTGTTTACAAGTTGATTGAATCGTGATTTTGCTGTTACAAGAAGTCCACCGCTCGGGTTATCTCGTACATAATAAAAAAGAAAAATATTGCTGAAAATCGTTTTGGACGAGTGCAAAATAGGAGTTCAAAAGGGACATCTGAAACAGTTTTCCAAAGGATGAACTGATGACAGGTTAAGAGAGGATCAAATGAGAGATAGTGAGTATCCCTGTGTGTAGCTCTTTAGATAAGTGAATTGACACAAGAAATATTGTATAAGTGATATTTCCTTTTGTTTAATCCTCTTTCTGTTTTGATAAATCACAAACAACATGAGTTGGCTTTCGATACCTGATTCTTTGTCATCTTGGTTAGTGACTTTGATCCTGGTATATGCATCCCTACCAATTTTGATCTACTATGCAATTCCATTCATGTTCTACGGTAATAGATCTACCAGAAGAAGAATCATCATATATGTACTTGGTGATATCGGACATTCGCCAAGAATGTGTTACCACGCCAGATCGTTTACTGGTAAGGGGTTCCAGGTTGAATTATGTGGCTATGTAGATAGTCAATTACCTAATTTTATTGCCGAGGATCCCAATATTACCGTTCATACAATTCCTAGGATCAGTGAATTTGGTATGCTACGTAAGGTTATATTTCAAATCCTAGTGATTATTTCCAAGTTATGGGAATTGAGAGGTAGTGATTATTTATTAGTACAAAATCCACCAAGTATTCCTTTATTCCCAATTATCGCATGTTACAGATTAACAGGTTGTAAGATTATTATCGATTGGCACAATTTAGCCTATTCAATTTTGAAATTGAAATTGAAATGTAGTACATGGCATCCATTAGTACTTGTTGCCATTTTCATCGAATGGTTCTTTGGAAGATTTGCTAATTATCATATTACGGTCACAGATGCAATGAAGGAATTTTTAATTAAGAAATTTAAATTCAATGGTAAGAAAATCGTGGTTTTACATGATAGACCACCTGTCCAATTTTATCCATTTAATGAGTTGACTGAGAAAAAGACAAGAGAGATGGCATTGAAGACTGAACCATTCATCAGAGATTTAATCCCAGAAGGGTTTGATATTAATAATGGGGATAAAATCATCGTTACATCTACATCTTTTACACCGGATGAAGATATTGGTATCCTATTAGGTGCTTTAAAAATTTATGAAAGTTCTCATGATAAATTTGATAATAAATTACCTCAAATCTTGTGTTTTATTACAGGTAAGGGTCCACTAAAGGAAAAATATATGAAACAAGTCGAAGAGACTAAATGGAATGTATGTCATGTTGAATTTGTATGGTTATCATCTGAAGATTATCCAAAATTATTAAGATTATGTGATTATGGTGTCTCCTTACATACTTCAAGTTCTGGTCTCGATTTACCAATGAAGATTCTTGATATGTTTGGTTCAGGCTTACCTGTAATTGCAATGAATTATCCTGTATTAAACGAATTAGTGACACATGGTGAAAACGGTTTGAAATTTACAGATAGACGTGAATTACATGAGTCCCTAATCTTTGCAATGAAGGATGCTGAGTTAAGTAAAAAATTAAAGGAAGGTGCAATGAGGGAGTCCTCTAATAGATGGGATTCAACTTGGGAAAAGGCAATGTCCGAAATCAAGGTGATCCATTAAATAATGTTCCGTTTTTGCATTCGTTAAAGAAAATATTACAATATAATTGATAACATATAAAAGTAAATATATTTGATCTATGTAATGGATAATTTTCTTCTTTCTTATGGAATACTATTTACCAGAAAAAAGCGTTCTTTTTTTTTTTTTACCCTTCCCTTACTGAAATTATACATTTCGATTATTTCAATTCCTTAGCAACCCAGTTTGGTAAAACAAAGGAAGCTTCATGGACCTTCTTGTTATAGTATTTGTATAATTCATCTTCTTTTTCATCAGAGATGGTTCTCAATGGTTTCTTAACATTGGCGTTCTTATCCTTTGAACAAACCATGAAACCAATCATACCAGTTGGGTAGGTTGGAATAGAGGTCCAAGCATATTCAGCAACAGGGAAAACTTCAGAACAAGCTTTCTTTAATTCCTTGATGATTGGTAAGTGAATCCAGAAGGATTCTGCTTGAGTGGTAATGACACCCTTTTCTGTTAAAGCATCGTTTAATAATTCGAAATATGGTTTTTGGAATAAAGTTTCAGCTGGACCTTCTGGATCAGAGGAATCAGTAATGATAACATCGAAGGTGTTTTTGTAATCTCTTAAGAATTGGAAACCGTCACCGATATGAACTTTAACCTTTGGATGATTGTAAGCTTCGGATAAACCTGGTAGGTATTCTTTGGATAATCTAATGACAGCTTCGTCGATATCACATAGGACGGCTTCTTCAACAGATTCGTGCTTGACGACTTCTCTTAGAACACCACCGTCACCACCACCAATAACTAGAACTCTCTTTGGATTTGGATGAGAGTTAACAGCTAGATGAGCAATCATTTCTTGGTAAGAGTATTCATCACGTTCAGTGACTTGGATAGCATTGTCTAGGACTAAGACATTACCGAAGTCAGTAGATTTGAAGATTAGGACATCTTGGTATTTGGATTTTTCGTGATGTAAGACTTTTTCAACTTTCAAAGTCATGGCTTCACCAGGCCACATAGTGTCAGAGATTTCTCTGAACCAGCCGTCGACAATAGTTGGGTGTGTAATTTCTTCGTTAGACATTGTTAATTAGTTGTAATTGCAGTCAATGAGGTAGTGTACTGAGAAGAGAAACAACGACAGAAAAAACTAGATTCAAGATCACCTGTCAATGGTTCTTTTATGTATGATTGATTCAAGGAAGAAGGGGCCAATGCCATCGACTAATTGATCGATATCAAAGGATTACAGAAAATTTTTCTTCTTTCCAGAGTTTCACTATGCGGCGAAACGATTTTTTTTTTTTTTTTTTTCAGGCTGTTGCTGTGCAGCTCATCGCTAGAGACTGCAAGAGACATCATCAGGTTTATGTGGATAAGAGATAGCTATTGTGTAGTTGTGGGATAGTCAATTAGTCATGAGGGTTATTGGATTGTAGATCTGTATATTTATATTTATGTATGTATATGTATTGGTTTAAATATGTGTTGCGGTGGTCATTTCTATAACTTGTACTTCCTGGCAATTTCAATACCGTGGGCAACGTTTTGTAAACGAGCATCTAGTCTATAACCTTGAGCGTATAATTTATCCAACTCACTATTCAATTCAGCAAATGGTACAGTGAAACATTCAATGAATTCGTTATCCTCCAGGTTGGTTTCTGGGTTTTCGTTTTCTGGTAGGGACATGTCGACTTCAACGGTCACTAAGGACATATTGGTGTTAGTGAAACCTGGATCATTGTAAATAATCGGACTCATACCTGTAATTTTTCCAACATAACCAGTTTCTTCCCTCAATTCACGTAAAGCAGCGATTTCTGGAGTCTCACCGTTATCGATCAAACCTGCAGGAACTTCGATACAAACACCATCGACAGGAGGTCTGAATTGTTTCTGTAATAAAACTTGATCTGGGGTACCGTCCTTATATTTCAGGATGGTTAGCATACCAATCCCATCAACACCACCGGAATTTCTTGTCTTACGAACGGCACAATCCCATTCTCTTTCAACACCATTGGGATCCCTATATATCATTTTCTCTAGACCAATCCATTTGCATGCACTTGGGTCTGTCACTGGAGTAGTGGAAATTAACTTAGCCTTCTCTGGTGCACCTTTGCCTACTGTCATGTTTATATATCTTCTTGATAATAGAACCCTTGAACTAATTGAAAGCAACCGACTCTTCACTAAGGACATGTAAAAGAGCTTAACAAGAACGAGATTAGAAAGAAATGAAACAAAATAAAAACACAAACTAAACTACTGAAACCAGAGTGCAGTTGCTAATGTATCAGACACCATTACGATAACCTTCTTAACCATCAAAGTCTTACAAACTGTTGGAACTCCTTGAGAAAGGGGAACATTACTTTACTTTACTTACTTTCCAATTGTTTGCTTGTTCGTTTCTTCGGTAAGCGCATGGGCTCTCTCTCTCTCGTTGTCTGTGCACGTTGCAGCAAATGAAAGAGTTCCCAATGTAACAGACATCAGCTCCACTAATACAACGAGTTAAAGGATAGAAGAGTCGCTAGATATCGTGTCCAAATTAACACGTTTTTGGTTCTCTTAATAGTTGTAAAGCGACAGATCCAATTTAGTTTCCGTTACGTCATATATATATACCTTACACTTACGAGAATGGAAAGCTCTTTGAAAGCTCAAATACAGAAATACCTGGTCGAATCAGGTAACTATGAAAAGTAAGCAACATATGTTACTATGGGTATCGCTTTGGTAATCTTCCTCATTTGTTTCTACCAAAGCGATATGTATTTACTGTTATCATATACATCTTTACTAACAAATGATACCCAGTGATTCCCGTTTGGGGAATGCCAGATATCATGTCGAAACAGAATATCCAACGACTTAAATGATAAACTATTACAAGATGGCTGGATGGATGAAGTCCGTCGTATGGCCATGACTGAAATAAATTCCAATAAATCTGCAAGTTACGCTGACGTTCTAGCAAAGATAGAACCAGAAGCACTAAGTATGTTCTTATAAAACACATTCTCCTACACTATATCTTAGAACCCTAATATACTAACAACAACAAAAACTACCTCGACGTAGTTACCCATTCTTTCACGTTTCAGATCTAGTAGATCAAAGCACAAGAACCGATGTATTGACTCAAATCAAGGCATTTCTGGAAGAGATTGTACAGACAGAATAAGCTCCCGTCCTCCTCCTTCCATACGGTCATACACCACAAGCACACACAAACATATATATATATATATATATATATATGCACTTATGTACGATATAGTCATTCAAATACAATAAACTAATAATAACAGCATCTTACTTGAAGTTATTCTAATGGATCTCTTTAAATAGCTGGAGTCATTAGACACACCCACATTTTCACTTCTCTTTGTACGGTAGTTCCTTAGCCGGAGTAAATTTAAAAAGTTTTTTCAGTAACTGAAAATTTCACATTTTCTGAATATAAAAAGGATTGCCACACTTGACTTGCGATGACTTTGACATGCCTGTTTCAAATGTAGCAACTTAGCACATTTGATACCTTTAAAGCACGTTAAAAGTTACAGCACACCACATAATATTTATTTGAAGGATGTCGGCTGAAGCAGGAGGTTTTATTCGTAAGAGAAGAACAAGATCCAGTGTCAAGAAAGTAAATTATACAGAAGTTAGCGATGACGATGAGGTTGTCTCAACTAAACAAACAAAGAAAAGAGTAAAAATTAAAACCAAGAAGGATGCTGCTGATGAAGACGAGTTTTTCTCAGCTAGTGAAACTACCCCCGATGTGAAAGATGAGATCATCGAGATTAAGAGTGAAGAAAACTCCGAGGATGATCTGGATCTAGATTTGACAAGGACACCATCTAATAGTGATGACGACAATAAACCCTTAAGTAAGAAAAGGAAATCAAATGCTAAACCTAAGAAGAAGAAAACAAATAAAAAAAATAAAGGACCAAAGATTACCCCTTATGAAAGGAATACAAAGAGACTCTTTGAAAATCACCCTGAATTAGTTAATGTATTCCCAGATTTGAAAAATTCTCCACCGTACGTAGCAAAGAGAGCTCCACAACCAGATGGTATGTCTATTAAACTGCTGCCGTTCCAACTGGAAGGGCTACGTTGGTTATTAGATCAGGAAGATGGGAAATATCATGGTGGTGTTCTAGCAGACGAAATGGGTATGGGTAAAACTATTCAAACAATAGCTTTATTGATGAATGACTTAACAAAGAGACCATCACTGGTTGTAGCTCCTACTGTGGCATTAATGCAATGGAAGAACGAAATCGATCAGCATACAAATGGTAAACTGAAAATTTATACGTATCATGGTGCCTCAAAAACAACTAACATTGCTGATCTAGCTCCATATGATGTCATATTAACCACTTATTCGGTACTAGAATCTGTTTACAGAAAGCAGACTTACGGTTTTAAAAGAAAAAGCGGTTTAGTTAAGGAACCTTCTGCATTACACAATATAAATTTCTACAGAGTAATTCTTGATGAAGCTCATAATATCAAGGATAGACAAAGTAACACAGCCAAAGCTGTTAACAATTTAAAGACACAAAAAAGATGGTGTTTAAGTGGTACTCCATTACAAAATAGAATCGGTGAAATGTACTCATTAATTAGATTTTTGGATATTGACCCATTCTCAAAATATTTCTGCACTAAATGTGATTGCGCCTCAAAAGAATGGCATTTCTCAGATTTTATGCATTGTGATTCTTGTAATCATGTAGTAATGCAACATACAAATTTTTTTAATCATTTCATGTTGAAAAATATTCAAAAGTTTGGTGTTGAGGGTCCTGGTTTAGAATCATTTAATAATATTCAAACTCTATTGAAAAATATTATGTTAAGAAGAACAAAAGTTGAAAGAGCTGATGACTTAGGGCTGCCACCAAGAATTGTTACTATCAGAAGAGACTATTTCAATGAAGAAGAAAAAGATTTATACAGAAGTCTGTATACTGATGTGACCAGAAAATATAACTCATATGTGGAAGAAGGTGTAGTTCTAAACAATTATGCTAATATTTTCTCCCTAATTACGAGAATGAGACAATTAGCTGATCACCCGGATTTAGTATTGAAAAGAATGAAAAGGGATAACAATTCACAAATTGAAGGTGTCATTGTTTGTCAGTTATGTGATGATGAAGCTGAAGAACCTATTGAATCTAAATGTCATCATAAATTCTGTCGACTTTGTATTAAGGAATACGTTGAATCATATCTCGAGAGTGACAGTAATTTGACATGCCCGGTATGTCATATTGGTCTAAGTATTGATTTGTCGCAACCGGCATTGGAAGTGGATATGGATAAATTTAAGAAGCAAAGTATTGTTAGTAGGTTGAATTTAAAGGGAACTTGGAAATCATCAACTAAGATTGAAGCTTTAGTTGAAGAGTTATACAAATTAAGAAGTCCAGTACGTACAATCAAATCGATTGTTTTCTCCCAATTCACAAGTATGTTGGATTTAGTTGAATGGAGATTGAAAAGAGGTGGGTTTAAAACCGTCAAGTTACAAGGTAGCATGTCCCCTACGCAGAGAGATCAAACTATTAAATATTTCATGAACAATATTGAATGTGAAGTTTTCTTAGTCAGTTTAAAAGCTGGTGGTGTTGCTTTGAATTTATGCGAGGCATCACATGTATTTTTATTAGATCCATGGTGGAATCCTAGTGTAGAATGGCAATCTGGTGATAGAGTCCATAGAATTGGTCAATTTAGACCTGTAAAAATTACTAGATTTTGTATCGAAGACAGTATTGAGGCAAGAATTATCGAATTACAGGAAAAGAAAGCGAATATGATCAATGCAACAATAAATCAAGATCAGGCAGCAATCAGCAGACTGACTCCAGCAGATCTTCAATTCTTGTTTAATAATTAAATGAGAAACATCTTTGCTATACCGATTTAATCCAAGGTATATATTTTAAAGCGAATAATAATTGTTTTTATTTTATTTGGTATTTAATTTTATTTCGATTTTAATTTATATATCGTTAATTTACATTATACCTATAAACATGTCTATTTAGCAGAACTTGAACGGGCGCCGGCACCAGAAGAAACCAATTCAACTTGTTGAGCTGAAAGTTCGACCTTTGGTAATGGAGCTGCCTTGGTATTAACAGGAGCAGGTAGGAAACCAACCCTGTTTAAGAAGGAAATGTAGATACCAATCTGTTCTGGAGTAGCACCCATACCAGATGACCTGTCAACACCTGTCCATTTTGAGTCGATCTTCAAGGATGTAGCAGCATTAACGTCATCTAATTCAGGAGCTCTGGTGCTACCTGGTAAATCATCTAGAACCATATGTAACAATGGATATAGAGCATTGTCTTCATTATTATCAATAACAGCAGTTTCTAAAGATTTCTTCCAGTTGGCGTAACTTTCAATTTCAACATTGTAACCGTAGTTGTGTAAAGTGTACAAATAATCCTTGAATAAAATACGTGGATGACCTGTAACTTGAGCGACAGCCAATTCGGAATTCTTTGGTGGATTTAACGCGGTAGAAACAACAACTTGAGCTACATGATCAACTGGTACCATATTAACGGTGTTAGAAATATCTGGAATCTTACCTAATTGAACAGCACTCTTTAAGCATCTTAGTAAGAAATCATCAGTGTTACAAGAACCATTAGCAGAACAACCTGTAACATAACCAGGTCTGACTATACAACCACGTAGACCACGTTGACCAGCTTGTCTGATAATATATTCAGCAGCCCATTTAGATTGACCATAACCACCAGATAGACCAGTTGCAGATCCATGTAAGTCATCTGACTCCAAAATACCAGTTTTACCTTCGGAAACTAACTTATCGGATAAGTTGAAGAAATAATCAGTATCTAAGACAGAAGTTGAAGAAACAAAGTCAAAGAATTTTGGTTTACCAGAAGCGGCTAAGTTCATAACATTGATCGTACCAATGACATTTGGATCTCTCAATTTGGAATATGGATAAACCCAATGGACCAAAGCACCGTTGTGAATAATAACATCAATAGTGTTGGTTAAAGTAGACCATTTACTATCAGAAAGACCGAAGTTAACCTTAGACAGATCACCCAAGACAGGCTCAATTAAAGATTCAAAAGAATCATTCCAGTTACCATATGTGACACCAGCTTTCTTGATTCTTTCTAGACCAGCTTTTTCATCCTTAGCACGAACATGAGCAAAAATCTTAAAAGTAGTAGTAGTATTAGAACGGTTTAATAAATTAGAAACAATGTACGATCCTAAGAAACCTGTAGTACCAGTAACAAACACATTGATTGTTTGAGTTTGCGTAATGTTAAATGGTTCACGAGATGGATATGATGCAGGTAAAGTGTTAACTAGATCCTTGGCGTCCTTAGCATAATAAACGGTAGCGACAGTGGTAGTAGAAGCAGATGAATCAGCGGACTTAATCTTAGAAATTTGTTCAGCAAATGCCTTTAAGGTTGGATATTTGAAAATTGTGCCTAATGGAAGGTCGATATTTAATTTATTCTTCAAAGTGAAAATCATCTTGGTTGCTAATATTGAGTGACCACCTAAATCAAAGAACGAATCATCAACAGCAATAGAAGCTGGTTTAGTTGGTAAAACATCTAACCAGACATCTAGAACTTCACGTTCTTCATCATTGAAATCATTTTCATCAGCATCTGTAGAACTATGAGAAGCGACCAAATTTAATTGTTTTGGAGTTGGATATTGTAATTTTGGTTTATCAATCTTACCATTTGGATTCAATGGAAGCTTATCCCAAACAATGATCATAGATGGAATAGAATAACTGGCAAGTCTTTTCTTTAAGAATTGTTTGATGTCTTTAGCTAATAAATGGTAACCAATTAAACCACTAACAGTTGGATCATTTTTAACATCCTCTGGAATTGGAGTTTGGAATGGTGATAATTGATCTGGCATATCGAATCTTGGAACCATCCAGGTGACTAACGTTGGTTCATTGTTTTGATTCTTACGAACTAAAGTAATGTTTTGTCTAACTAAAGGATGTTGAGAAATATGGGTATCAATTTCACCTAGTTCAATTCTGAAACCTCTGATCTTAACTTGATCATCAGCACGGCCACAACATTCACAGTTACCATTTGGTAAATAACGACCTAAATCGCCAGTTCTGTACATTCTATCTCTTGGACCAAACCAGTATTTTCTCCATGGTTCACCGTGGTCAGCGTCTAGTTTATTCCAATGACCTTCTTCGACGTACCAGTTATTGATGAATTTTTCTTTGTTCAAATCTGGTAAACCTCTGTAACCCTCAGCTAGACCACCTGCACGAACGTAAATTTCACCAACCTCACCAACACCACAAATTTGTGTTCTATCGTTTCTGTTAACAACTAATAATTGAACATTCTTCATACCTTTACCAGCAGGCATAACATCCTTAGTGGTTTGTAAGAAATTTGGATCATCGTTTCTACTTGGAACTTCATAATATGAGACGGCACGTTGAGTTTCGGTAGTGCCATACATATTAACGATTCTAACGTTTTCAGCTAAAGTTTGTAATCTTAAACAGTCACGTTTAGTTAAAATATCACCGACAAAAAATGCATGATGTAATTTTGGAATCTCTGTTGTAGCTTGAGCAGTTAATAATTGACCCATTGCTGGAGTTAAATGTGTAACTGTACAACCAGTTTCACCCATCCATTCAGCTAATTTACCTGGAATACCGATATCATTTTCAGTTGGAACATATAATTGAGCACCTAAGAATAATGGAGTAAACATATCTCTTTGAATTGGATCATGAGCGATACCACTTAACATTGTAAATTTGTCATTTTCTGATAGGTTAAATCTTTGAGCCATCCAACTGAAATAATAAGCTAAAGAAAAATGTCTACCTAAAACACCCTTTGGAATACCTTCAGAACCAGATGTAAATGATAAAGTTGGATTAGAGTCTGGACCAACAATAACACCTGATCTTGTATCCTTCAGATGTTGATAAGGTTCTAAAATATCTGTAGATTCACCTAAGGAACCTTGAATAGAACCATCATTTTGAATAGCAACAGAAGGAAGTCTTGTAATAACATCTAATTCATTTGTAATGTAATCTTCTACTAATTGATCTAGTTGACCTGCAGATCTTAAAACAACAAGACCTCTAGGTTTAGCGACACCTAAGTAAATGGTTTGTCTTGCCGGTGGATAAGCTGGATCAATGACAGAGAATGTAGCACCTGCTTTTAAAACACCCATAACAGTAACCATTAAATCAACACCTCTTGAAGAATAAATCATAACGACATCACCTACTTTAATACCCGTTTGAATCAAATAATGAGCAATAACATTTGATGCACGGTTGATATCTTGATATGTAAATTCACGTCTCTTATTTGGATTTGGATCATCGATTTCACCAGTTTCAACAACACATGTTCTTTCTGGGAATTTATCAGCGTTATCTTGGAAAATATCATGTATACAACCAACAAAACCTGGCCAATCTAAATTACTAGTTGGGTCAGGTAAAGTATCCTTAGAATTATCAGTAATTAAAGAAACTTTAGTAATAATGTCTGCTTGATTTGATAAAGCTGCATTTAATAATTGAGTATATTGATCAGAAATGATTTGTATTCTTGCATTATCAAATAATAAAGCATTAAATTTAATTGTCAAGACGTTATCATTAGTTTGTAAATTTAATAAAATATCAAATGGATGATGTTTAAAAGTAGTTAATGATTCGTTACCGTTACCATTTAGAACACCTAAACAAAAGAATCTTGGAGGTTTCTCTAAATCATTCTGTTGTTGAATAGTCTCAGAAATAGTATCATAGTTAACTTCAGTTAATGATTCTAATTGTTGTAAATTATTAGAAATTTCCTTGTAGACTTGTTCAAAAGTCCAAGTTGGTTGAATTGTAAATCTTAATACCCTATTGTTAGAGACATATAATACAATATCATCATCACCACTTAATCTGTACACTAAAGTAGCCCATGCAGTTAATGTTAAAATATAAGAATCAATACCATTTGGTACAGTAGATAATTGTGGTAAATTTAATGATAATTCACCATCTTTTGAGAAAGGTGGTTGTTGTGGACGTAAATGATCATTTGGTAGAACCGTCAAAGTTGGATTATCCAATATTTGATCAAGTAATGACATATTTGTTATAATTTATTGTTTCTGTTTATTAATCTTTGTTATTTGTTAATAACCTTATTTGTATATGTTATTCTAATATTATTTTATTTTAAGGGGATTTAAAAGATTGATTGAAATTTTCGTTACCATATATTTATATATATACTTGTGTATGTGTAAGTATAAAATTTATTCAAACAAATAAATTCAAATCTATTAAAGGCGGTTAGAAAAACATTAATTGACTCACAATAACGGTAGTAATAATAATTCAATGAGTTGTTTGGTTAATTATGTTATTAGAATACTTTTTTTAACATTGGATCTTGTTCAGTGCTTAATGGTGTGACTCAAGTAAGAAGAAAAACCCGAGTAGAAACATCAACAGTAATCAGCAATTTACCGAGTAAAATGAAAATTAATGAAGTTTCCAGTGCGATGTGAAATATTCCGGTGGGAAAAAACCATTACTGTAACGCGTGGCTCTCAAAAAAGATATTTGAAATTCCAAAATTCAAATCCCGATGAAAAAAAAGAGAAGTTTAAATTAGCGATGAGCAGGAATATTTTATATGGAAGTGAATCAGATAATGTTATTGAGATGTCATAATTATTAGAATGTGTAAAAATGACACATATTAAAAAGTTTAAAAAATCATAAAGTAATAAATAATTAAAAAAGATGTTGTTAATTATTAGTAAAATTATTATATTATTCAATAAAGAATCATTTTATTGTATTATATTATATTGATCTGCCTTTACTGTATTGATCGAAATATTTTAAACAAAGTATTATGAAATAAAATAAAATAATATTTAATTTAATTATTTATATGTAATCACTTTTTATTAAAATGGCTGTACAAAATAGTTACAATCAAAAACATAAAAACTACATCATTAAAATATCAGTCTGTAATAATAACAACAAAAAAATAAATTGATATGTGAAATTGACAATTGGTAATAATTTTATTCAAAAACATACTATAATATGTTCATAAATCAATGATTATTCTTATTAATTTAACAATTATCAAAAGAAAAGAAAATAAAAGATCGAAGATAAAGCATTCCCTTTATATATATTTATATACTTGTATCTAATTTATAATTATGGTGTTAAAACAACCTCGGCGGCAAAAAAAAAAGGGTTGTCAATTGTGATATATACAAAATATAGGGATACCTGTGACAGAGGGTCGATTACCCTATATAGGAAATAGCCGCCAGCCAATTTGAAATATGCTCCGAGAAAGAGAGAAAGGGAAAAAGAAATTTTTGTTGTAGATTGGAATTAATATTAATATTAATATTTATATATGTGTATATGTATATGTATGTTATTTTTAATGTTTACAGGTACATGTATCCTTACCACAACAAGTACCATTAGAACATTTACAATTATCACCACATGCTGCACAACCTTTAGCAGTAGTAGATGTTTCTGTCTTATTACCACATTTACAAACTGAACCACATTGACATTTGTCACCACATTGACAGCCACCTTCTTGATAATTAACTAATTGATAAAGCATATTTGTAGATATATATATATATATAATAATAATAATTGAGTATATGTTTCTTATTTTTAAGCTATATAGATACGTATTTAATATAAGAAGAACAAGATTTATACAACACAGATATAATAAAACAACAATAACAATTTCCTTCTTATATATATATATATATATATTATTATTATTATCACAATAGTTATGCAAGTATATCCCTTATACTTTATGCAATAATATGCTTTGATTGCCTATTATTATTAAATAAAACAAAAAAGCGAAAACCAAACATGTCAGCTTTATTGACTCAATAAATACGTATCTGTACGTACGTATAATTGTATTAAAGGATTATGTACAGTGCGTATTTACTGCTGGTATTTTGGTAATTAATTCTTCCTTACTTTTTGGACAGCAGTAATGGCCAAGAGAGAAATTTGAAGACAATACGTACGTATTTTTAATAGAAAGTACAGTACAAATTGGGCAAAGAGCAGAAAAGGTACAGTAGTTTCTCTTCTGTTCAAAAAGATCCCTTTGTACGGCATTTTCCTCTCGAACAAAAGCGAAAAAGTCGTCTATAATGATATCGAATTTGCAAAAAAAGAAGAATTTTTTTATGTGACTGCGACTCCAGGCTGCACCCGTACATCCACAGAAAAACAAGAAAAAAAAACATAAGAATTACAAACTTTTTTACATTTTTTTGAACAAAAAATATAATGGAATCAAGTACAGACGGAACAAAGAACGAGAGACTAAAAACCCGGACTTTTTCGTTACTAGACCAAATACTCAACCAATCCTTGAAGACATTAAATAAAGAAGAGGAAATAACGAAAAAACACGTGTAATATCACCATATACGAATACACTCCTATATAATCAATCAATCAATCTAATTATAATTTAAAAAAATATCTCCCTTCTCCTCTCCTTCTCCTCCTCCTTAGTATCTTAACCGTCGCTTGTACAGTATCCTCTCTATCTATATCTCTGCGTGTGAGAAAAGAAACGATTATCCTGGCAGTGGTACAGCACATTCACTGCAACACAACACAGAAAAAAGGAAAGAACAAATAAATGTCCGTTACCTTCCCGCCTTCTTTCTTACAACTGAAAAATTATTGTAATTATTATTATTATTATTTTTTTTTTTTGAGCCCATCGCAAGAAGAAACAGAAATTGAAAAAAATTTTCACTCTTATTATTCTGAAGCAGCTACGTACATTCCATAGAACACTATGGAAAATGAAAATTTTTTCTCTTTTCTCTTTCTATCTATCTCTTATTATTATTATTACTACCACACACACATCATATATATATATAAGACCTACATTTTTTTTTTTTAATTGGGAATTTCTAACTCTCTTCTTGTCTCTTTATAGTTACTCTTTTTTCTAGCTTCTAGTTTCTATCACTCCAAGCTATTTACAAATTCTACACATCATCAACAATGGGTAAAGATAAGTCTCACGTTAACGTCGTCGTCATTGGTCACGTCGATTCTGGTAAATCTACTACTACCGGTCATTTAATTTTCAAGTGTGGTGGTATCGATAAGAGAACCATCGAAAAGTTTGAAAAGGAAGCCGCTGAATTAGGTAAGGGTTCTTTCAAGTACGCTTGGGTTTTAGATAAATTAAAGGCTGAAAGAGAAAGAGGTATCACCATTGATATCGCTTTATGGAAGTTCGAAACTCCAAAATACCACGTTACCGTTATCGATGCTCCAGGTCACAGAGATTTCATCAAGAACATGATTACTGGTACCTCTCAAGCTGATTGTGCTATCTTAATTATCGCTGGTGGTGTCGGTGAATTCGAAGCTGGTATCTCCAAGGATGGTCAAACCAGAGAACACGCTTTATTAGCTTTCACCTTAGGTGTTAGACAATTAATTGTTGCTGTTAACAAGATGGATTCCGTCAACTGGGATCAAGCTAGATTCCAAGAAATTGTTAAGGAAACTTCCAATTTCATCAAGAAGGTCGGTTACAACCCAAAGACTGTTCCATTCGTCCCAATCTCTGGTTGGAACGGTGACAACATGATTGAAGCCACCACTAACGCTCCATGGTACAAGGGTTGGGAAAAGGAAACCAAGTCTGGTGTTGTCAAGGGTAAGACTCTATTAGAAGCCATTGACGCTATCGAAGAACCAACCAGACCAACCGATAAGCCATTAAGATTACCATTACAAGATGTTTACAAGATTGGTGGTATTGGTACTGTGCCAGTCGGTAGAGTGGAAACCGGTGTTATCAAGCCAGGTATGGTCGTTACTTTTGCTCCAGCCGGTGTTACCACTGAAGTTAAGTCCGTCGAAATGCATCACGAACAGCTAGAAGAAGGTGTTCCAGGTGACAACGTCGGTTTCAACGTCAAGAATGTTTCCGTTAAGGAAATCAGAAGAGGTAACGTCTGTGGTGACTCCAAGAACGACCCACCAATGGGTGCCGCTTCTTTCAATGCTACCGTTATTGTCTTAAACCATCCAGGTCAAATCTCTGCTGGTTACTCTCCAGTTTTAGATTGTCACACTGCTCACATTGCTTGTAAGTTCGATGAATTATTAGAAAAGAACGACAGAAGATCTGGTAAGAAGCTAGAAGACCATCCAAAGTTCTTGAAGTCTGGTGATGCTGCTTTAGTTAAGTTCATCCCATCAAAGCCAATGTGTGTCGAAGCTTTCTCTGACTACCCACCATTAGGTAGATTCGCCGTTAGAGATATGAGACAAACCGTTGCTGTCGGTGTCATCAAGTCTGTCGAAAAGTCTGCTACCGCTGGTAAGGTTACCAAGTCTGCTGCTAAGGCTGCTAAGAAATAAGGATAATATTTAATAAAGATTATTTTTCTATCTATATCTATGTAAATTTTAATTAGCCTTTTATTATATAATTAATCCATGTTTTCAATATTAAAATTAAATGTGTTTTTGCAGTTGCAAAACTTGCACTGAGCTGACTGTGCTTTTTTTGCTCTGTTCTTCTATGAAATTTTATATATGAATGCCAATTGGCAATTTTTTAAGCTTACTAAATGAAGAAAAGTACAATCAAAACTAACCAACTATATCACTACTATTGCAATGACAGGTATCAGATGGTACGTACGACATATTACTTTCTTCTTATAACTTTCTACTCAATTTACTAACATTAATATACCCCACAGCTTACATTTATCAAATTTACCACAACGACCTAAATCAACCTCAAATTTTATACGATTGGTTCTAAAATCAATCAATGATCAAAATGAATACGTATTGAGACCCTCATTAGAGTTCCCGCAGATAACAACAGAGACATATCCTAATAATATTGAACTATTGGATTCACAGCATCAAATTATCGAGATATCACGATCACGAGCAACAAGATTATCTAGGGCCTGTTTCATTACATTTATGACTGATCATGATGCTGTGAAATTTATGAATCTGTATAAATCCAAACCACTGATGGTTAATGGTCGATCAATTAAGATTGAGCCTGCAAGGAAGGAATCCCTACTTACGCTCTCATTAGATAGTGAAAAGAATGGATTATATGCCAAGGTTATGACAACCAGACACAAACGGAAGTTACTTGAATATGATGATGAGATTAAACAGATACATAGTGACAAACGAAAACAAAGAAGGATAAGATCGAAATTAAGAAAACGGGGACTGAACGATGAGCAGATAATTGCTAAGATGATTGAATTTAAGAAGAAAGAGAGTGAGTCTGAACAAGCTCAAATTAGCACGAAACCATCATCACGTCTTCCAAAGGAGACTATTGAAAAGGTACATAATAAACCAAAGATCATGGACAATCCTCCAAATAATAGATTACTGGTTCAAAATATACCCAAAGGTACTACACAGTCTGAACTTGAAATGTTATTCAAAGGTGAAGGTTTCCAGAAGGTTAGGTTGGTTGAAGTTCGTAATGTTGCATTTGTTGAATATACTTCTATTGACCAGGCAACTACAGTGAAGGACTCCCTAGGGACAGAACCAGAATTTAAGAGTTCCACATTGTATATAACCTTCGCTAAATAAGTGTATTGCAATTTAAATGAATATGTATTATTATTATTATATATATAAATTTTGTGTTTTTTTTTTTTTTGATACTATTTCTGAATATCTTATTTACAAGTAGTATATTCAGGATATTCTAAAGCGGTAATCTTACCTACCCATGAAAACAGTTCTTAACCCAGCCAGGATATTTTCCTTCTTTTTACCTTGAATATCATCGATGATTCTTTGATAATATTCTGGGTTTCCTGCAGGTTTATACAACTTATCACCGACATCATAATAATTCTTGTATTTATTGTTAACTAGATTTGATAACGCTGTGATTTGATCCTTCATCGCACTTTCGGTAAATTGATCGTGAGGAATAGCTGCTTGCATTTTCTTTAGCATATCCTTTTGTAGACCTAAGGGACCCGATGTTCTGTTAACAATATCCTTAATTTCATTTATAGACGTTTTATTCTCTCCTGGAACTTCAGTTGCCAATTTTTTAGGTAATGGTATCCCAGCAATACGACTGAATCTTTCTAATTGGGTAGCCTTGAATGAAACTAAATATTTAAATTTTTCCTCTGGGAATTTCTCCAGTAACCTCACCACTTGTTTGGCACCTTCTCTAACAGCTTGATGTGATGACATATTTGTATCTGATTACTATTCGCTATTACGTACTTGAGATGTTATACTTTGCACCAAGTTGTATATCGCAAGATCCCCTTCTTATATGCAAAACCCCTCACTGTGATCAACTTTTTCACTTTTCGCTTGACTTCAAATATCCTGTAGCTTCGATGAACTTTTTGACCCCCCCTGCGCTGTGTAATAAGAAACTGTCATTTAAACAACAAGTCAACCACGAGAAGTCTTGTCACGGTTTATGATTAAGAGTAATACATTAAAATTATACACTTGTACTTTACGTAGGATTATTTGAAGTAGAAGAAAGAATTATACGAAATTGAGAGGACTATAATGAGTCAAATTATTTACTTTCTTGAGATGAGGTGAAGACTTCTAAGTTCTTAGTACCTTCTTCCCAAGTGACACCATTGTAAGTAATATCCTTGATAGCCTTGATGACATCTTCGACGGAACCTCTAACTTGTTGTGTGGAGTCTCTTTCTCTTAAAGTAACGGAATCGTCCTTGACGGAATCGAAATCGATGGTGACACCAAATGGAGTACCTAATTCATCGTTACGAGAGTATCTCTTACCGATGGAGACACCAGAATCATCAACCTTGAATGGAATTTGAGCTTTTCTTAGAATGTCAGAAACCTTCTTGGTGACTGGTTGTAATTCCTTGTTGTTAGATAATGGGACCAATAGAACTTTACTTGGAGCAACCAATGGTGGGAAGGATAAGACACCTCTTGCGGTATCTTCTGGTCTGTTCCAGAAGGAGTGTTCGAAAACAGCGTAAATGATACGACCAATACCGAAAGATGGTTCAATGACATTTGGAACATATTCTCTGACGTGTTCTACCTTGGTTCTCTTTTCAATATTGATGAACTTGTCATCTAACTCAACATCACCTTCTAGACCGTTAATTTGGAAGACAACCTTACCGTTGGTCTTTAATTCATCAGCCTTGGCTTCTAATTCGGTTTGAGATAAATCTAATAGGAATTTTTCGACTAATGGTGCATCCTTTCTGAATTTTGGACCGAATAATTTCTTAGTTAGATCGATTTCGTATTTGGTAACTTCGATTGGGGTTTCTAATTTTTCTCTAACGACCATCTTTTCCTTGGTCTTGTTAGAATGAACAGTTAAATCGAAAGCAGATCTATCAGCACAACCAACACATTCAATCCAACCGTAAGAGGTTAATAATTCACCATCCCAACAATCGGTAGCGTAATGGGCCATTTCATTACCCATATGTTGACGGAATCTTAATTTGGTCTTGTCGACACCGATCTTGATTAAGAATTGGTAGATTCTACCAATGAAGTAACCTAGGGTTTCATTGTCGATCATTTTACTTTCAACGGCCTTACCAATGGTTTCAGTAATTGGCTCAGTAGAACCAGCTTCTTGAACACCACGAGGTAAAAAGGATAAATTGATATCCTTAACATCAGCAAATTTTGGATGAGATTTGTCTAATGGATCAACAAAATGTTCAATTTCAGCCATTAAGAATTCACGAACTCTTAATAGACCAGCTCTTGGAGAAATTTCGTTTCTGAATGACTTACCAATGGAGGCAGAAGCAAATGGAGTCTTACTGTTGTTGAATTCTAATAACTTGTTGAAGTTCAAGAATTGACCTTGAGCAGTTTCTGGTCTTAAGAAACCTCTTAATTGACCAGATGGACCAATAGCAGTTTCAAACATTAAGTTGAAAGCCATTGGTGGTTCCAATGGACCATCAGTACCTGGGTTGTTAATGGTGTACTTGACCATTAATTCACCTAACTCTTCACCAGAATAACCATCGATCTTAGCAAGGACAGTTTCGTATTCCTTGACAACTTCGTCTTCTAGCTTGATAGCCTTGATTTGCTTGACCTTCTTCTTTCTCTTCTTCTTGTCAGCATCCTCTTCAGCATTTGAATCGTGAGCGATACCTCTAGCTTCTTTGTCACCCTTCAAACGAGCTTCTAGAACTTCTTCAACTAAATGATCGGCTCTGAAGATTTCACCAGTCTTTAGATCTCTACACATCCAATCAGAGAATTTGTCAACATGACCGGAAGTCTTCAAGACTTCGTATGGAGTCAACATAGTACAGTCGACTTCTAACATATCTTCTTCCAAGATGAAATGTTTTCTCCATGTATCAACAACATTAGCTTGGAATGCACAACCTGGTGGACCATAATCGTATAAACCAGAGACACCACCATAGATATCGAAAGCTGGAGCATAGAAGAATCTACCTCTTAATATACTTTCTAAATTTTCTCTGTTAAAGACAGAAGCGGCTCTAGCCTTTTGGACTTCTAAAGCACTCATTCTTGGTATCTGAACTGTTTTTTTCTTGATTACTTGAGATGAAAGTCTCCTTTGAAATAACTTATTAAACAACACTTTGTAAATTATTACCTAAGAGGAGAAAAAAAAATTGAAATTTACTGAAATATAATAATATAATAGTAAACAGCCCGAGTGAGATAGTAAAATTGATAGAGATTCAATAATAATAATAATTCAAAAACTGTGATAAAAAGAAAAAAATTGTATTATTGAAGCAGATGCAGAAACTGAAATGTATAACTGAATCTTTGCTGTAAGAATAAACCTGAGAAAAAGAAACATCACAAATCAAGTCTAAGAAACATTCCTATAAGATACAGGAAATGAGCTAACTGCTACCTCATCTGTACTACTGTTGCAATGAGATGTTCCAACTTTGTTGAAGTGACAATACTCTGGAAACCGGTTCCATTGTTCATCATCAACAGACAAAAAAGCAAAGCAAAGCAAAGCGATGAGCTTTCCCATAAAAATTTTCAGGAAAAGATAAAAAAAAAAGCACAACAGCACTAAAAAGAGGAAGGAGGGGCCAAAAAAAAACTTTTTTCTCGAGGAATCACGTGCATTTCACGTGATTTTTTGAATTAAAAGTTATATCGCCCAAAGGATTTGCTAATCTAGTAATATAAAGAATAAACAAGTTTGAGGGAGTAGTAATAAATGGTATATATTAATCGTTTTCCTTTTATGTACATTGTTAATATAGCCTGTATATTATATTGTGTAATGCCAATTGGTGATAGAAATTGTCAAGGGTATCTATACTGTTAAGATGCCAATATCATTGAATCAGAATATTTTTTTAGTTATTTAGACATGATTACTTACGTTTGTTAGAAATGTTTATAGTATTTACATGGGTAAGTCCTCCTATTGCTTTAAATAAAGGGATGTTGATATGTTTTGTCAATGCAGATTTTTTGTTAGTTTGTAACTCATAAGATTTTTAAATTTTCTTGTTCTTACCCTTATTTCTTCTTAGAGGAATTCTTCTTCGATGCAATCTTACCAGACTTAATCTGTTTTGAGCTGTCATCTAACAGAGATAAGTAGTCATCCATACCAAAATCGTCCGCCGTGGTTTCTTCTTCGGTCTCCTTTGCAGCCTTCTTTTCTTGTTTCTCTTCCTTCTTAGATGGTTTAGTCTCCTTCGTATTCGCAGTTTCTTCGGATCCCACCTTCTCTTCTTCTACTGAAAAGATGGAAGAATATTTCTGTTTGAACTTATCAATACTACCTGCAGCGTTCGCATCTATAACCACCAAATCGCTCCTACTAGCATTCCATAAAGGATTATTTCTTTGATCTTGAATTAATCTAACTTCTGCCTTCGGAAACTGAGACTTCCTCATCACTACAGAACCGTCACTTAATTCAACTGCAACCTCAAATTGGTGATATATAGCAGGTCTCGCTTTTCCCAGACCAATCTTCTTCATTGGTCTTCTTGGAAGACTCATTCTTTGTGAACCTGGATACGTCCCGGTAGAGGCTAATCTGCGTAATGGGCCAAGTAACTTAAAACTATTATTACTCATACTGTTGTAGTTATGAAGATTCAAATCTTGATTATCACAATGGTAAGTTTATCTTCCCTTATTTGCAATAGAAACGCTATGTATCCAAAAAAAAACTATCACTTTAGGCAGTCCTTTTAAGCTCTACCTTAATTTTATTGTCCTCTTCGTAAAGTTTCAATAAGATTAATACGTATGGTTCTAATATATCAGTGTCATCGGACTACTCTTTCATTTCATTAATTGTTTGTATTTGATTGTATTGCTTCTGTCCTAATTCAACTTTCACTTTCTTTCGGGTCTCGAGTTTCTGTCGGAGTCTTCCGCGTTTTCTTAGAAAAGTAAAACCTTTGTCGTGTTGTACGAAACAGACATATATACTAATATAGTCGTATTTATTTTATATAAAAAGAAGCACTATATCTACTATTATATCTTGTTAATGTTCACAAACCCTTCTAGCTCTGCTTGTAATTGTTCCGCTGTGTATGGGTCAGTTTCCTTAATACGTGCAATGATATCTTGGAAGCTAGCAGATGAAAGATCGAAATTATTCTTAGCTTGACTCATTTCATCTTCAATGGCATCATCGATATGGATGTTCTCGTTTGAATCTGATTCTTCAGCGACAAGAGCATCCTCGTCAGCTTCGCCTGTGATAATCCCATTATCATCGTCTTCATAATCGGCATTCATGGCAGCCTCTTTCTCTTGTTCAGTTGTACTTTCCTTTACAGAAATTGTATCTGTTTCTTGTTTTATTCCACTATCCATGTCAACATCACCATCTGCATCAATAGAATTATTCTTTTCTACTTCATTATCATTAATCAATGACTCCTTGACATATTGCATAGATTTGAAATATTTTAATTTATATTTATTGAATTCATGGTTACCTTGTGCTAAACAACCTAGCTCGTATTTCACTATTCTTCTCATTCTAACCAAATCCAATTCGCTAAACCAACCAGTAATCTCATTAGGCTTATCCAAATATTCAATGTTTTCGAATATTTCAGCTACGTTTGATTCATATACCAATAAATCTATTTGTAACATTAAATACCATGGAATTTGATTACCATCAAAACGGAATCTTGTATCAATATCCCCAGGAACATTGGATTCAAACACAACTTCCTTTAATTTTGGAATATTTTTACGAACTGTTGCAGATGACAATAATTTCCTTTCAATTTTAAAATATTCTGTTTGATACTTGGCATATTCACATGATGATCTTGGATCACAACCAAATTTGATATACGTGTTTCTCCATGGTCCCATCGCAAATCTATATGTAACCAGCGCAAGGGCAATCTTCAAAGTATGATGAATTCTCTTTGGAATGATACCATCAAGGTGCCTCTTGATCCAAATAGGTCTTTTAGCAAACAATTTTTCTAACAATTCTAGACATTCCTCGAGACTTTCGTAGAATTTTGAGGATTTCTTGGTACCTGGGTATACTTTGTCCTTCTTTGCAACATTATAATCCTTTTGTAAATTTGGATGAGGTTCAGTTGGGATCATTGCATCATCCAATGTATGTAAAAACAATTGATAATTCTTAATATACGAACCCTTTACTTCTGATGCACCATTTGCTTTCTTTATAGCTAATGGGTTCTTCTTGTATTTATACAGATGTGGGAAGCCAATCATTGATAATCTAGGTGGAGGAGGTAATTGATAGTCAGAACTTGGAGATTTTAAACTTCTGTTAAAAATCAAATTGCTTATATTTTCCTGTGGCATTGTGTCATTGTCAGGAATAGATTCGACTAATGGTTTCACTTTGGACCATTCTAATGAACCAAACCCAGAGATGTATTCGTTTGCAGCTGGGACATTATCCAATCGGTATTGGAAATCGGACATTTCTCTAAATTTGATTGTATTATCTACCACTGCCACAGGTGTAACTTTATAGTCCTTGCCATCAAGTGACGCCAGTGATCTTCGAACATTATTGTTATACTTTTTCATGGTACCCTTAGGCATCACTACTTTCAATACTACTGAGTTGTCTCTAAATGGTACAGGCTTGCCCACAATTGGATGTTCGTTGAAAAAGTTGCCGTTTGATTCAATTTTCTTATTTTCTTGCTTGTTTAGGTATAATTCTAAGTAATTTTCAATGTCAGGATCAGTATTCTTCTTCAACATTTCCTTAATTTGAGTGATACCTCCACACATGTTGACTGCTTTCTTAATACTCTCAGGTTTTGCAGAGATGTGTAATGGGAATTCGACAGAAGGGATTCTTGGGATATCCAAAGTATGCTCTTTTGCAAGCACGGTAGATTCTTCTTGTTGTGTGCCATTAGTGGACTGATCGAGGAAGTTTAAACGGATACCATTTGTGGCAGCATCTTCTTTTGCGGGTTGTTCAGTATTCATTATTGGAAATGTCGTATTTGTTACCTATATGGCCAGTTTGGAATTAGTGCTTAAATGTCTCACTTCTTTCAATGGGCTCTCTTTATCTGTTTGTTTATACTCTGCAAAGTCACACTTTCCTTTCTCGGAAACGCGACTTCTGAAATTTCGGTTTCTCTTGAACTAAAGGGTTTTATTACCTCTACAGATAACTAAAGGACAATTCATTTGACTTATTATATTTACAAATAGTATTTGACGGTAGTTTCCATGAATTATTGTCATTTATTTACTTACTTGCTTGCTTACTTACTTACTATACAATGCATTAATGAGAAAGTTATGTTGTCAAAACGTGATTTCTCGCTGTATCTTTAAATCAACCCTTTCTCTCTTTCAAGCCTTATCTTCATCTTTGTATACCAATCAGTTAATGATTCGCCGTTTTTATTTAACACTATAATGATAGCTGTCATATTATCGAAACCTACACCTGTACTGCTATTAGCTTGAGCAATACCATGATCTAAAAGTTTCGGTATGATTCCATCAAGTTTGATCCCTTGGGTCAAATGATATTTAATAAAACGTATTAGTTGTTTGTTACTGTATACGTCCCATATACCATCACATGCCAATACTAGAAATTCATCTTTTTTGTAATCTATCTTATGCATTAATACATCTGGTTCAACTGTAACTTGTGCCTCCTGAGGAGCAATGGCCAAATTATTTATATAGTTCCCCTTAACGTTTCTTTTGTTCTGGTTATTATACTGTACACCTCTCTTAAATTGGAAATCACTAAATGCTCTACTTAATGCAAGTACACCACCTACTCTCCCAAGAGAAACAGTTCCACCATTATCATTGATCCTTAATAATTCACCAATATGTTGTGGTTTGTGATCATATGACATTGTCTTGATACCATTATTTTTAGAGGACATGATGCAACGTGAATCACCACAATTCACTACATAAACCGTTTCACCATTAATTATTGCAGCCATTACACCTGTTGATCCACATGTACTATTAGCGAAATGTTTATATAATTCATTATCTTGTAAAATATAAGAGTCCTTAAATATTTGTGAAATCAACCCTTCTAAAGTTCTAAAGACCCTTTTAATTCTTCCATCATCATTATTATTTTTTGATTTGGATCTAATTACAGTATTAATATCGCCGACATTATGCATCCCCATCGCACCATAATGATGATTTTCAAATGCATAAGTGACCCATTTAGCTAATCCACTCTTAGGATTATAACCTCCATCCTCTTTGCCACCACTTAGAAATGCAGAACAATCGGATCCACCATGTCCATCAAATACAGCGAACAAACTTAAAATATAAGTCTCGATCTTATCCCTAAATGGATTATAGAATTGTAAATGTATGGAATCGTCCTCGTTGATTATCATATGGGCATCCTCCTGAGTCAGTCTATACCCTTGCATGGACCCTATACAATTGAAGAAACGAGGCGATAGACTTGAGACTTGAGTCGAGGGTCTATGATCTTTGTAGTCATTGTATTGTATAGTTTTCTCCGTTAACGGATGTGACAATAATTGTCCCATTGTAAAAAAAAAATTGAAATTAAGTTGTAGCTGAGAGGGACTCAGATAGTTAGTTATAATATGGATCTAGTGAGACTGAAACTGTATCTATGTTGCTGCTTCTATGAGAGTGTATCGTTTGTGAAATATCTCTTTCTCTCTGATCAATGATGGTTCTTTTTAAATTATATATTATATTATTCTTTTATCGCAGTGTGAAAAAGTCTAGGTTTTTGGTAAAAATCATATAGGGCGAAGAAAAATGAATTCCTCATTGTTAAGAGGCTGTTGACAATAGGAGAAAGTGACTAATTAAACGAGTCAGACATGTTGATATATGATGAGATATCATTAGAATTAAAGAGAAAAAAGTAGTCATATATACGTATATATGTTTATATAAAATAGAAAGACGTTAAGTTTTTTTGTTTTTGTTTTTTTTAAGCGCTGGTACCATGAACAGCTGAGGTTGTTGAAGTGTTATTCAATTCATGAACGAAATTTTCACCCCAGAATGATGATGTATATTTCGAGATATATTTGTAAAGTTTTTCCCAATTGGCTTCCTTCTTTTCATCTGATAAAGTTAGAGCCTCGTTGATAGATTCTGATAAATCATCAGTATTCCATGGGTTGACGATTAATGCACCATTTAATGATTGTGCAGCACCTGTGAATTCTGATAGAATTAAAGAACCTTTCTTTTCTTCTTGGCAAGCAATATATTCGTAAGAGACTAAATTCATACCATCTCTTGTTGAAGAGACTAAACAAACATCACTTGCAGCGTACAATGAAATCAATTCTTCAAAAGGAATGGATCTATGCATGAAATGGATTGGAACGAATTCAACAGTACCGAATTGACCGTTGATTCTACCGACTAATTCATTAACTACGGATCTTAAGTATTGATATTCTTCGACATCACCACGACTTGGTACTGCTAATTGTACTAGAACGACTTTACCGATCCATTCTGGATGTTCGGATAAAAATACTTCCATAGCATGTAATTTCTGTGGTACACCTTTAATATAATCTAGTCTATCAACCCCGACGATAATTTTGCAACCTTTGAAAGTTTCCTTCAATTGCATAATTCTTTTCTGTACACTTGGTTTCTTTAAACCTTCTGTGAAATGATCGACATCGATACCGATTGGGAATGCACCGACATTAACGAAATGCCCCTCATATTCAACACCATTAGGTAAAGTATTGATATTCAATACTCTTTGTACCGAGGACAAGAAATGTCTAGCATAATCATAAGTATGGAACCCCAATAAGTCACAACTTAGGACACCTCTTAGGATTTCTTGTCTAACTGGTAAGATTCTATAAATTTCTGATGAAGGGAAAGGGGTATGTAAGAACCAACCTAATTTGACATTTTGTAATTTCTTTTCATTGATATTATGTCTTAACATTTCTGGCAGAAGCATCAAATGATAATCATGAACCCAAACTAGGTCATTATCACTAATATTTTGAATAATTTCATTAGCAAAAGTTAAATTGGCTTCATTGTAAGCTAACCATGCGTTTTCATCGAAATTAATCTCACCTGGATGATAGTGGAATAAAGGCCATAAGATGGAATTACTGAAACCATTATAATGTAAATCCGCAATTTCATCACTTAAGAAGACAGGGATAGCATTAAATTTCTCCTTTAGATCCTTCTTAACTTTTGCCTTTTCATGGTCAGGAATCTCTAACCCTGGCCACCCATACCATTGGAAGGTAGCTGTCTTTTTCAAACCTTGTAAAGCAGTAACTAAACCACCACTAGACATGGTATATTCGTATTCACCAGTTTCATTATTCTTGGCAATTGTAACAGGCAATCTATTTGAGACAACGACAATATTGCCCTGGATATCTAATTTCTTATCAGTACTTTGAGTCATTTTAGTACACGGTTATGTATTAATGAGGTGCGTAATACTACAAAATTTGAATAAACATGTAACAGACAACAACTCCCTAAAATACATCAATTTATCGTGTTATATATATTTATAAAATCTGCCAGAGGTGTAAAAAGGGTTTCCCTCTCAGTATTCATTCATTCATCCCTTAGCAACAGAACGACGAAAGGTTTTCCTAGTGGCCCCAGGGAACGGATCTCTGCCTCCCCCCCCCCAGAAAGGACGGCGGCGGAGGCATCATGAGAGGTGAGGGGTGCAGACAGTTGGCCGTACAATGGTCTCAAACAGGAACGGGATCCTGTCCCTCCGTGTGTCTGTGTGCAATGCGCGCCCTCCTGGGCACGTGACATCTTGAGTATAATACGTCATTATGGTTACAGGACAATATATAAATGATATGTATTATATCTAGTAGTTGGATGTTGTTATCGATTTGTTCGTTTTTTTTTATTGTAAAAAGATATGTAAAATTATATAATGTATATGGGGAGGAGATTTATTATTATTAGTAGTATTCTCTTAGCTTTCTTTTTCTAGATTAGGGATTCGGTTGGAGCTTTGTTATCTGGAGTAACGTCAGCATCCTCATTTTCTTCTTCTTCTTCTTCAGCGTCTCTTGATCTGTCATAGAATTCATCAAGGATCTTTGGAGAGATTCTGTTCAACATTTCCTTTGGATAAATTCTTAATAGACTCCAAGCTTGATCTAGGGATTCGAAAACGGTTCTATTTTCATAAGCACCTTGAGAAATGAATGTCTTTTCGAATTTTTCCAAGAATTCCAAGGATAATTTATCCTCGATAGATAGAGCTTCTTCACCGACAACTGCCTTCATTGCAGCTGCATCTCTACCGATGGCATATTTAGCATATAATTGATTTGAGACATCACCATGATCCTTTCTTGTCATACCTTCACCAATGGCAGATTTCATTAATCTACTTAAGGATGGTAAGACATTGATTGGTGGATAGATACCTTTATTATGTAATTGACGATCGATAGAGATTTGACCTTCTGTAATATAACCAGTTAAATCAGGAATTGGATGTGTAATATCATCATTTGGCATGGTTAAAATTGGAATTTGTGTAATGGAACCATTACGACCTTCGACTCTACCAGCTCTTTCATAAATTCTGGATAAATCTGTATACATATAACCTGGGTAACCTCTTCTACCTGGAACTTCTTCTCTAGCGGCAGAGACTTCTCTTAGGGCATCGGCATAAGAGGACATATCTGTTAAGATTGTCAAGACATGACGTTCAGTTTGATAAGCTAAATATTCAGCGGTAGTTAAAGCTAATCTTGGAGTAATGATTCTTTCGATGGTTGGATCATTAGCTAAATTCATGAATAAAGAGGTTCTCTCTAAGGAACCATTTTCTTCAAAATCTTGTTTAAAGAATCTAGCGGTTTCTAAATTAACACCCATGGCACCGAAAACAATGGAGAAATTTTCTTCATGACCATCATGGACATCCTTAGTTGGTCTAACTAAACCAGCTTGTCTACAAATTTGTGCAGCAATTTCATTATGTGGTAAACCAGATGCAGAGAAAATAGGAATCTTTTGACCACGAGCAATGGAATTCATTGTATCGATGGCAGAAACACCTGTAGAGATCATTTCTTCTGGGTAAATTCTAGCGTATGGGTTAATTGGAGAACCGTTGATATCTAAATAATCTTCAGCAAATACAGTTGGACCATTATCAATAGGTTTACCTGAACCGTTAAAGATTCTACCTAAAGTATCTTCAGAGACAGGAATTCTTAGATTTTCACCAGTGAATTCAACTGTTGTCTTCTTGACATCGATACCGGAAGTACCTTCAAACACTTGAACAATGGCTCTATCACCTCTAACTTCCAGGACTTGACCTTGTCTAACGGTACCATCTGGTAAAGTTAAATTAACAATTTCATTGAAACATGGGAATTTAACTTTTTCCAAAATGACTAAAGGACCATTAATACCACTAACTGTATTATAGTTTAATCTTGGTTTAATCTTGAAACCTTCTTGAACAGCTTTCTTGTTCAATTCAAATAATTCTTGATCAGATAATGCCATTGCAACGTTGTTATTATAGGATTGTTATAGGTATTAGCTGGGGTTCTAAGTACTTGCTACAGAAAAGAAGAGCCAAAATAAAAAAAAAAAACACACACCTTACTTATATGTTGTATATAAGATACTTGTAAATGAATGTATATATATCAGAGACAGAACAGTCGGTTGCTGTTGTCTGTTGCTTGTAAAACCAAATCTGAATCCAACCAACTCTTCTTCCTTCACCTTGCTGTTGCTGTTGCTGCTGCTGCTGCTCTTTTTTTTCCATTTCTGTTGCAGCTGAGAATCGCAAACTGGAAATATTTACAGCCAGGGCGGGCAGCATCGCCAGCAGCGGCAGAGAATTCCCGCAGCGAGGACAACTTTTTTCCTGTTTCTGTTTTTTTTTTTGTTCTTGCAGCCAAGCCCTAGGGTATGCGGCTAGGGCTCGTGTCGATGAGTATACCGATTTCGATTTGGATTTCGAACGTTTCAGTACGTAGCAGATTTGATTGCGAAGTGAAGTGAAGTGCATTGTGAATGTGTTATGGTCCGTGGTTGTTGTTGTTGTCCAGCAATTGTTCGATGGTTCCTAGTATGTCCTGGAATCTGTTATGGGTAGGCATGTGTGGGTCAGAGTGTATGTACTTGTTGCTGTTCGGTATTTGACCAGTGTACAGACCATAGAGCAACCCATCGACATCTATTTGATCAACTAGATACGGTATATCTATTGGGATGTGTGGCTGTGGTAGGATGCCATTGTGTCGACACATGTACACGATATTCAACGTTGCTCGGGTGAGCCACATCGGGATATGTTCTGTGATATATGTGTCTCCCAGTTGAATCAGTTCTTGCATTGTATACTCCGAGACAGTATTCTCGTTGTTGGTTGTTGGTCTCTCTGTTGGAATTCTCATCGTCGGATACGGCAACGTTAGTGACTGTAATGTTGCTCGTATGGTAAGATATTGAAATATCTTATATATTGAATCTCTAACAACATTGGCTGGTAATTTTAATGAAGTTCTTGTGGATATTATAGGTTGGAAACATATCGTATATGGAATATCCCTTGAACGTGTCTTGTTTATCATAAACCATTTGTTCAACTCCGTAATACTTTGTTCTTGTCCCCTTGTAACAAGTCTCTCTAGTTGTTCCACTTGATCCTGTGACACGTTCCCGGAGACACGGTGTACCTCTTTGGGTTTGTTCGTATTCATTACCACTAGTTCATTATTTATTTTCATAATGTATTGTCTCTTACTCTCAATATTATTTGTCATGTTCTCTAACCGTATCTTCAATTGTCCATTATTCTTCCTCATCTTCAAATTATTAACTTTATACATTCTTTGTTTCAACAACATCTCGCCATGATTCAAAGTTCTCCCACTATCTGCTTTGGTCATGGACTGCTTCAATATCGAATCGATCTCCTTGTTTAATCTTTCATTTGTATCATTAATAGTTAACAGTTTGAACTTTAGCGTAGTTATAAGTTGCGGAGACGTCTTTATACAATTCGAACAATAAAAGTTATCTGAATGATTAGAACATACTTGGCATTGCATTGTCAAAATCGATCTGATATCCCTTCTTTATCTATTTCTTATATCTTCTGTCTTGTTCCCTTGAGTTTGTTACTATAGTTATTGTTTCATTTTCCCGATGGCTTCTCTTAAGGGAATGAATATCTGTCAACAAGTTATATGGAAAAAATATTTAAAATCTATTAATATGTGTATATATATGACTATATCACTGGGCTATTGTTTCTTCTTATGGATGTAGATCTTTTGACACCCGGTAGACCAATTATTGGACTGATGTTTCTATGGCCTTCCATCTTAGATTCAGGCATCGTCACTGGAGTCATTGAACCATAGAAACTTGTTCTCTTTGATGAATTATTGCTATTGCTGTTACCGTTTGTCCCTGAAACATTTCTTACTTTTCTTAATTTAATTATTTGTAAGTCTGAAATATCCTTCTCAACCGTAGTTGTACCCATTTGTGTCCCCAATTCAATCATTTGGTCCTTATAATAACTATAATCATTTGACATAGGTTCTACATTTTCATTTAACTCATTGTGAAATTGTTCAGCTAGGGTATCGTTGCTTTCTTTGTACATTTCTTCAAATTCAGAGGTCTTTATATGTAAATCAGTCATTTGTTCAATTAAAGTATCCTCATTTTCATCTAATGTATCAATCATTTGTGTCTTTAACAAGTTCAACTCCTCAAGTTGTTCTTTTAACTCATTAATATTCTGATCATAATGTGATTCCATCATCTTATTAGCTTCAACAAGACTTGAATATTGTGATTCAACCATAAACAATTCATCGTTTATAGAAGAATCACCACTATTATTCTTATTATATTCTTTCTTCAATGATCTATTTTTCTTATTCAAAGTATTATATCTTTCATTCAAATCATTTAAATCAATCTCTAGATCCTTCAAATGATCAGTTTCTCTATTCAATAAATTCTTCAACGTTTCATTCTCATTCTTTAACTGAGATAACGTCTCAACTAATTTCGATTCCTTATCTCTATTATTTTCCAATTTTGTCAATAAACCCTGCGATTGCATCGATAATTGAAGATTAGTACGTGATAAAATATCTATTTGTTCATGTAGGGATTCGATAACTTTCGTAGATGAAGGCATAACATTCGATCCATCCATATCAACAAAGATATCGCTTGTTGTCCTTGTAGGAGACTTTTGTAAATTCGCCATAAAGATATTATGATGTGGTGCTAGCTTTGTCGGAGAAGATAATGGTGTTGCTGCACCATTGGTAGCTCCACGACTTGACCAATCGACCTTCTTGTTGTTGCTCATAATAATAATTGCACAAAATGTTGTATGATCCTTATATCAGTAAGGATATGTATGCTTGTGTGGTTGTTGTATTGTTGTGGTTGTTTGTTGTTTGTTTACATTTTTATATCCATCGAATTTTTCAGAAAAATTCATTATGAAACGAAATTATCAAAGTTTCAAGGATAACTTTTCGCAATGGTTGCTTCAAATCAAGAGATATAAGTGGCTATAAGGTCCTGATGGTGCACCTATGTATATATTTATGTATATATGTTTATGTACCAAGTTAGACAATATGAGAACAACGTCGTACAAATTGTGTCTCAGAAAGTTAGATGTGCTATCCATATCTCCAAAGGTTTATGGTATTATATGCATACACATCAAGGCTTGCAACGCTCACTCACTATCGACATTTATAATTAATCTGTCAGACACTATTTAATAATCTTTCTAGAATGTTCATTGCTGACTAACAAACAATAACAAAGTTTTTGTTCTATCTTTTTTTTACTCTTTGAGGAAGAAATTATTTCCACTCGGCGAGCAAAAAATAAAAGTTACGAAATATAAAACTGGGAGTGTTATTTCAACAAGAATTTGACAAACTATATACCACTTCTTTCTTACATTCATTCATAAGAGAGGTATCATTCTCACATCACTGATATCGGTAGTCATATTATCTCAGCATTATAACAAGTTTACATCCATAGTTCTTACTTCTGGATACACTAGACTTATTAAACAATACTGATTGAAAATAAGAATAATAAACAAAAACACCCAAATACATTCTACAAATCAAAAACATGTCTCAAATCGCTTCTCCGCGTACCACAGCTGTTCCAGCTACACCTGGCTTAGCTGCCAGAAATGGTAGAAGAGGTCCAAATTTAAATATTGTTTTGACTTGTCCAGAATGTAAAGTTTACCCACCGAAAATTGTGGAAAGGTTCAGTGAAGGTGATGTAGTTTGTGCGTTATGTGGGTTGGTATTGTCTGATAAATTAGTCGATACCAGATCCGAATGGCGTACATTCTCTAATGATGATCAAAATGGTGATGATCCTTCTCGTGTTGGTGAAGCTTCGAATCCTTTATTGGATGGGAATAATTTATCAACAAGAATTGGACAAGGTGAAAATACAGATATGAGATTCACTAAGGAACTAAATAGAGCTCAGGGGAAAAATGTAGTGGATAAGAAGGATAACGAAGTTCAAGCTGCTTTTGCAAAGATAACCATGCTTTGTGATGCTGCTGAATTACCTAAGATTGTTAAGGATTGTGCTAAAGAAGCTTATAAATTATGCCATGATGAAAAACCTTTAAAGGGTAAATCGTCAGAAAGTATAATGGCTGCGTCGATCCTATTAGGGTGTAGACGTGCAGAAGTTGCAAGAACTTTTAAAGAGATTCAATCTATTATCCATGTTAAGACAAAAGAATTTGGTAAAACACTCAATATTATGAAAGGTATTCTAAGAGAGAAAAGTTCCGATGGATTTATTAAGATTAATACTGATAATATGAGTGGTGCACAAAATTTAACATATATTCCAAGATTTTGTTCTCATTTGGGTTTACCTATGCAAGTTACAACAGCATCAGAATATACTGCAAAGAAATGTAAAGAAATTGAAGAAATTGCAGGTAAATCACCTATCACTATTGCTGTTGTCTCCATTTATATGAATATTCTTTTATTTAAAATTCCTGTTTCAGCTGCTAAAGTAGCTCAAATTTTACAAGTTACTGAAGGTACTATTAAATCAGGTTATAAAATTTTATTCGAACATAGAGATATCGCAGTTGATCCACAATTAATTGCAGATGGTGTCGTTAGAATGGACAATTTACCAAGAGTTGAAAAGGATAGAAGTTCAAAAGCTGATAAAAAAAATAATTTAGAATAAGTATATTCTAGAGTGTTTTGAAATTTCAATAGATAACATAAAATTCGTTTAGTCGTTGAGAATTGACCAGCGTTATTAGAACTCTAGAATGGATGAGCATGTACCAAGAGATCAGGGACGTTATCCACACTTATATATGAAATTACGTATATGTCGTATACATAATTAATTCAAATATCAACTCATTGATTTATTTATTATAGTTCCGTATTTTCTTGAAAATTATTGTTTCTTTTTTACATTTTTATTTTTACTAAATTACAAATAAAATTACGTATAATTTACATGCCCATACCAAATTGTTTGGCCATTTGTTGCATTTGTGGATCATCCATCATTTTCATCATTTCACCCATATCTGGCATACCACCACCATTACCACCAAACATATTCATCATTCTGTTCATCATATTTGGATTTTGTCTTAATTGTTGTTGTGCTTCTTGCATCATTTGTGGTGAAATATTTGGCATACCTGGCATATTTGGCATACCCGGCATGCCACCCATACCTGGCATACCTCTACCACCACGTTGTTTGGCGGCTTTAGCACTTTGTGCCATGTTGGCCATCATTTGTTGTTGCATCAAAATCATTTCAACATCAAAAACAGAACAGCCAGACCCTCTTGCAACTCTAACCAACCTACTTGGTTGATCTATAAATATTCTACCGTCAGAATTTAATTCTTCTTTGGTCATTGAATCTAGAACGTAAACCATCTTCTTCATACTCTTTGAAGTTTCTTCTTCACCAACTTGATTCATCATATTACCCATCCCAGGAATCATTTGTGCAATATTTGATAATGGACCCATCTTCATAATAGTTTGCATTTGTTTCTTGAAATCTGCTAATGTGAATTTACCTTGTTGAATATTCTCTATCATGGCTTGTGTATCCTCTTTATTTGATACTGTTTGAATTTGTTCAAATAAACTTTCAATATCACCTATACCTAATAATTTCGACACAAAGGATTTAGGTGAGAAACTTTCAAAATCATGTATATGTTCACCTGTACCTATGAATATAATTGGAGTGTTTGTGGCGGCAACTGCAGAAATGGCACCACCACCCTTAGCATGACCGTCCATCTTTGTTAATATAATGGCACCAAAATCGGAGGATTCCTTGAAAGCCTTGGATTGTTGTTCAGCAGCTTGACCAATGGAGGCATCTAAAACCATAATGGTTTGATTTGGTTTAACAACTCTAGAAATTTCAATCATTTCACGGAATAATTCTTGTTCTTGACGATGTCTACCAGAGGTATCGACGATAATAACTTCAAATTTCTCTTTCTTAAATTTGGTGATACCTTCTTCTGCAACCTTTACGGGGTCTGTCTCAGTGTATGAACCAAAGAAAGGAATTCTAGCCTTAATAGCATTTTGTTTCAATTGATCGAATGCACCGGCACGGAAAGTATCAGCACAAACTAAACCAACTTTAAAACCTCTCTTTGCATAATAGACAGCTAATTTGGTACATGAAGTGGTTTTACCAGAACCTTGTAAACCGACAAACATAATAACATTAGTCTTCTTCTTTTTAGGTTTAAATGGTTCCTTTTCATGACAATCGACTAAGTTACAAAGTTCATCAAAAACAGTCTTTTGAATTAATTTCTTAGTTTGAACATTATTCATCGATTTCCCTTTACTTTCCATTAATTTACTTTTTATATTATTCCTCAATTTAGACACTAGTGAAATGTTTACATCTGCTTCTAATAGCGCTGTAACGATACCCTTCAACATGGAATCCACGGCAGTAGCGTAATCATCCTGCGTATTGGATAATGCGCTGTTAACAGCACCGTTGATACGCTTACCTAAGTCAGCTAAAACCATATTATCCTAAGTTTATTAGTTTCAACAACGATATCTACCTGGTTTACAAATATCAAGCAATAAGAAGATTCAACTTGTCTTTAAATGGTCCATTGCTTTATAGCTCTGCTACTTGTCCCACCAACATTTTTTCGTTCACTGTGGCCGTTTCGTTGTTACATTAACGCATCATTTTCGATCCTGCTTAAATATCATCATGGACGATCTTTAGAGAACAATATTATATGTAAGAACAAGTTGAACTTAAAGATATACTCACATTAAAGATAAAATTCAAAGTTGTTAGATATAAGTGAGTACTGCATAACTGCGTTACAGAAGTTACGTTTTGAAAAGCTGGGTTCCTTAGCGTTGTTAATTTAGCAAAGCGTTCATTTTGGGGATCATCTTTCAAACCGAATAAGAACAACTAGGAAATGATCAAAGATTTAGTGATCATTGATCCTACTAGGAGTCATAATGATGAGGATACACATAAATCTCTGGTTTTGTTTCATGAGTTTGGGGAGAATGCTGGAAATTCGAGCCTGAATGATAAATTGAACCGTATTGGTATAATTCAAGGTCTTTGGTCCCTAACAGAATCCTTTGGATCTGATACAGATTCTGAGATTGAGAAAGTTATTGAATTAGATAATGAAATTATAATTGTGATTAAACTTGAGGATCAATTTTTTATGGCTTTATCTATTAACGATTATGATAATTTAGATGATATCCCTGTGAATAAGAATAAAATACCGTACCAGTATTATTTAGGCCATTTATGGCTTTGTTATAAATTCTTTGTTTTACAACATGGTACATTTCTTAAATTTGAGGATAATTCAAAATTGACCGATTGTTTAAACGAGCATATTGTTACATTTTGGAATGATATTTATCTGAAACCGGAAACTTTAATACGACAAGGTATAGATGTTTTGTTCCCAGGATCTTTTAAACGATCAGAATTGGCAGATCTAATTGGAAGTGAATCCCATGAAGAGGAGAATGACGATGAAACATGGGATACCATGATTAACAGGAAGATTTTATTACAAGAAGAAAGCTATTTAGGTATCAAGGATATTTTGGTGTACAATTTGCCTTCTGATTTCAATAAAGATAGGATTGAGAATGATTCGGAATCTCAATCTAGGGCAGGTACTAAATATTTTGGTCTTGTGCATAATTTCTGCCAAACATTTGAAAGTTTACCAGATATATCAAATTGGATATATCATTTATTTAAACAATACGACAATATATCAAGCCATGTATTGGCAGGAAACACACACTTTACAGGAATCCCAAGCACTGAAAATCAACAAAATGATACTACGAATCCAATACCTGGGGATGGAACTTCCAACACTTCCACATTTGGTAATAGATTTTACCATAACATGACGTTACCGATTTCGTTTGCGTATGACGTTGTTCAAGAAGTTGGAGTGACAGCAGGTGTATCCAGTAGTGTCTCATATTTGAAAAGTTATATTCCATCATGGACAACTCAATCTCACAAAAATGAAATTATTGATTCCCCACAAAAGAAACGTTACGGGTATCTGATTTCACCATTATCTAATAGTCAATTACCGTCGAATTATAAAATGATACCGATGTATCTTAAATTTGGCACTCATTATGATTTTTATAATGTTTTGTTCTGGTATTATGAAGACATGCTAGTTGTGATCATATGTGAGAAAGCATTTGAGAAGGTATGGGAAGCTGATTATTTGAATGATTTGAGTTTTATATTGTCTCTAAGTATGGAGAAATTGTATCATAAATTAGAGAAAGTTAAGCGACCAATGCAAGAAAATTTTGGATATTTCATAGTTGACAAAGGGAAATCTGTAACTGAAATAAGATCGTCGATACCTTCTTGTATTGGTCTGTTGAAACAAGAACTAAATGGAATGTCACCTTTGAATGTTGTGATTGATGGTTGGGATAAATTAATGAATCAAGAGAGAAATAATGATGGTATAATTGGTTTAGATATAATGGGCAGTTTATTTCAAATAGGGAAACCGTCTGAGAAGCTTATAAAGGACACAAAGGCCATACATAATCCGTATAATAATACATTCTTGGATTCGATGGAAGTTGATAAATTATGGATCCTTTCAAAGGAGTTGCTAATATTTCTGAAATCGTTAGACAAATCAGAGACACGATCTGAACTTGTTGAAGAGAGATTACTTACGTTAAGTAACGGGGTACTATGTTATATCAAAAACGACAATAATCGACTAGTAATAATTTTGAAGAATTGGTTCGATAGTAAATACGATGACTATCCTGCAAAGGAAACTACATTATTTAACAATTTAGGAATTGATGTAACCAGCTGGTGGGTCAAGAAGAAATATGATCTAGATATGTAAATGATATTACAAAATATTTATAAGCGTGCAAATATATATATACGTATGGATATGATTTTGGGTATATACTGGGTAGGTGGGTTAATTTAATATATTAATGAACATGTGAGTTTATGAGAGGGGGGGAATAAATAAAAATGAATGATAATGCTTGTGTAACTTTGTACTTTTTATCTTTTATAATGTTTCTTATTGGATCGATTATGCCTCCAGATAAAATCTAAACTTTTCAAAATTGTTATCTAGTTCATGTTCCTCAATTTCACGAAGATCTGTCATGAAATCGATTGTATGTGGATCCTTAAATTTATCCTTACCACGACACCAAATTATTTTATAACCTAGATAAATACCTAAATCGATGAAAATCATTAGATAATTGAATAAGAAATCCTGAACATTCCATAGTTTACGGAAGAAAACAGTATAACCTTGAATGAAAATCATTGCAGTTGCACATATCATACCGAAAATAGCTGTCCAAGGTTGCCACCATGAGACAAATGGCAATGATGGTAAAGTATCCTTTTGTACCAAATATGCTCTTCTAAAGAATAAATAAATTATGCACAAACAAACGAAATTGATCAATTGTGATGTTGTAATAATATTGATTAACCAATTTAGAACCACTGCACTATTTGAGTTTAATTGTAATAAAGAGATAAGAGCCCAACATAACGAGACACCTACTGCGTATATTGGAACCCCTTGTTGATTACATCTTGTAAAGACTTTAGGTGCGTACCCATCTAGAGCCATACCATATAATGTTCTTGAAGAACAATATGTGTAAGCGTTACCTGCAGAAAATGCAGCTGTAATTAATGCAATATTGACAACATCTGGAAGGATTCTGATCCCTAAATTTATCATTGATATCACGTATGGAGAAGAACCTGCACCTGGTCTTGATTCGTTGATTGCAGCTGTCAAAGAGGGATCGTTAGCTGAACAAACTATTCCTACACATAGACAACTACCGATGAACATAACTGTTAATCTAACGAAGACTTGTTTAAATGCTTTAGGTAAAACTTTTCTTGGTAATTTAACTTCACCTGCTAACATGGAAATATATTCCCCACCTGCAATTGTAAAAGATGCTTGAATTAAACAAGAAAGGAACCCCTGGAAATAACCTATACTTGCTCCTCTATCTACACCATCTGGGAAATATTTCTTAAATGGAGCATCTCCAAAGTATCTGAACCCATATACGTCATGATGAGGATTCCCACCTACCATGGTAATGAAAGTGTATAGAAATAAACCTAAAGCTAAGATGATTTTAAAGGAAGATAACCAAAATTCTAATTCACCATAGTAACCGACTGCACAAACTGATATCAATAGATATAATATAGCTTGAACGACTAATGGTATCGCAGGAGAATAATCATCTCTCCAATAATGTATAATTGTATTAACTGAAACAATTTCGAATGGAATTTGAACACATTCTAAGAACCAAAAATTCCAACTTGCCATTAATGCTAATGACTCATCTGTACATTTTTTAGCTAACCTTAAAAACGGTGAACTTACTGGAAGGAAGGATACCATCTCTGCTGTCGATACAGTTATACATAAGATAGGAACACACCATAATGCAAAAGTAATTAATAAGAAACCAGCACTACCATGATATAATGGTTTCCCAATAGCAACGAATAAAGCCGTACCAATGACACCGGATATTGCAATAAATTGAACATGTCTATTGACTAACTTCCTATGAGTCTTTGTACTATGTAATAAATTTGTTCGAGAATTATTCTCTTCCTCATCATTATCCTCATCTTCTTCCTCATGAGTATTATCATCCCTACCCATATTATATATCTCATATTCATTCCCTTCATCATCTTTCTTAAACGATGTATGATGATTCCTGTGCATCGAATCACTGACCCCATTATCAAAGGTATCCTCTGTAATATAGTTCTTATCCTTTGTTATTGACCATTGATCATTATTACTGTTATTACTATTATTAATGTCTTCTTCCTCATCATTAAACGGCGATACCGACGAGGTACCATTATTATTATACTTATTCCAACGCATTACGGAATCGATGCCAGGATATTAAATCTGATGCAGCTATTCACTTGAATGATATACGTTGAATATATATAGTTCAAAATTGAAACAACCTTTATTTTTTGTCTAGGGTTGCAACCAAATAAAGAAAGAAAAGAAAAAATTTAGTGAGTGACTTCTAGTTGCAGGTACCACCGTCTCTTATATCGGAGCTGTCATGCTGAACGCGCAGTATAAACAGCGAATCGCTGTTGCTGTTGTTGTTGCTGTCGCCATAATTATTATGGCCTCGGCCGATCGCAGCGACCGCTGGGGGGAAGAAACGGAAAATTGAGATTGCTATTGTTCTTATTGCTGTTGTTGCAATAATGGTAGAATGACGTCTTTGTTATAAAGGTTAGTGCGTATGTATGTGGATAGAGGGAGACACAGTTGGGTGAGAGGCGGTACAAGAATAAGGAGTAGTAGTTATGAGACAGGGAGTGTGAGGCGGTTGAAGGGGATTGGATTGGATGCGATGAGGGTGTCGTAAAGGAGTGTAATGTGTAGTGGTTTTTTGCTGTTCTTGATTCTTGGTTAAATAGGAAATGAGAGTGTATATGTGTATATACATTTAATGTGAGTGCAGGCAATAATGGTGTAACTGTTAAAAGTCATTCTATCTTCAGAATAGCATGCGATTGTCTGTTTATACACCATTTTTTGACTTTGTCATTTTTGTTTTTTTATTTACTTCGATGGAGCAACTTGGTATTGCGTTGGTTCCGGAGCTAAACGATAAATTTAGAACAATCTGAATAAATCAGTTAAAAATTTCAAAGAATTATTAATTATATTATTTATATGTACATATCCTACGTATATTGTCTACCACATCAATCCCTAAACACAATAGAGAAATATTGTCCATCAATATTATGCAATTCTGTAATGCCTGTCTTCACTCTAACATTAATATCTTCTTCCTCTTCATCTTCGGGATCAATATCCATAGGATGAGCCCTTGATTCCTCATATATATTTTGTACACTTTGCCATCCTGTCTCATAAGTTGGCATGAATCCATTTTCATCAATACTACTCTCAAATTCTTGTCTAGCACCAGTGGTTGTGTTATTTGGATATTGACTATGTCCCATGGTGGTAGTGTTATTGTTATTATTAGTAGTATTATTATTATTTTCATTATTGTGCTTATTTAATTGTTTCGAGATAACTAAATAGACATAACTTTCTAACGACCACTCATACCAGACACGTTTACCATTCATTCTCCTATTAAACATTACTGATACTTCAGTATCATCATTAATCAACAACGGTTCCTTTAATGGGAACACCATAGGTGACCAAGAGAATAAATTGGATGTCTCCCGCTGATTAGTCTCGTTGCCATCTAAATGTACTACGTTGGTATGATCCGGTATAATTGATATCTCTATATCCTCATATAATTTTGTATTGAAATATCCAACTATACCATGAATCTCACTGCGATGTTTAATCTTGAATTCAATTGTATTGTTTCGATTAAAGATATCCAATGAACTGTTTTTATTCTCACGTGGATGTTCAAAGGACCATAACTCATGAACACGGTTAGATAAAATATTGTATGGAATATTATGCATCACCCATGGTTCCTCAAGATATGTCTCATCTTGGAATTTCAATTTTTGATAAAGTAATGGACACGTAATAGGTGCAATACTAGATGTATATGATTGTGGAATGAAAATCGTATCCCTCTTCGAATGGTTCCTTTCAATATTCCAAAGACACTCAGGTGATAGTTCATTACAACCAAACGATCCCAATAATTCACTAATACACATATCAATCTTATCATTAGATTTCCAAGTTGTCATATCTTCATGGATTAAGGTAACTTTATTGTTCCAATGCTCAAAGTTTCTTTTCTGTAAATACAAGAACGCTTGTGGATTTTTCTCTAATGCAATGACTTTCACCTTGGACAAAATCTCGAGTTTTTCACAAATGTTAAACACTTGACTCACTAATGGACCACGACCTGCGCCTGCCACTAGAATAATAATACGTTCATTGCTACCTTGTCTTCTGCCTATGATATCCAATGTGGCTTTTCTAATCGCTTCCCCATATTTCTCATATTTCGTCACATCTGTCTCAAAGATCGAATAGATTGAATTTGTTAAATTTTCCGAATGAGGCTTCAAGGGAGACATCAACTGTGGTATATTTGATCTCATCTTATCTGGTTGACTACTAGACATTTTCTTCAAAGCCATTTTATCATTCTTTTTCAATAAGAAATTAATATATTCTAGATATGCAATTTCTCCACCTTTAATAAAATTCTTATATTTTTCCATACCATGTAATATAATTATTAAAGAATTGGATTTAACTTGTGAATTACCATTAACTTCTTGGAATTTCATAATTAACTGTTGATTGAACTTATGCAATACAGGATAATTATATTGATTTGTAGCAAATATCGAAGAAGATAATAATAAACAGGATACTGGTTCCGTTAACCATCTATCTACGATATAACGCGGCGTTTTGACTCTTGGTAATGCCAATGAAATCATTAATGAGGTATGATAGCCACAAAGCTTCCTGATTGTATTCCATAGATCCCACGTTGCAAGTGGATCACTATCCTCATACATTGGCAATGAAATTGAAAGAGTCATACTCGATGTATCATCATTGAAAATTTTATGGTTTAATAACCTTGAAATCGTTTGAGAATATATCTTCAAATTATTGATATCATGAGGTGGCGCAAGAATCAATTTGTCAATCCCTATATTTTGTGCCAATTCACATTCATTTAAGATTACCTGATAACTCATCTCTCTATTTAATAAATCGGGACTTTCAATATCGACCCATGATGATAATAGTCCGATATATGATGGTCCAGTGTTAGTTTCATTAATAAATGTATTAGAATCACCATTGTTACCAAACGGAGAAATCATAATATCCTGCAGTTGAGGCTCTTTAACTTTAAGTTCTGAAAACGGATCATTAAGATCAATGTAACTTTGTAATTGTCTCAGAACTTGTTCTCTATATCTATTACTGGTCAGCGATAACAGAATGTAGTCACAATTTTCTACTAATTCATTATCTGTCTGAGATGTAGTCTCACTCCTTTTAGTGTCACTCTTACCAAAATATCCTCCCGAATATTCATTTTGCTCCTGACTTCCAGGCTTGATACCCACATACACGTTACTCTGAATCTGCATCACCCTCAATGATTTAATTGATTATTTAACTGACAGACTTACAAAGAATCAACATTAGACTTCTTTAAAATAAATTCATTAAATTTATAGTGTGTTCAGTTTAAAAATAGTCTTAGAATTCTTCTCTTACTCTCATTGTAACTGAATTTCCCTAGTAACAATGGAGAATAATTTCAACTATGTGTCTTCCCCAAAACCCTACTTCCATATCACGCTATGCGCCACAAAAAATAGTACAAAATCTAGATAGGGCTTTTGACATAAACAAAACAATTTCAAATTTTGTATGGAGAAACACGTAAACGCGAAACTTTCGCTGAAAAAATTCGTTTTCTCTCTGTGTGTCTCTACCATTTGGTGAAATTTGTTTGCTGTTATTCCGCTAGTGACATAGCACTTGGATCCAATAACACAGAATTGAGACTGCTGTCAAATAGCTTGCTCCTTATCACCTTCCTCGAGGAGTGGTGAATTATATCAGGATATTAGTCTGTTTAGTTTGATTTTTCGATCAAGAGGGTGAATATAGAAGGATCTGACCTGTAAGTATTCAACACAATGTATCAACATTTCCGCACATTCCAAGGCAGGAAATTAACAGACCAGGAAAGAGCTCGTGTTCTGGAATTCCAAGACTCCATACATTATTCACCACGTTATTCAGATGATGTTAACGAATATAGACACGTAATGCTACCGAAGCCAATGCTAAAGGTTATCCCATCGGATTATTTCAATTCAGAAGTTGGTACTTTGCGTATCTTAACTGAAGATGAATGGAGAGGTCTTGGAATCACTCAATCCTTAGGTTGGGAACATTACGAATGTCATGCCCCAGAACCACATATTTTGTTATTTAAAAGACCATTGAACTTTGAAGCTGAAATGAGAGCTGCCGCTGCAGCTCAACAACAACAGCAACAACAATAACGAGTTTACTATTCAACATAACATACCTATCTGATCGATGTCCATACAAACCGACGATAGTTCATAGTGATATTCTTAGCTGCAACTAATGCCAATGTTTTTGAGCTGGGCTTACCATTTTCTTTTGCATAACGAAAAAACAACAACATAACAATCAAACAAAATTTATTTAAATATCATAAAAGAGGAAATACCGAGTTTATACATATAATATAAAAACAACATGAACCCCTTCAAGTACTAGATCTTCTAACCGTAGGGATAAGAAAACTGGATATATATCATTGCTCTACTAATGAACTAAATAGCAATTAAAGGGCGAATGACAATACTTCTTCTCATCTCTCTACTTTCTAATTAACCTCGAGACCTAACAAATACCCTCGTATCTCACCCATATTTATATCTTATGTATTCCCTTCATAAATTCTTTGTAACTTCTTAATATATATTAAAGTTAACTATTATCTACATCTATTGAACCTGTTAGCCTTCCGGAGCTCGAGGGAAATAACCGCCCTTTGAAAGAAAATTTTCGTCTAAGTTCGCCATTTCTAAACAAATACATACTACACCAGCTGCCAAACCTTTAAATGATGATCCGTTTGATAAGAAAGGAAATCCATAAAAACAGTAAATTGAAATAACAATATAAGAACATCACAATATAATCAACGGTGAAAAACAAAAATGGAATCCCGTATAAAATATTTAGATGAAATAGCAGTGGTATTACAGCGTTCAAAAATATCTAAATCAAAAAATCAGACTATTCCACCTGTTATACCTAAGGATGGAGATCCCAACAGTTGTGAATTGATAAGATTCCTAATTAAGAACCTCCTAGACACACAGAAAGGCGAATTATTTAAAAATTCTACAATCTTTGCAAAATCAATTAATGTGTTAGATTTATTACTAAGAACAAATCCATACCTGTTGATTCACCCTTCACTAGATATCGCATCATCTACAGATAATTTAAAGCAACCAATAGGGATAATATCGTTAATTGAAACATTTATAGAGGTCTCAATGCTAAATATCGATAGACCAGACAGATTATGGCTAATAAGAAAGAAACTTAGTAGTTGGCATGATTTAATAAATGATATATATAGCGGACAGTATAAACTAATTCAAAGAAGGTATTTCGATAGTACTTTGGATAAATATGAAAAGAAATTAACCACGGTTAGACTAGGGTACTGTTCTTATAACCACTATACCAGATATTTACAAATAATATATGTCTTATGTTATTTATTAGATTCCAGATATTCAGTATACAAAACCTCCTTCATCTCTAAAGATGCTAACCAAGGAACAAATGTATGGAATACCAGGTTTCAAAAAATAATGAGAATGGTATTCTTCATCTTCCAATCTGTTCAGTTACCTCCAACAACTGAATACACAGATTTACAACTGAAATTTTTATCATTAACTGTAGATCAATTGCTGAACAATACAATTTGTAATGTAGGAGAAACACCAAGAGTTATTTCAACAGACCAATTCAGATTCACTATGAATACGATTCACCAATATATGAAAAGTGATATTATCTTCCAACAGGGTGATAATACAACTTTTGCGAAGTGCTTACTAAGAGTTTATTCATTATGTATTCCAAAGAGATCAAAAAGCAATTCAGTGAAACAATTATTCAATTTGCTGATGGAAGAGCTACCAATCAAGCAATGGATCAAAGAGAACTTATCTCAAATTTGCGCAACAGAAAACATCGGCAATACTTCTCTTGTTAATATTTCCATAAGAAGTATAATTATAGTATATTTTGATATACTAAGGTATTCTTCACCCCAAGATTCTATAGTTTTAAATGATTATCATAATATATGGATGGCTGATCTATTCCCAGAACAGCTGATTAGGTATATTATGGAACCATTTACAGATGTCTCAAAACAATTGGAAAACCTAAGAACACTAATTTTGACCACATTCATAAAACAAGATTGCGAAAGCACATTATATATGGAGATTGATAAATTAGATAGAACAATTTTATCTCATGACAACCAAAAATTAGAATCCGTTTTCGAAAAAATCTCAGAAGGTATATCTGCATGTTTTGCAGTCAACAATAGCAAAAAATTGATTGAATGGGTAAGAATATTAAGTAGACTTGCATGCTATGAAAGTAGTCATATTGGTATTGAAAGCATTTCTGAATGGTCTGTTTGTAGATCATGTGAAGGTAATAACCATTCAAACATTTTCAAGGATATAAAACTCGACAGACCAGATAGTTCCAAACACTCTATGGCATTTTCTGTAATCGAAAAGAGTTTTTTACTAAGAGATAATGTACGTAACTTCAATGAAGCGCTTTTAACAGGCTTATTGATTTGTTTACAACATATTTTTACTCATTTCCAACCTCGTTCATTGAGAAGCAAATCTGATTCTAAACTACGTCCTGAATTTGAATTATTAACTCGATGTTTCACAAATCAAAACAGATATCTAAGATTGATGGCAGCCAGGTTAATACCACTATGGAATATAACCGAAGCTCATAATAAAAATTTGGAAACGACAAAGGGATTAATACAACTATTACAATCGTTAAAAAGTAACGTTCAATCTGAAACATTAAGTATGGCGTGGGCCCAATTAACCTTAACTACGTCTGGTCAAGACTTTGATAGCATTTTACTCAAACAGGTCTTAAATCTTGCATCAACTGACTATTCCACATACCTAATGATAGGTTTCCAATTGAAAAACATGGCTAGATTATTACGTAAGACACCATACCAATTAATATCTCCAATCTTGCCTGATCTATTACATCAAGTCGGTAAAGGTTCGGCTGCAATGATGCCATTATTAACAAGGCTTGTCCAATTATCCGGAGTGTCTTTGAGCAGTATTTTGAATTCATTCCAGAAATATATAGTCCCGTATGCTGCAATGCAACAAAACAATGACGTATTAGGCAAAATAGCAACTGTCATGTGTAACGGTGAAACATCACTCGTTAACGAAAAAATAGAAGAGCTTTTGAAGAAGAACATCTCTGAAATATTTGCAGTTTGTTTGGTAAAACATAAGCTTTTCTCCTCTGAATTCATCGAAAAAATATTTACCAACAGAGTGCACACATTTGATAAATCATTAATATACAGAGGTTTGCCGAATTTTGTAACCTTAGCAGAGATAACTAAGTTATATATATTCAGTGAGGTTAAGGATGAGAATTCAATCGAGAATTCCAATGCAGTGTTATGCTCCTTAAGGTTCCTAATGACTGATTTTAAGAATGACCACCGTAGAGGGACCAAGTATAAAACTGCAGAGCCCTGGAGTGAACATCAGGAGAAATCGTTCCAGAAGAAGATGTCGGAGGATATTTTGGGTATATTCCAGGTCTTTTCTGTAGACATACATAATGCAGAAAAGAATATGAATAACAAGGAAGACAGTGAACGTAAAACAAACTACTACGAGAAATTACGTGTAATTCATGGCGTTGCGTTCCTTATCCAACATTGTGGAGAAGACGTTATAATAGCAGCATTACCCCAGATAAATATTTGTCTACAAATTGCATTAGAGATTGATGAAGTAAGGTGTGCTGCGCTAAGGTGCTGGTTATTATTGGTAAAAAAACTTCCTGACGATCAACTTTTCACAATTATCGATGGCTGGGTAGTATTTGTGCTGCAAAAATGGACTAAACTTGGCGCTCAACAACAAGCATTAGCCTATAAAATTTTCGATTATTTGATAAAATGCAAATTGGAGTTAATTTTCGAGAGTGATCCTTATATAGTTTTTGCACTGAAAGAAAAAGCAGAACTAAAAATATTGGAAAGGGACCCTGTTTTTGTCAGGATGCTTGGAAAGAATAAAAATATTCAGGATCTGATTCCAATATTTGTTAAAAATTTGGGTAGTAATAATAAATACATGATAAAACAAAGCCTTACGGATTTAAAGATATTCCTCAAAAAGAAAGAAACCGCTACCAAAGCACAGGCATACTCCACTGATAGCAATACTCCAACGACGGCCTCATTACTTACTACGCTTTTGAAGACGGCATATAAATTTAGAACTACCAATCCTGGAATATCTCAAGCATGTTCAGAATGTATTAGTATGATTGGAGTTCACGACCCGTCTAAATATGACAATGTGGCCACAACGTCGTCTGAACTGACTTATGACTTCAATGATAGATCTCAGACGATAAAATTTTTGATCTGGGTTTTAAACGATTTTTTAGTACCTTCATTTTGGGACAGTGAAAATCCTAATAAACAATTATTCGTTGCTCTGGTGATGCAAAAATCGTTGGACTATTGTGGGTTAAGCTCTAAATCATGGGACATTAACAACAAGGAAGCGTATGTCGAGGAGTATCAACTTTGGTCTAAATTCAACAAAACAGCACAAGCTACGTTATCACCATTATTATCATCACTTTACTTTTCAAGTTCTACCAAATCGTATATGGATCTACAATATCCTTATTTCGATATCAAAATGAGTTATCAGAAATGGATCACATCCCTCACATTGGATTTGATAACAGTAGGTACAACTGAAGTTCATCCGTTACATATTTTTGCATCCTTAATGAGATGGGATGATGGGTCATTCTCTAATTTCATCCTTCCATACATCGTAATGGATGTTCTGATTAGCGCTGGTGATAACGAGAAATGCCAGAATTTAGCTAATAATTTAAGTATTGAATTTAGTCATATATTTAAACTGGAATCTCACGGTCTAAATCATCTACAGATAGATTCTAGAAAAATGTGCTACGCTGCAATCTTTAGAGTACTCGAATATGGAAGACAGTGGTTGACACAATATAAAATAAATTATAGTCAATTACACGGCACATACGTAATTACGGACCAGAAAATAACAGCGTTACTTCAAAGAATAGAAAGCTTCTTAAATTCAATCCCGCTGTCATTATTAGTCAACGGTTCATTGGAGGCCAATTCATATGAAAGATCGGCAATGTATCTCGAAGAATGTTACAGACAAAACGATACAAATGAGACAGGTAACGAGAAACTATTAAAGGACCTACAGCAGTCATATGAAGAAATTGGTGACGTAGATTCAATTGACGGTGTATTGAAGACTTTTCCGTCTACTGACTTCCATTCTAAAATTGAAGAATTAAGGTATTCAGATAATTGGAGCATCGCCCAAGATTGTTTCAGTGTTTTGAGTACCTTTGATAACCCTCAAGCTACTAAAAGAATGTTAAAATCCATGCATGATCATCAACTATATTCCAGATTACTCTCCAATGTATCCAATGTTCACCCTGGCAATAAAATGTTTTTTGAATTAATGACAAACGATTATTACAATTACGGTTTGGAGGCATCAAATCTCCTAGGTAACATAGACTCTCTTAAATTTTGGATTGAGAAGGTGGAAAGCCTTGGGAAAATAACGGATCCTTCTATTCTTTTCCAATATAATATGGCGAAGATATTATCATATGTGAATAAAGGTGATGTCAATATGGCCTCAGATTATATCAGTCGTTGCTACCAAGTTGTCGGTACACATTTTACAACGTCTGCTGCTAATTCGACCCCTGTTGAAAGAATGAAGTTACTCACCAAATTACACGGGTTATATGATGTAAGTTTGTTAGCATCAGATAATAATGAAATACAATATAAAAGAAATACCAATCGTTTAAATGCTAGGATGGAAATGGTTGGACCAGAGTTTAACACAAACCATTATCTACTTTCTGTTAGAAAATCATTCAATATGCTACGTAATTCTAAGGAGGAGAACAGCGATTTAGTAGAAACATTCTATAAAATTACCAAGTTAGCAAGGGACAATTCAAGAATTGATATTGCAATCGATGCATTAATGAATTGTTTCCAGTATGGCCATCCTCATGCTGAATTAGAATTTGCTGAAGTCCTGTGGAAACAAGGTGAAAATGACAGAGCATTGAAAATTGTTAAGGAGATTCACAAGAGAAATCAAAATAACACTAAGATTAAAAAGCACGATAAGGCTAAGGTATTATTAAAATATACAGAATGGTTAGATATTTCAAATAACAGTTCCAGTGATTTAATTATTAAACAATATAGAACGGTCTTACGGTTAGATAGCACATGGTATAAACCATATTATTCATTTGGTCTTTATTACAGTAAATTTTTAGAAAAAAAGAAAGCTGACAGATTCATCCCCGATGGTAAATTAGAATCTCAATCCATTGCATACTTCTTAAAGGCTTTCCAGAAGAACACCATTCAAGCTCGTGAACATTTACCAAAGGTTGTTACATTTTGGCTAGATACTGCAGAGAGATTACAAACGCCCCATTTAACTGAAGCCGAGAAAGTTACAATTGGATCGATGAATACTTCAAGCTCAAGAGATTCTACAGAAACCATAGATTCGTTCTTATCTAAAAGAATGTTTACACTAAAAAGAACTACAGAAGAAATTTGTAAGTCTGTCAATGATGCGATTGATAATTGTCCAATCTATATCTGGTATTCTGTTTTAACACAACTGTTATCAAGACTATTACATGGCCATCCGAAGACTGCTGCGTTAATTAGGAAAATTCTATTGAAATTAACAATTCAATATCCAACGCATATCTTGTGGTACGTTTGTATATTAGAACTTTCTAATATTACTGCAAGAGCTAAATGCGGTGAACAAATCATAGAAGCATATTTGAAACAATCACCTGAATCTCAATCTTTAGTTTCACAAGTTCGAAAGCTAACGAGATCCCTATCGAAAGTAAGCATGACTAATGCTCCGGATAATCAAACAAGATCAGGTAGATCTTTGGTTAAAGATTTCAGATTCGATATGAAAATGGCGCCATCTAATATTACTATACCAGCACGAATTAATTTAGAAACAATTTTACCTGTATCTGCGGAGTCGATGTCATCATACAAACCATTTAGAAAGGATGTTACAATTGCTAAATTTAGCGATAGTTATAAGATATTCAGTTCATTAAAGAAACCTAAAAAGATTAACATAATCGGATCAAATGGTAAAACTTATGGTTTAATGTGTAAGAAGGAAGATGTTCGTCAAGATAACCAATACATGCAATTTGCAACAACTATGGATTTCTTATTAAAGAAAGAAGTTGAGTCTACAAAACGTGATCTAGGTATTACGACATACTCGGTATTATCATTAACAGAAGAATGTGGTATCCTTGAATTTATCCCTAATGTAGTAACATTAAGGGTGATTCTTGCGACACAGTATCAAATTAAAGAAATTAAATACAATATGAGAGTTTTCCATGAAAGGTGGCCTCATTATAGCGATGCAGAGAAAGTTAATTTTTTCAAAGAACAATTGGAAAGGTTCCCACCAGTACTACACGAATGGTTCCTTCAAACATTTACAGATCCCATAAGTTGGTATAATGCAAGGAACACTTATTCAAGATCATTAGCAGTGATGTCAATGTTAGGTTATATTTTGGGTCTTGGTGATAGGCACTGTGAAAATATTTTGTTAGATACATTAACTGGTAAAGTGTTACATGTTGATTTCGATTGTTTATTTGATAAAGGTAAGTTATTACCATGCCCAGAGATTGTTCCATTTAGATTAACACAAAATGTCCATGATGCCCTTGGTATCATCGGAACAGAGGGAACCTTTAAAAAATCCAGCGAAGTTACATTATCCCTAGTTAGACATAATGAAATCGCATTAATGAACGTTATTGAAACTATTGTCTACGACAGAGATGTCGCTCATCAAGCTGAATTACAAGAAGCATTGAAGGTTCTCCAAAATAAAATTAGAGGTATAGACCCAAGAGATGGTTTAGTGTTAAGTGTTGCAGGCCAAGCAGACACATTAATATGTGAAGCTCGCTCTCCAGATAATTTATGGAGAATGTACATTGGTTGGATGTCCTTCTGGTAAGTTCGTTTATGACAATTTCAAGAACGAAAAAACTGTCACTATAGACGGAGCATCGCTTCTTTTTTTCCACTTTTCTATTTTCCAAAGTTAATTTCCCTTTTGGATTGGACGTTTCTTTTTTTTTTTTTTTTTTTTTTTTTGATTTCCATTCATAAACACAGAAAAAAGCGCGCACAACCCACGCAAAAAACGAGGGGCAAAAAAGCTGCTTTTGTTTCTTTTTCTGGCCAGAGAACCAGCGCACAAACTGCAAAGATAGATCGCAGGGCATCGCTTACTGCATATTTTTCGAAGTTGCTGCCACTGAAAAAACGCATAGAGATTAGCAAATAGCAAACCACACAGAGAAATAGCGTTTGAAATTTAGCGAAAATTGATGGTGATGGGCTAAATGTTCCATTAAAATTGTTCAGTTTTTTTTTTTTTTTTTTTTTTTTTTGTTTGACGATCAATGGGTTAAGTTGGGTATTCTTATATAACCTTGGTGGCAGAGATACAATAGACGGTCTAACTACCTTTTCCTTTTTTCTCACCCTTGTTGTAAATCGAGCACATTATATTTGTATTCGGAGCACTCATAATATCAGAATAAATATATATAAGCTGCTTGAATATTATTTGTTGAAATTTCGCATTTACATACATCTCCTTGAACATATTGGTCTGGTAAATAAATTCAGTTAGAATATATCCATAACAAAAAAATAAACTAACAATGAACGGTACTGCTGTCAAATCAAAAAGTGGAACTTCCACTCATTCTAGTAGTTTTAAACTAATGAACAATATTATTACCAAAAATGATATTACTCCTCTAGCTAAATCCAAATCAAGGACGAAAGTAAAACCAAAGAATCAAACTGATGATAAAAAAGAAATAGAGGAAAGAGAGCCTGAAATTGTCGATAGTATTCCATCTGATATGAAACCTGTATATTCCTTTTCTGCACCACCTTCCGACCATAGTGGTTCCGATGATAACGATGGTTTATTTTCTCCAATGTCTGCTGGCCAATTAGATGGTGATAATGATTATTCTTATTATAGTGACGAAATGGAACATCTAAAGAAATTCCAATTACATACTCCAAACTTTGTCAATAATTCTAATAATGGCAAAAATGATAAACATCATTCATTAATGCATGAAGATCGTTTGAATAGTTTTGATTTCGATGAACAATCATCTCTACCAGAGTTATCTAATGATTACAATAACACTCAAGATGATTTCTGGAAAGAAGTTACCTCTACTAATGAGGAAGCCATCTCTTTACCAAAGGAAGAATATAATACCACGGCTACAAATGACACAATTCATAATCACTCGAATGATGACCCCTTATCTGAGAACGGTATCGTTTCTGTAGAAGATTTCATGGCTGATGATTTATCTACAAATGTAAATAATAATAATAGTAATAACGACAACAGTACTCACATAAATGATAAGGAACATGATGCACCTGAATGGAATGAAAATATGTTCCACGAATCAAAACAAAGAGTTAAATTATTATGTTATAGAGATGCAGATGGCAAACTTGCACTGAAAACAAGAAACGTTCCATTGTCTGCCACAACTGCTTCAAAAAGAGGTATGTTCCTAACGGCTGCTGGTTTAGCTCGTAAAAGAAGAAATAAGCATAGAAAATTACTAAAGAAAGCAATTAGAAGAAAGAGTGGTGTAGCAGAGATGCTTTCTACAGATGTAGGTATTAGCGAACTAATGTTGTAATTAGTGAGCTTAAAGAGTCTAATTGATTTATTTATTTCATTTCACATATATATATTTTCATGGTTTTTCTCACTGCTGTGAGCATATTTCGGGTATTCAAACGTATTTCATTTCTAGTTTTAGGTATATTTATTTATTTAGGATATTTATTTGTAGTGAGTGTTTATTTTATACATTTCACGTATCATTAAATTTAATTTAATTTAATACATTTTATTTTTAATTCTATCACCAATATGATTGTCTACAGGAAATACGCTTACTGCAACTGAACGAGCTCGGGACTTTTCGTGGAATGAAAATTAAGAAGTACAATAAAAAAAAAAGGAGACATAGCAGTAAAACTCACAATTGTACAACTAGAATTTATATTTACATTTTCATAGGAGTTATCTATTTAGGGGCAATTAAATATCATCAATCAAGAGATATAGTACATCACAATTATAAACATGTCTAACCAATCCGGTATTTCTGCTAACGAGGACCTGTTAAACGCAATCAGAACTGCAGAAAATAATGGTTTAGTCATTATTGAGGCTAAGATATCTAACGATTCCACCGTTGTCGAATTCAAGAACAAATACAACAATGTCGAAAACTTATTAAGTGATCTAGACTCAGAACCTTCATACATCCTTATCAAGGATAATGCCAAGAACACCGATTTATATGATTTTATCTCTTTTGTTCCGGATCATGCCCCTGTTAGATCTAAGATGCTTTATGCATCCACTAAGAACACTTTACTAAGACAAATTGGTTCTAATGTAATCAATAAACAAGTAATGTTATCTGAACCCCAGGAAATCATTGATTTTATGAATACTTCTTCCATCGGAAGCTCTGAACAAACTTTGTTAACAGAATCAGAGAAAATCGGTCTTCAAATTAATGAAGAACAACGTAATATGAGAGCTACACAAGGACATCAATTAGTTTCTCAAAATAACGGTACTCCAAATTCTTTAACTTTTGAAGTAAATACAGGTAATGGCTCAATTAACTCCTTATTTGAATCAAACAATGTAGTTGCATTTAAGATCAACATGGATAACGAAAAGGTTGAAATCGTAGAACAAAAGACAATTAATAGTCCGAATGAAATTACTTTAATTTCAGATAGTCCAAGTTATACCATATATAAGAATGGTTCATTATACTATTTTATATATAGTTGTCCATCAGGTAGTAAAGTTAAGGAACGTATGTTATACGCTTCGAATAAACAAGGTTTCATTAACCATCTATCAAATAACGACATTAATTTCACGAAGATTTTGGAAATTGGTGATTCCGATGAATTAGAATTATCTTTGATTTCAAGTTCAAATGAAACAGAATTGAAACAAAAAGAGGAAGCTTCTAAAATTAATAATAATACTCAAAAATTCAACAGGCCAAAGGGTCCTGCAAGAAGAAAGAGGTAGTGGTAACAATAAATATATAGATATAATATATACACACACTTTCAATTCTCAAAAAAAAAAAAGCGTAAGAAACGAAAATAAAATTACTATTTTGTATTTTGATTATATAATGTACATGCGGACGACATCTCTCGTTGGGGTTGCCTCATTTCTTTTGCATTTTAATGATATCTCTAAGAGCACTAAAAGAGTTTTGTTTAAATACTTGGTTTGATATAACTTCATTGAATCTTTCCCTTTCCTTCGCAGCCAATAATTTGGCACCCTTTTTATTTCTAATATTTGGTTCATTTTTCTTTATCTTAATTGAGCCAGGTTCTATCCTTTCAACAATCTTTGTAACTGGAATTCTTGCAGGTGGGTTAGATACTGGAGCGAATGGGTTTTCATCTATTGTCATGGCTCCTTCATTATTATTGTTAGGCAATTCAACATGTTCTGTTGTAAATTGATTCAAATCATCTTCTTGTTGTAAGGATGTTAACAAATCATCCAATTTTGGTTTTAGATTATCTCTCATCTTTCTCTTTCTACGTCTAACTGATGATTTCGATATACCTTCAAATTCTGGATTTAATTTCCCAGAATTTTGCTTAATCTTGGATAAGAAATCATTTTGTTTATTGCTATGCTTCTCCTTTTTTGTCTCCTTGAACTGGTGCAAGAAGGCCTTTGGGTCTTCTGGAAGTTCTGTTGTTGGTTTAGAATCATCAACCTTTACAACATTTCCAAGTCTGGAAGCAGCTTTACTTCTCAAAGTATTTCTTTTCTTTGCACCCATCCTGTATTACTTCAACCGGTTTCTACTGTGACTATAACTTTTAAAGCAATAATTTAACTGTTTCAGAAAAATGATAATATCAGTTTTCAATGCATTTATTCTATGCCAGATGATACCATCATAGCTCATCGCATCTCGTTACCAATTTGAAAGATATGATGAAATTTTTCAATCTTATCACGAACCCTATGAAAGCCCTAACGTTTACGGCGTGGACCATCTCGATTTTTCCGATGACTGTTTTGTTGATTGCTTTTCCGCTCTCGATCGTAGCATTCGGTGAGATATACTAAGAAATCACTGCACACCCAAGGAAACTATAAAACTGAAAGAAGAGATATTTCATGGATATGATGTCTCAATGCGGTGTTGGGAAAAGCAATTAAAAATATATAAACTATTAATTTGTCTAAAGCATCTTGATTAGGATAACTTGTCAATAGGCACATAAATATTTTAACATCTAAAGGGTTCAAGATATTGATATTGTACCAATAAAGACCTGTAATTTATTAATTGAATAAATATCACGTACACATATTATGTCAGTCAGTAAGATATTTACTGTTACAACCGTACTTGCTGCAGTCTCAGCAGTCGGCTATGCTATATATTTCGATTATCAAAGAAGAAACAATCCAGAATTTAGACATAATGTTAAGAAGAGAATAAGAAAGCAACAAAAGAAATTAGAAGAGGCAAATCATAGTGCACAAGTCGCCAGAGTACAAGCTGCAGCTAAATTTTTAGAAGAAGAGTTGGAGAAAGATCCTATTCCTACAGGTGCAGAAGGTAAACAATTAGCATTCAATATCAATATTGAGCAAGGTGATCAATTAGCAGCTAAACCGGGTCAAGAACTAGAAGCTGCAGCTAAATTCTACAAAGCTTTGACTGTGTACCCAAATCCAGCAGATTTATTAGGAATTTATTCAAAGAGTTTACCAGAATTGATTTATGAAAATTTAGTTTTAATGATTGCCGCTATTCCACCAGCTAATATTTCTACTTTCTTAGATGAATCAGAAGCTAAGGAGGCTGCACAAGATCTTGATTAGAATATAAAATAGAGCGGAACTAAGTTCTGAATATTTTTCTTATTAGAAACGAATTGTGGACAATAGATAGATAGATATATAGAAAAAGATCAACGCGATTCGAAATACTTTATTAAACTCTGTAAACTTAATAATGATATATAGATACCCATATAAATAAAAATTGTAAAAAATTAATTAGGTAAACAATTTAATGTGATAAATTTTTCTTCTTTAAAATATGTATGTATACAAATGTTTATCTATGCAGAACCCTTATATTCTCTCAAAATGACTGGGACAGAAGATGGTGGTAAAGCACCAAATTCAGTAATGACTTTATTAATATATTCTGGAGGTGTTAAATCGTATAAAATATTGACAATATTTAAGGAAGCCAATTTTTGCCAATCATCTAATACATTTTCTGATTGTTCATTGTCAGTGTCCTTAGCAGTGCTATCTTCAGATTTACCCTGGGAGTCCTTGTTATGTTTATTCTTTTGTTGTTGCTGTTGTTGTTTATTGCCCTTTGGTGCATTTTCTTTTTCTAATTTAATATTATGTTCATGACGTTCTTTAACGAATTGTTTCAGTAATATACCTTTACTACGTCTTTCCATTGGACTTTCATAATCGATAGGTACCAGATCATTCGGATCAGCCAATTCATTATATGTGACACTATCCAATTGAACCCTTTGAGAGAATTTCAAAGATTCACAACATACTAAGACAGGAATATTTCTTCTCTTTGCACTCATTGCGATCATAGCTGTACCTGCTCTTGAATATAAGAACCCATTAGATAAAATAGAATGTGCACCTAAAAATACGTAATCAACACCCATATTAAATACAGTGTCTAAACTTGTAATTAATGTATAAATGACTTTAACACCATTTTCTCTCAATATAGTAGCCATCTTCTTACCTTCAAATAAAGGTCTTGAATCCACTACAATAACTTCCAAATCCTTCTTTAATACTTTTGTATTATGTAATATTAATTCTGTTAAAACCTTTGAAGAACCAAATGTAACAATTGTTGATTTATCCTCAATTTGATTTGATGCATTTTCTATAATCAATTGATCAGCTAATTCAATTTTCTCCTTAGCGAAGAGACCAATTTTTTCAACTAAATCCAATTTAGCTTCATTGTCTGCAGTTGATGGATCAATATGAGAAATTTCTTGTTTTAACCATCTAATTGCATTACCCATTGTAACACTTAACGGTCTTGCTCTTTTCAAAAGATCAATTTGATGGGATAAATAATTTGTTAAATTACGTGATAGAGTAGTACCCTTTGGAGTCTTATAATCCTTAATAACGATCTGAAAGGCTTCTAACATGGCGATACAACGTGGGATGGAACCTACAATTTTATAAATTGCTAGATTAAATGTTAGTTGAGAGATTACGGGATGTATGAAATCCTTGTTAACTAAAAGTTCTTTAATACTTGAAACTAATTCTGGAGAATCCAACGATTTCTTTAATGCATCTGGAATGATGGATGAGACACCTGGTACAACATTAACGTCATTATTCTCTAGCGACAGACTTGCCAAAGATTTAGCTAAATCAACGGTATTATTTTCAGATCCAGTCTCAGTAGATGAGGAAGTGATGTCTGTAGTTTGTGCAACATTATGAGCCAAATTGGATGTGGTATAAACTTTAGCTCCAGATAATGCACTTGCAACGACTGGGACCATAAGACCCGATGCGGTAATTCTGGCTGCTCTTGGAGAATTCAGAGCACTACCAATAGCCAATAGGGTGGCTCTTCTTTCCTCTGTAGTTTCTAAATGTGAAAATAATGAAGTCTTTTTAACATTTTTATTATTTAATAGTTTTTGTTGTTGTGTTTCTTTCTTCTTCAATTCTTGTTGTTGTTTTTCTCTTTGATGTTGTTTCTTGTCACGTTTAGCTTGTGCTTGTGCTTGTTGTTGTTCAACTGAGATCCCACTTGCTTGTTTCTTAGCTGATCTTTTAGCAGCTTTTTCTTGTTTCTTCAATTCTTTCAATTCTTTATTGGTCAATTTTTTACCACCTGGCGTGGTTGTTGGATCAGTAGCAGCTGGAGTAGCATTGACTTCCTTAGCAGCAGTGTCACTCATCTTCAATTGTGTTGGGATTGCTTGACTGATGTGAACTTTGATGAAATTTGCAGACAGAGAATTATAGCAATCTTATAACAAATTTCGAAGTGATGAGTCTATTATCTAATGACCAACTTGACGTGCGATGCAAATGCAAGCAAGCAAGCAAAAAAAAAGAAGAGAAAAGAATAATTTTTCAGATTTTTTTTTTCCAGTGTAATGGAAGCAAAGAGATTAATTGACAGTGAAACACCCGTACAAACACTGGTTTTATGAGGGTAATTTTATTGCAATGTATGAATTTCATGGTATGAAGTGTATATATATACTTTATATATTTACAAGAGTATGTATGTACATATGTTCTAATTATCTATTGAATATATTCATTCTTTTGATTGTGATTCGACTGGATTCTCTCTAGCGGCACGATCTTCTTTCTTTTGTGTCCATACTTGTTTCATTGATGAGACATATTTGTCGTAAACATCGGTAGAGTTGTCATTTTTTGCAGTTAGAGTCTTGTATTCATTGGTAAAACTTGTAATTTCTGAAGGAACATTTGTTGCAAATTGTGAAATTGTTTTACAAATCAAATATAATGGTTCATTTTTCTGTACAAATGTCTCAGGTGTCATTTCATTTGTCAATTTTGGTAAAACGATAGGTACGTTATTCAATTCTGGCATCAATCCAGAAGGATCAAATCCTTGCTGTTTAGCGTAACATTCTACTAATAATGGAGCCAATCCTAGTTTCTGTTCTTTATTTGCTGTATTCAACCACATTTGTTGAACTTTCTTCTTAGCGATTTCTGGACCACTGAAATTCATAATGGAACCACGCTGTAATGAACACATTAATAAAGTATTATAGAAATGATCGACATCGAATATTGAACCATTGTTTGCATTTAAGAATTTTGATCTTTGAATATATAAATAACCCACCATTCTAGTATAATCACCAATGATGAAACATGATTGAATCAAAATGGTTTGTAAATGAGTAGATGTGAAATATTGATAAATTTCTTTCTTTCTTGTTGTTAATTTCATCCATGGTTTCAACCATTCGAAGAATTCATTAGATCCCTGGGGGATAGATTTGATATATGTAGTCAATAGTTGTTTTGGTACGGATGCAATGGGTTCACGTGGCTTGATTTGTTGTTTTGTTACAGGATCCTTTAAATCCATTGCTAGTAAAGTATTTGCATTTTTCTGACGATATATTAATGGTCTTAATTCATTTTTAGTTTGAAAATAGGTGAAATAGTTATCAATTTGTTGACGTGCAGCCAAACCACTATTGAATCTTCGGAACGATCTCATCGGGATGATATAGAGAAGGGATAATGTACAGTTTGGTTACTTATATAATATGATCAAATCAGATAAAATGTACATATATATAGCTATGTATTTGAATATCTGCAGTTGAGTTCTATATGTTTTTTATATTATTATTACTATAATTTATCAGTTTCCGAATTTTCGGCCTATGGAAAAAGGAAGGGTTGTTGTCGTACGAAACGATATTCTGCGAGATTCCAGCTATGTATACACAGAAGTGAGACTATTACAAGAACGTTCTGTTCAATTGTGTAATGATACAAACGAGATATATATTTAATGTTAAATAAATGTAGTACAAAATATGTAAATGTGTGAAGGAATAGATAGACAATATGAGTTCATGTAAAGAGATGGAAAATAAAAAGTGATATAAATGTTAGTTTGGAGGGGACGGATCAGAATAGAAGGTTCATGATTAAGCGACCGCTGGAGTTTCAACTTCTTCATCCTGTTCGTCACCGACTGGTTCGACTTCCTCACCATCTTCTACTGGTTCCTCGATTTCTTCTTCCTCTTCTTCTTCTTCTTCGACCGGTTCTTCTTCATCAGTCCATCTTTCTTCTTCTTCTTCTCCGTTTTGATTAACTTGTTGTTCTTGATCAGAGTCATCAGTTTCGTAATCTTCATAATCTTCTTGTTTGAAACTTAGAGTTGGTTTAACTTGAGCAGAGTCTAGAGTCCATTCGTTCAAAGCAGATTCACAATCGATAATGATTTGTTTTGAAGCTTCATAACCATCATAAGCAGGTCTAGTTTCACCTGGAGTAACAGGAGCATCATCTAATAATTCTAATAAAGCTTTCCCGTAACCTGCAATCAAAGCTATCTTTTCTGAATGTTCAATAATTGAATCGAATTGATAATTGAAAGCTGCTCTTAATTTTGATCTTGTAATATTAGATAATTGAGCTTCTGCAACTAAGGATTCCGCTTCAGCTCTCACTAATTCTTGTTCTAATACTTCAATCTTTGGAGAAGAAGGATCCTTATATTTCAAATAAGCGATCTTATCAGTGATTTTATCCTTACGATCTCTTGAAGGTTGTACGGAACCCTCGATATCTCTTACTGATTTCAAAGTTAATCTATATTGATCATATCTATCAATGAATTGATCATCCAATTCACTGACTTCATAGATCAACACACCTAGCTTATCGGTAATATCGGAGACATCATCATCATTCTCCAAACCCCAAACAGATAATTGTTTAGCTGCTTCACGTCTTTCATTAGCGGTAACTTCCATTGATCTCAATACATTTTTTTCAATCTTGACCAATTGTGATAATTTCCTAGCTAATTCTGGACCGAATGCACCAGCTGCATTTCTACGAAATGTATAAGCTAGACCACCTTTCCCGAAAAATCTACCTTTAGTAGAGGAAGGAGGAGGAGGAGGATTTTGTAATTGTGAGGCGGTAGGAGCCCTTGAATTTCTTAAGGAGTAAGTTCTATGCATAGTTTAGTTGTTTTTCTTTCTTATGCGATAATTTTGAACAATTAGAAACAAGACACAACGAAAACTAATTCATATAAAGAAGAAGAAACTAAATCAAATTTTGCAAGAATATCTTCATCGTGTTCCCTTTTATATAGAATATAACAGAAAACTGACTGAAACTTTTTCGTCACCCGTGGGAATGTTAACAAACAAATGGGATACGTACTGGGACTCCCCCCCCTCTCTCTCTCTTCTGTACACTACGTACACTACGTACACTACGTATGCCAACGGGGATCGGATAAAGGGCAGCGCAATACAATACAATACGTAAGTAGCAACAGTAGAAATTTAAGGGGCGCGCGAGAATGGCAGAAATTTGCAGGGCTGGGTCTTTTGGACTGGGTTCTTTTTGCTCACTACGTACGGTACGTTGTGATACGCGAAAAGGGGTCGCGGAGATAACAGATAAATAACTTTGCTTTCTTGTGACGAACGTCCGTAGGGATGAGGGTTTGTCAAAGAGTGAGAGAGGGGTGGAGAGTAAATATGGATGTTCGTGTGCAGTGACAGAGAGGGTAACACCTGGCAGTCTCGGTCACGTGTTTTAATTGTTGTCGTTTTGTACGGATGCTTGAACAATTATTATTACGTGAATTTTTCATAATAACAACAACAACAACAACAACAATAGTTATATGTGATCAGTCTCTCTTTTTTAGTTTTTTGAAGAACTACAGCTACAGAAAAACGCTAGAATCGATCTGATCATTATTAGTACCAGTACGTATAAAGACGGGGAGGTAAGCGATGGCTGCGGCAAGATTGGGAAGAGTACATCAGCTACGGGATACTCTGGCATTATTTGCTGTATTTCTAAGTTTTAATCATTTTAGTATATTATGTTTATTAATATGGTTCATTATTGCCACTACTTATCGTCCATTGATGGCGAAGATATTCACTCAGTTATGTGGTGGTACTAACAACAACAATGTTCCAATAAATAATATCGATAATAATAATAATAATACTGTATCATCATCGGCAAAGAAGCATTATCGTACAAATAGTAGATTGCTATTAAAGCCAAGTTTACATTGGCTAGTATTCTTATTAGAACTTGTATCGGCTTTATTAATTAGATCTCATAGAATAACAATGTCATATTTCTCTACACCAATTCAAAGTTTAAGTTTAGGTGTCATAGCTGCATCCGCGATTAATTCATCTAATGTAGTACCATTATACGCTGCTTTATGTTCTGCCACGCATGCTACTTTAGTTCATATCTCACAAAGTAATAATGTCTCAATTATACAACTCCGACAATCAGATCTAGTATTTTGTTTATGTTATCACATCGTATTTAGACAATTTCTAGCGGCAATTTGGTTACCTCAACAAGATACGTCTACTGAACCAGAAAGATCTCGTTCAATTAATAAGAATTCACATTTATCTAATAATAATAATAATAACGATATCCATTTCACATCCATCGTGACAAATATTCAAAGTTTCCAACAACCACAACAATCTACTCAAGAGAAACCATCATTAACTACAACTACTTCAAAATCTCAAATGACTAATCAATTATATCAAATTAATATCAATATGAATAATGCACATAATGAATCATCTTACGGTTATGAAATGACTAATTTACAAACTTTTATATGTTTCTTATTTGGAAGGAAAAAAAATTATCATACTTCAAATTCAACCATAGTAGCTCCATTATGGGCATTATGTATCACAATTAAGACTTTACTATTTCAAAATTATTCAAGATTTACTAATATTGCATCAATTGTAAGTGCACCTAATACTAATACCAACAGTTCCTCAATTAATGAGGATTCAATAATGTCAATGGATTTAATTGCTCAAAATAAAACAGATGATATGAATCAATTGAATTTAAAACCAAGCATAAGTAGTGATCATATCACTTTAGATACAATATTCAATCACATCCCAAATAATAATACTTATAAAGTTTGTATTGTTGATATCGGCGCACATTCAATTACATTCTTAATTGAAAATTTAATCGATGGCGAATTGATCGTATTGGTTAACGGTCTAATTTGGTCAGAGGTATCATGTACTTTAGTAATGGAACGCGTAGGTGATGAATACGTAGTCGTGAATGGTTTAGTCCCATCATGTTCTTACGATATTCAATTCGTTAATAGATTGGATCAGAAACGGGATTGTTTAATCACTGATCTAATGATTAGAACTAAACATACTGGTCCACAATCTGATACGGATACAAAATTCGAAACTTTGGATTATAGTTTCCCATCATATTATCATAGAAAATTCTTATCTCCATTATTAACTTTGAAACATTCAGTATTGACAACAAATACAAATTTATCAGATGAACGTAATAAAATAAAAAAGACAAGAAAGGAGATCAATAAGAAGATTAGTTCATTAAGACAAGAAATCGATCATTTGATATCAAAATTGAAACAAAATACTTTGATAGATGAGAAAAATTCAATGAAGATAGATAATTTGAAACAACAATTACAACAAAATGATAAAAGTTTAATTGATCTTGAAACAAAATTGAAAAACATTACTAAAGATGAAGCATCTTTACAAAATATTTATCTAACCGCTAAGGATCATCATCTTAAGAAAGAATTGGAATTCGATAAAATTGAAGAAAAATTTAAATCTCAACTGAAACAACAGACTGATATTTCAAATAAATTTAAAAATGAAAGTTTACAATTAAAGAATAGAAATGATAAATTACTTCTAAGACATAGCAAATTACAAGATGAAGTTGATTCAAATCAAGAGAATATAAGAAATTTGGAATCATTATATGAATCTAAGAGAAGAAAAGCAAGAAATAAAAGGAGAGAATTTAGAATTAGAGAAATTAATGATTTAGAAATGTCACTAAAGGGCTTAGAACAAGATTTATCAAGATTAGAAAGTGAAAATGAAAGTACAAGAAAAATGATTAAAAAATTTTAATAGTAAGGATGTAGAAAGTTACATATATACAATTTTATAAAAAAATAATTATAGAAAAGTTAATATACAAAAGCACACATTTGTTGAAAATATGCACATACATGCACCATATATATATTCATTCCTGAATAGTGGGAGTGAAGGATGGTTATGGGCTATCGTTGTATAATTACATCCATAATACTATGCCATTAAGAAAATGCTGAGCTGAATATTCCAAGGATGTATAGCATAAGACTATCATAAGAGCAAAAGAATAAACCAAGTACATAGCACACGTTAAACGAATAAAAGAATATTGTGCGCGATTAATATAAATGAATAGGCCTATATGACGACATCTGAATACAAGGTTCACAAATGTGAAGAATAAAGAAATCAACCCAATCTATAATATATAAAGACAGAGGTTTAGAAAACAAAATATGTATATTAAATAATTCCTTCCGAAAGAAAGTACGAAGAAATTACTGTATATTACACTGTATATTATTTAACTAATAAAATGAATCAAACTAACAATACTAATATTGCTCAACCTGCTAGAAACGAGGATTTCTATCAGAAGATGTGCTGTTTTTGATCCACAAATTTCTCATTATTTTATAGAACTATAGAACAACATGAAAGCACCTGAAAGTTGATTATTAATGACCAACAAGCAGATCAAAACGAGAAGTTTACAAATCAGAGAAACATCGATTAATCGAGCATATTCCGGCATTGTTCAAATTGATAACGAACCAAACTCAAAATTTCCTAAATATTTCATCCAAATGTTAAATTTTAAAAATTCACATTTTTTCATTATTATTTTTCATTTATCCAATAGACATCGTAATATTTTTGCTACTCTTTAACAAGTAAGCTGGCCAATCGAGAATTAATTATACAATGTACCATCAACGCAGTATACTTATGAGAACAGTCATGGTTTCACAAAGGATTGAAATAATGTGAACCGCCACATACCGTCATATCTTCAGAGTTAAATTTGTGTCAACAAGAATCTCTGAAGTTAATCAGTCATGGTCACTGAAACTTTGTTTTTCCACGGGAAATTCTGATGTATTTATAGTGGACAGTTACCTATATTCATATAACTGCCAAATTAATTGAGGTCAAGAAACACATCATTCGATGTTGAAGAGACCCTTAAAACCAAGTTTAACTAAAAGAACAAACGTATACAGTTATTACTTCTATAATCACTAAATTAGAACATTGCATCTGAAGACGTTACCCAGAAAAGAGCCATTTTAACGGGTTCTAAAATATAATATCCAGATAATTTAGTGAATAAAACGCTATAAAATTTTCTTCATGAGGACTATGAACAAATTTTATTAATTTCAACATTTTCATCACGAGTCAATACCGCTGTCTAGGTTCTTGTTGAATATTGTTGTACTAAATAAGAGTATTAATCAGCTATTTTCATGATTAAAAATGCAAATGTCAACTGAGTTAAATATCCAGCTGAAAATCTTCAAAATATAATTCGCCGCTTTAGCTTAGTGGTAGAGCGTTGCACTTGTAATGCAAAGGTCGCTAGTTCAATTCTGGCAAGTGGCAATTACTTTTTGTCGAAATTTTTGAACTTTCGTACAAAGTGATGTAACCTTCAACTCAATTACTAATCACTTATTTCGGTTGTACTACCATTACCGACAGCTTCATTATTCACTATACCGTCTTGCCTATATAACTCAACCAAACGTTTAAAAGCACTGTGCCTGTTGCTGATATGAATGAGATCTTTTCGGTCGACAATTGTACCAGATCTAAGATGACAATTCTTGGTCTTCTTCTAAACATGTAAACTATCTGGTACGTTTATGAACAGTTCTTTAATCTTATGAGAAATTCATAGGATATTATGACCACACCAATCCCATCAGCTCTTTCGGATAATTTGCTCATGAATCAAGCTATCGAAAAATTACCTTGCCCTATTATATATTTTAATCTATTGTTTTCTACTGTACGTATATTTTCTTTCCTCTAAAGTTTTTCCGCCTAATATGCCAAGTGCTCCTGCCTGGAAGGAACCTGTGGACTCAATCTCCTACTAGCTCCAGGCCGAGGAACAATCCATCTGGATGGAGACACCGATTAGCCTAAACAGACCACGCTGTAACACTGATTTCCCATTTTAAAATTTTCTATGCGCTGTGAGGAAAGAAGAGCGATGATTTTTTTTTTGCAAAAAGATATCTTTTTTTTTTCTTTTTCTTCTTCTTAGAGTTGTTCCCGTTTCGTTTTCGCCTACCATCAAAATTTCTCTTCATTGGAAATTTTTCACTTAGCTTTTGGATATTTCGAATAAGTCAAATATTAGTGATGACAATAGTAAGACACCTCAAGAACTTCATCTTTCATTAGTTAATAACTCGTTTTTCATTAACAGAGTAACACCTTCACAACTGTCTAGAGTACTAGCATATCACCATACCTGGGACTTATTTATCATAACCCAGTTGCATTTAACACAGTATAGATAATAGTTATACACTATATTAATATTTGCTATTATCATTTTGAATTCTCCAACCATACATTTTTTCCTCGGAGAATATAATCGATTGATAGAATACATTACCATTAATCTATTTATTATAATAATTCATAATCCATTCGTTTAAGTCTATTTCTATTTCATTTCCACAATGACACCAACTAAGAGAGACATTTCACAAGTCGAAGGATCAGAGGAGAATAAAATTTCTGCACCAAAAAAAACTTTTAGAGAGAGACGTCAAGAAGCTAATGAGAAAGAAAATGAATCAGGTTCAGATATTTCGGACGAAGAAGATGAAGAAGAACACAATACACATACATCAAAAAAAGTCTCAGGATCTACTGCTGCTTATGATATTCATGTAGCAAGAGAGACTGCAGAATTATTTCAATCTAATATATTTAAATTACAAATCGATGAATTATTAGAGCAAGTTAAATTGAATGATAAACACGTTTTAAAAGTTGAAAAATTTCTACATAAACTATATGATTTAATTCAACAAGTTCCCGATTGGGAGGATAAAAACCTTTCAGATACGTTGTCTTACTTCAAGGGTAAATCTGTTGCGATCCCATTTGTTGACCCTAAGCCAGCTGTCTCAAACACAAACTATAAATTTAATTATAAAGCTCCAGAAGTATCATTAATTGGTTCATTTGCGTTAAAGACTGGTATATATCAACCACAAGGTTCTTCAATAGATGTATTGTTAACTATGCCAAAAGAATTATTCGAAAAGAAAGATTTTTTAAACCTTAGATGTTTGCACAAAAGAAGTGTCTATTTAGCATACTTCACATATCACCTATCAAAGTTATTAGTACAGGAAAAAATGGATGATTTTTTGATTGTTGAATATTCTTACCTACATGATAATCCTCTGTTACCAATATTAACTCTGAAGTGTCAAAGTAACGATGAGTCTGAACATGAACTAAATTTCCATAAGACTAAATTCTCAATTAATTTAATTATTGGGTTCCCATACAAAATCTTCGAATCTAAAAAATTGTTACCAAACAAAAATTGTATCAGGATCGCGAAGGAGGATAATGAAACCCCATTACCTGCCACATCGTTATATAATTATTCTATTTTATCATCCACCGCTTACGAACCATATTTGAAATATTTATACAAATGTAAGAAACAAACAGAGGCATTCAGAGAAGCTTCTATCTTAGGTAGACTATGGCTACAACAGAGAGGTTTCTCATCCAAGATCTCCCAATCTGGTGGTCTTGGTGGATTTGGTACTTTTGAATTCACTACACTAATGACAGTATTGTTAAATGGTGGTGGTGAAAATGGTAATAAGATTCTATTACATGGTTTCTCCTCATATCAATTATTCAAGGGTGTCATCAAATATTTAGCCACTATGGATCTTTGTACTGATGGTCATTTACAATTCCATTCAGATATCACTTATACTGATGCAGTTTCCAAATATGTACAAGAAGGATTCCAAACACCAACCATATTCGATAAATCAACAAAAATTAATATTTTATCCAAATTATCTGTAAGTAATTACAACCTGTTGAAATTTTATGCAAAGGAAACTTTGTCAATGTTAAATGATGTTGTCCAAGATCATTTTGCTCACATATTTTTGATGAATATTAGCAGATCTGATCAATTAAAATACGATTTATGTTATGATTTCAAATTCCCAATGAATGGATCAATCGAGGCTGATTTAGTATCTAAATTTACAGCTACGGAAAGAATAAAATACATTACAATTGAAAATTTCTTAGTCCACAAAGTGATCAGTGTCATAAAATATGCATTAAATGAAAGAATCATTAACCTAGAAGTTCAATTGGTCGGTCATAGATCCACATTCGCCATAAATAAGAGAAAACCAAATGTTGCATTAACACCTGGGTCACAATTTAATTTTGATCATATTAGAGTGAAACTAATCGTTAATCAAGACGAAGCTGAAAAATTAATCACAAAGGGTCCAGTACATTCAGAACCAACTTCTCATGCTGCGGTTCTATTTAAGAGCTTCTGGGGTCCAAAATCTTCATTACGTAGATTCAAGGATGGTTCCATCAACCATTGTTGTCTGTGGAATACATCTAGTTCAGAACCTGTAATTTCTTCTATTGTACCATTTGTTATTAAGAGACATATATCTGAAAATATTAACATTGAGAATAATGTTACTAAACAATTCCAAGAACTGTTACCTTTACCAAATCTGGCTGCTAGTTCAAAGACCTCTGTCCTTAATATGACAAGTTTCTTTAACTTAAAGAAATCATTTGATAACCTTTACAAAATTATCTTTAGAATGAAATTACCATTATCTGTTAAATCTATCCTACCTGTCGACACCTCATTTAGATACACTTCCTTGTGTCAGCCAGTTCCGTTTGCATATTCGAACCCTAAATTTTTCCAGAACGTAATTCTAGAATTCGAAACTTCCCAAAAATGGCCAGATGAGATCACCTCATTAGAAAAGGCCAAGACTGCATTTTTATTAAAGATCAATGAACAACTAGAAGCTGAACATGGTACTCAATACCATTCATTCTTTTCTCGTGATGAATCCATTCCATTCAATCTAGATGTTACAACTTTGAATGTATTAACACCAGATGGTTATGGTTTCAAATTTAGAATTTTAACGGAACGAGATGAAGTTTTATATTTAAGAGCAATCTCCAACGCTAGAAAAGAGGCTACACCAGCGCTAGAGAACACCTTCTTACAATTTACTTCTACCTACTTAGCATCAATCAGACATACAAGAACTATTGAAAATATTTCTCATTCCTACCAATTCTATTCTCCAGTAGTACGTTTATTCAAGAAATGGTTAGATTGTCATCTGTTATTAGGTCATTTGAAGGACGAATTAGTTGAATTAATTGCCATGAAACCGTTCACTGATCATTACCCATATTCTACTCCAGGTTCCGTTGAAAACGGTTTCCTTAAAATTCTAAAGTTCATCGCCCAATGGAATTGGAAGGACGAACCTTTGATTTTAGATTTAGTCAAACCCGATGCGGCTTATGAAGATCAAATGGAGGTCAGTATTGGTGGTTCCGAAATTAATTCAGAAACAATGAAGAAATTATCTGAAAAATTAACTCTAGCACAGTACAAGGCAATTCAATCTAATTTCCGTAACTTAAGAAAGGATGATCCAAATGGTATTCATTTACAATTCTTTGTTGCATCAAGGAATGATCCGAGTGGTATTTTGTATTCATCTAATATTCCATTAGCTATTGCGACTAGATTAACTGCTTTAGCTAAAGTAGCCATTAATCTAATCCAAACTCACGGCTTAAATAGCCAAACAATTGATTTATTATTTGCTCCAGGTTTGAAGGATTACGATTTTGTTGTTCATTTACAAGTTCCAAACAAATTAAAGGCATCATCTGGTATTATTACACAATCTGAATTTAAGAATTTGGCAAATGAAGATGCACCATTAGCATTCCCAACAGATTTAAATGATCTAAGTGAGAAGATGGATCCAACGTATCAATTGATGAAATACTTGAATATGAAATACAAGAACACCATGATTTTCTCAAGTCATAAATACATTGGTGTAAATGGTGGTGAAGATGGTAATAAGAATGTCATTACAGGTTTAATCAAACCAATTTACAAGAAACAAATGAAATTTAAAGTTAATATGGATTGTAATGCTAAACCAGTTGATCCAGAACACGTTGTATTGAATAAGGAATCTATTTACCGTGAGATTGAAGCATTTTCTAGTGATTTGATTGTCAAGTTTGACCTTGAATGATTTGCATAAATAAAGTAATTATATTATATATAGATCGTTATAATATTATAAAATTTAAATTATCAGTTATATAAATAAATATGTAATGTTTTCCACTAGCCATTTACTAATTCCTTTTTTTGAAATAGTTATTTGTTATGCAAGACGTCGGATCTTCGGAACTTCGAGTAAAATTTTCAGTTTTGCCTCATCGCTAAAAAGGAAAATTATTTAAAAGGATTATTTCAATACAAGAATGACATACAAGTAGTCGTTATTATTAAAATATAGTACTGTTACCGTCAAATTGTGATACGAAGATAACAAATTAATGTCCGATTACGAGAAGGAGGATTTTGCAGACGATTTGGAGAATGATTTTGATGATTTTTCTGACGTCGAGGATGAAATAATGAACGTACCTATTGGAGAGGTAGATTCTCATAAAGATCATGATCACTCCACAATATCAGAAATAATAGAATCATTGGAGAGACTTTTACGAAACCATAAACCATTTATTATGTCCAAATATGAAATTACCGCAGTAAATCCTAGGGATATATCAGCAATATTAGCTGTCACAGACCAAGTTGAAAGATTAATAACAGATATTACTGTTAAGCTAGAAGATGTACATACTCTATTAAACGAAATATCACCAATAATATCTGATGATGTTTATCAAATGAGACAATATATGAAACTATTGTACTCTGATAAATTCGATGAATTGGATACATTAATACCGTCAACCAAACAATATTCAAATGTTATAACATTATTAGAGAACTCATCTGAGGAAATTTTAAACAATGACACAATGTTATCTCAAGGCTTACTGAATGATTGCGAATTGAGTAAAGAAGAAAGTCTCATAGTATTGATGTCAATGAAGACATCGTTTCATAAAAATGTAAAACTCCCCACAGATATAATACAGAATTTAAAAATAGCCAATAAAGATATTCTTAAACTGATTGAACTACAAGAACAGATATCGGCATATATATCTTCGAAAATTGAGTCGTTAGCACCTAACGTTTCTGCGTTAGTAGGACCAAAAGTAACGTCATTATTAGTGGCTCACGCAGGTGGTATCCTTGGATTGAGCAAAATGCCTAGTTGTAATTTAGCATCGATTGGTAATAAAAAACACCTTGGTCATGTACAGCATACAACAGGTAGTGGTATAAGACAAGAAGGATATATTAGTACTACAGACATAATACAGAATTTACCAATAGCATATCACAAACAAATGCTCCGTATGGTTTGCGCTAAAGTATCACTAGCGTCAAGGGTAGATTGTAGCCAAAGAGGTAATGATAAGAATGACAAGATGGGTCTCAAATGGAGAAACGAGATTGAGACTAAAATTAAGAAGTTGCATGAATCTCCAAATGTGACAGAGGACAAAGCATTGCCAATACCGGAAGACAAACCCAAGAAGAAGCGTGCTGGTAGGAAATTTAGGAAGTACAAGGAAAGATTCCAATTGTCCCATGCTAGACAGTTACAGAACCGTATGGAATTTGGTAAACAGGAAAGCACAATTATAGATACATTTGGTGAGGAAGTAGGGCTCGGTATGATGAACCCTTCTGTGATGAAAAACCGTGGTGAAACTGGCAGAGTAGCCAAGATGAGTAAGAAAATGAAGAAAAGAGTACAAGAAGCTGATGATCAAACGAAAGAATATATATTATCCTTAAATGATGACTAACTTTCAAATATTATTATAGAATAACTGCATTTAATGTATCTGTGTACTGTTTTGTATCGATTTTTAAATATAGCAATTAGATTTCCTAATCCGGTCAATATGTAAACACGAAAACCCGAACAGAAAAAAAATTGTTTGGAAATTTCTTTGGGGCTTCGAGTTGATCCAACAAAGAAGGACACTCAGACGTTGACGAAACAGTAAGAACAGCTGTGCAAGTAAAGTTTCGAATTAGCAAGCAAGGTTCACCCCAGATTCGAGGGTCCAGGTAAGTTTTGAAATATTTATTAACTTGTTTGTAACACCTGCTGACACCAAGGAGTCGAGATCAAACTAAGAACTATACAAGAAAATCTGATCAATATATCACGTTTTACAAACAATTCATAAACTACCTATCAGGAGATACAATTAAATACGGCAGAAATAGAATAAGAATCAACGTAAATCACCATTGAAAAAAAAAAAAATTAAAATGTTTCCAAGAGCTGATAGAAACGTCGAGGCCTTAGCTGGTGATATGAGTCAACTAAGCTTTGATAACTCAACTAATAATATGATGTCGTCCGCCAGCAAGCTAAATTACAATGGACAACAATCGTCTCCTACAAGATATAAAGAGAACAGATATGGTGTCAACAGCACACCAACTCCATCTCCAACAAAATCAACTATATTTGGTGGAGTTGGTGACGATACTTCAAGAATGGATGTTGATGATTCAATTTCTCATGAACTTGATATTGTCAATTCCCCAAAGAAATTACCTCCTGGTTTTGATAAGAAGGCATCTTCCAATAAGACACAAAGACTGGTCAGTGTCTGTAAGATGTATTTCTTGGATTATTATTGTGATATGTTCGATTATGTTATAAGTAGAAGACAACGTACCAAGAAAGTCTTGGAATATTTAGAACAACAGAAGCAAGTCCAAAATGCGCCAACTGAAACTTTGAATAATGAATGGTACGGTTACTTACAAAGGGAACACGAAGTATTGAGAAAGAGAAGATTAAAACCGAAGCATAAAGATTTCGAAATGATTACCCAAGTTGGTCAAGGTGGGTACGGTCAGGTTTATTTGGCAAGAAAGAGAGATACAAAGGAAGTTTGTGCTTTAAAAATTTTGAATAAGAAACTTTTATTTAAATTAAATGAAACCAATCACGTCTTAACAGAAAGAGATATTCTTACAACAACGAGATCTGAATGGTTAGTAAAATTATTATATGCATTCCAAGATCCAGAAAGTTTATTTTTGGCTATGGAATTCGTACCAGGTGGTGATTTTCGTACCTTACTGATTAATACAAGATTCTTAAAGAGTGCGCATGCAAGATTTTATATCAGCGAAATGTTCTGTGCGGTTAATGCATTGCATGAATTAGGTTATACACACAGAGATTTGAAACCAGAAAATTTCTTAATTGATGCTAAAGGCCATATTAAACTCACTGATTTCGGTCTTGCTGCAGGTACAGTATCAAATGAAAGAATTGAAAGTATGAAGTTAAGACTAGAAGAAGTTAAGAATCTTGAATTCCCAGAATTCAAGGAAAAATCAATTGAGGACAGAAGGAAAATATATCACAATCTAAGGGACACAGACATAAGTTATGCTAACTCTATGGTTGGGTCTCCAGATTATATGGCTCTAGAAGTTCTGGAAGGTAAGAAGTACGATTTCACTGTGGATTATTGGTCTTTAGGTTGTATACTATTCGAGAGTTTAGTTAGTTACACTCCATTCAGTGGGTCATCAACAAATGAAACATATGAGAACTTAAGACATTGGAAACAAACACTAAGAAGACCAAGATTAGATAACGGTAGGGCAGCTTTTTCAGATCGTACATGGGATCTAATAACGAGATTAATTGCCGATCCAATAAGCAGATTAAGATCATTTGAACACGTTAAAAGAATGGCATACTTCTCGGATATTAACTTTGATTCGCTAAGATCGATGTCTCCTCCATTTATTCCACAATTAGATAGTGAAACAGATGCGGGTTATTTTGATGACTTCACCAATGAGGCAGACATGGCCAAATATGCTGATGTGTTCAAGAGACAGAATAAATTGTCTGCTATGGTCGACGACAGTGCAGTAGATTCTAAATTGGTTGGCTTTACATTCAGACACAGAAATGGTAAACAAGGTTCAAGTGGTATTCTTTACAATGGTTCTGAAAACTCTGACCCATTTGCCACTTTCTACTAATTGTTGAAATACATCCATAACGCCCATAATTAATATCCTCACCACAATACCAATAATAAAAATAAACATAATGTAATAACATATAGAAATAAATTTCGTATAGTACATAAAATTCATAAATTATTAATATAAACCAGTTACTTTTATGTTGCAGATTTTCTTTGATCCATCTTGCGAAAAGCGATCATAACTTCATCGCGATGACTTGGAGCTCATCGCAAAATTTTCTTATTATTGTATACAAGAATGATACATTTCACGACGAGATACAGCATCAACCTAGCAAGAAGGGGAGAAAAATACATAAACAAAGGAGTTATTGTGTATTAAACCAAGTGGAATAAATATGAAACTATTAGTTGCACACGGTAGTGATTCAAATCTATTATCCCTAGTTGATAAAGTTAAAAAGTTAAACCTTAAGGCTGGGCCTTTCTCGCATATTCTTTTATTAGGTGACTTCGAGGAAGAAACTGTGAACAGTCTGAAAAAATTAGAAGATTTACCAACCATCTACATATTTGGGTCTTTAGGTGAGAATAGCACCGATATTATACGATTTAATGGGTTTGGTGTGTATGAATGCCAAGATAAATTAACCATTGGTTATAGCACCCAAACCACTAAAGAATTACACGAATCTAGAAAAAAGCTAACCAATCAGTTCACACAACTTGAGAAACCAATCGACATATTTATATCTCGTGAATGGAGTTCTGATGTAGCCTCCTTAAATGATACATTCAGCGGAACAAATTTGTTAAACAGTGTTGTAAAGATGGCACAACCAAAATATCATATTGCGTATGGGGACAACAATCATTACTTTGAAAGCAAACCATTTATGTTTGAGGAATCATCGCAGGTGTCTAGATTCATCAATATTGCCGATTTTGCCTCATCTAATAAATGGGCATATGCATTTAATTTGGATCCTAGTGTAACTGAAGAAGTGGATGAATCTAAAAAGAAGGATATGATAGAAAATCCATACGAACGGAAACAAGAGAAGAGACAATTACCTGAGGAGACAGAAAATAATGGTTCGATTCCTCAAGATCAATTAAAACTAAAGAAAGCGAGAACGATTCTCCCAAATACATGCCATTTCTGTTTCACGAATTCAAGTCTTCAGGACCATATGATAATATCTATTGGTAAATCATCTTACATGACTATTTCAAAGGGTCCATTAACTATCCCGAAAGGCGATATGAAATTTTCTGGCCATTGTCTATTGATACCCATCGAACATATTGCCAAGTATAATATAGGTCAAGAAAATTTCAGTCAATCAGAATTGGTTCAAGAAATGACAGCTTACGAGAAAAGTATCGTGAAAATGAATTATCGTAAGTTCGATATGTCAACCATTGTTTTTGAGATCAATTCTGAGAGATCCATTCATTTCCATAAACAACTACTGCCGATCCCTAAGTATCTGATAATGAGGTTCCAAGCAGCATTAGATAGACAATTACACTACAACAATGAAAAATTCTATAACAACGCAAAATTGAACTTCGAGAAATATTCGCCTGATGACGAAGAGTATTTGAAGATCAGAAACGATCCAAAGTCAAACTACTTACAATTTACTGTTTATGAAACATCTGAAGTGGTCCCGCAAATTTATATTGCAACGTTCCAACCAGATATGAGAATTGATCTTCAGTTTGGTAGAAGGGTAGTAGCATTTATGTTAAAGTTACCAAAGAGAATCAAATGGGATTCTCGAGCTTGTTTACAAACTAAAGAACAAGAAATGAAAGAGACTGAGAATTTCCAAAAGGCTTACATGGAATTCGATATCGCGAGTCAAGACTAACGTAATTTCTATACTGTAATATATAAAAAGTGGATAATATATATGTAACAAAAGTAAATAGAGATTGTCACATTGTAATAACTTCACCTTGACATTTATATTTTAAAAGTTTTAACGTATTCTCACTCAGCAGCGCCTTATATAGCCGACAAAGCTTTGTAGCCATTTAATTTTTCATGCATAGAGAATTGACAATAAATAAGCAAAGGGTTACATATATGGCTTCTGGTACAACGTTAGTCATTAACACATAGAAGACACAAAAGAAGGTCATATTTAATTTTTTAACAACGTCAGTTGCAACGTAAAGTTAACAAGCATATCTGTTCTAACAAAATAGTCCATGTTTATTATCAGCGTACTATGTTCAAAGTAAATACACAATTTGGGAGGGGATCAATTGCTTCCCGATATCTCCATCAATGCAGGCAATTGCATAGGTCAATTCCAATACGGAATAACCAGAATAGTTGTTCATATGATCCTGTTGTGGTTGAAAAGAATTGGTATAAAAAATGGGAAAAAGATGGCCTTTTCATTCCAAATATTAACAATCGCTCAATAGATCCATTAAATGTATTTTGCATACCTGCTCCACCTCCGAATGTTACCGGAGCCTTACATATAGGACATGCTCTGACGGTATCGTTACAAGATTCTTTAATTCGATATAACAGAATGTTGGGCAAGACTGTATTATTCTTACCTGGGTTCGATCATGCTGGGATTGCAACTCAATCTGTTGTCGAGAAGCAATTATATAAACAAGAAGGTAAAACTAGATATGATTACGGAAGGGAGCAATTTATCGAGAAGGTTTGGGATTGGAAAAATGTATACCATCAACGGATTAAGGATCAAATTAAGAAAATGGGTGGCTCCTACGATTGGAGTCGCGAAGCCTTTACGTTAGATCCAAAATTATCAAATGCGGTAACCGAGGCCTTTGTAAGATTGCATGACGAAGGAATAATTTATAGAGATTCAAAACTTATTAATTGGTGTACTAAATTAAATACGGCAATTTCTAATTTAGAAGTAGAAAATAAAGAAATAAATGGTAAGACCTTACTAAACGTACCTGGATATGATAAACCTATCGAGTTCGGTGTATTGACATCGATTGCATATGAAGTTATTAATGAGAATGATCTAGGGAGACCAGATGAGAAAATTATTGTATCAACTACACGTCCAGAGACCATATTTGGTGATACTGCTATTGCTATCCATCCAGATGATACCCGTTACAAACATTTACATGGGAAATTTGTAAAGCATCCAATACTGGAGAAGAAAATACCAATTATTTTGGATAGTCAAGTAGTAGATATGGAATTTGGGACTGGTGCAGTTAAGATAACCCCTGCTCATGATATCAATGATTATCAGTGTGGTAAGAGAAATAATTTACCATTCATTAACATATTCACAGATGATGGATTATTGAATGAGAATTGCGGTTCTGAATGGGAAGGTATGAAACGGTTCGATGCCAGAAAAGCTGTCATCGACAAGTTAAAGGAGAAGAATTTGCTTGTGGGAGAAGAAGAGCACCCTATGACTATCCCAATATGTTCGAGATCTGGTGATGTTATTGAGCCACTTCTAAAACCCCAATGGTGGATATCACAAGATTCTATGTCCAAGGAGGCACTAAGGGTGGTTGAAGAAGGTCAAATAACCATAAGGCCAACTCATTCAAAGGAAGAATATTTTAGATGGCTAAGGAAGATTGATGATTGGTGTATCTCAAGACAGCTATGGTGGGGCCACAGGTGTCCAGTATACTTTGTTAAGATTCAGGGGTCGAATGATGACGCTCTGATGAGATCTGACAATAAGTATTGGGTAGCGGCAAGGAATATTGAAGAAGCAAAAACAAAAGCCTGCATAAGATTTCCTGACACTGAGTTCTTATTGGAACAAGACACTGATGTGCTAGATACATGGTTCTCATCTGCATTATGGCCATTCTCAACGTTAGGGTGGCCAAATATGAGCAAGGATATGCAAATATTCTATCCATTTTCAATGTTAGAGACTGGTTGGGATATTTTATTCTTTTGGGTTGCTAGAATGATCATCATGGGTGTTAAATTAACAGGATCCGTCCCATTTAAAGAAGTTTTTTGTCATCCTTTAGTTCGTGATGCACAAGGTAGAAAAATGTCTAAATCCTTAGGGAATGTCATTGACCCTGTTGATGTGATAAATGGTGCGTCTTTAAAATCCTTACAAGACAAATTGACTAGTGGCAATCTAGATCCTCGTGAGATCAAAATAGCCACCAAAGGTTTAAAAAAATCGTACCCTAATGGTATTCCTCAATGTGGTACGGATGCATTGAGATTTGCATTATGTTCATATACCAGTAATGATAATGCTAACGATATCAATTTGGACATAAAGAAGGTGGAAACGTATAGAAAGTTTTGTAACAAATTATATCAAGCAACAAATTTTGCACTAATGAATTTAGATGAAGAGTCCTACGAGTGTGATACCCCTGAAACGAGTGCTATCGAGGAACAATATATCTTAAACCGAATAAACGAAACATGTGAGAAGATTGGGACAAGTTTTGAATCTCGTCATTTTATGAATGCCACAGATGCTATATATCAGTTCTGGTATGAGATATGTGATCATTATATCGAATACTTTAAATTTGTATCAAAAAATGGTAAACCTGAAGAAATCAAGTCTGCACAAAGAGTATTGGTGAATGTATTAGATAAAGGTTTAAGAATGATTCATCCAATGATGCCATTTATATCTGAAGAATTATGGCAAAAGTTACCAATTAAGAAACCGACGGAATCCATATGTGTAGCACCATACCCACAATATGACGAAGCAATTGCTGCACAATATCAAAAGGGTTCAGATACGTTTGAACAAATATTGGATTTAGTTAGTGAATCTAGAGGTATCTTAAATCAGTATAATATTTTGAAGAATGGTAAACTATATGTTGAAATTAAGGGTTCTGAACTAAAGGATATCATTGAACATAAATGCCAATATGTAAAGGATTCGATTAAATTAAATATCGGATCCCTTGAATTTGTTACGAGAAGTGATGAACTACCGGAGGGTTGTGTCTCAAAATCTGTTAATAGATCAATAGTAGTTCATTTATTAGTCAAGGGACAAATAGTTGATGTTGAAGGAGACATTAAGAAATTAGATAAAAAAATCAATAAATTAAGACAAAAATATCAAAATATTAGGAATATTATGAATAATGAAAATTATTCTAAAGCTAATAAATCGGTACGTTCCATGAATGAACTTGCGATCAAGGATTTAACTATTCAAATCAAAACATTTGAAATGACTGTAAATAATCTACGTAAATCAATGTAAATATCTCACAACAAACAAAGAGATAATAATATTATTATTAGCTACTTAATTTTGATTGTATATAATCTCTAAAGGATTTATTTAATTGACGTACATTTGATTTTGCTGCTTCCAATACTTTTAATACGTCGTCTTCATCGAAATCACCATGACTATCCATTAATAACAAATCCGATGGTTCATTATTTTCAAATTTATATACAACAACATGTGCAGAATTTTTATTTTTCAAAATTTCATCTGTAATATTTTCATGAATAATATTATTATTGGAATCGATGACAATAGTAGTTGCGATAGCTAAATTTTTCAATGGTAAACCTGAATCTACTAAAGCGAATACAGTTGAATTGATACATGCAGCTAATTCTAATTGATTGAAATGAGATTCAGTTTCACCAGATTGTAATAATTGTAAAGTGATTTGACATAATTGTCTAGGAAATTTATAAGATGCAATGATTGGTGCAATTACCATACGTATCTTATCCTGCACAGTGATTTCCCTTGTTGTTGGCACACCTACTGCAGGTCTTAGATTAATTTCAATGGATAATTGTGTTGGTAACTCTTGACGTGGTTTTGGTTCGATGGGACCTGTTACTGAACTGATCACTTTTGTTGAATTTAATGAATATAGACATGAACCGTCGACATTTTGTAAATAACCAGTTTGTACATTCATTGGGAGAAAAATGGTAATATATTGATTATGGGTAAAATAAACTATATATTTGTGCTACTTCAATATATGTATCGATTAGAGTCATGCTTGGGAATATGAAATTTTTTAATTCAATTTATAATGAGTATGTAATGTTCGACTTACAGAAGTGAAAAATATCTATGAGCGGAACAAAAGCAAAAATGAAAAAAGTCAGGTACTGAGGGAAGCGATGAGGTTAAAAGCGATGCCATAATAACAACAACAATATCGAAAGGGAAGGGGAGTGGAGGATAACATTACATGTTCATATAATAGAAGAAAGAATCGGATTAGTCAACCGTGTATATAGAAATAGTTATAAGAGGTAATGACTCAAGGTAAAGATGGTGTTCAAAGAGACTATTTAAGAAAGGGGACATCTGCCGAATTATGGAAAAGTACGATTGCGGGTGCAATAGCAGGAGTAATGGCTCGTAATGTAATTGCACCATTAGATACGATAAAGATACGATTGCAAATAACACCGATCATTAGAAACAATGGAGTGACCTTGTATCAACAATTGGTCAAGATGGTACGGCATGAGGGGATACGGTCATTTTGGAAAGGGAATGTATCTGGATCAATAATGTATGTGATTTATAATAGTTCACAATTTTGTACCTATTCATTTTTCAATAAGAGTTTAGAGCCATATACCGGTGATTCAATCAAATTACATTCATCGATAGTTGGTGGATTAAGTGGTATATCAAGTTCAATTACATCATATCCATTTGATATATTACGAACTAGATCAATTGCTAATAATCAAATTAAATTATATAGGATACGAGATGGTATCAGTGATATATGGAAGACATCAGGACTCAAGGGATTCTATCAGGGGTCTATGTCTGCAATAATATCTATTAGTATTAGCACCTCTATAATATTTGGTACATATGAAGGTCTAAGAAGTTATTGTGAGATGAAATTAAATAAGCTTGATGACAGCAGTAGTAATCAAATAAGGGTGTATCAATTTTTAAACCATAGTGCTAGTTCCATTAGTGGATTGATCTCCAAACTGATAACGTTTCCAATAGATACAGTACGTCGTAGAATCTTATTAAAGGATTCTACACATTTGAAAGAGATGTTACAACTATCGACGACAACAACAACCACAAAGGATGCTGAAATTTATAAATATTTGACTACATATAAGAAACAAATTGGCGGTGGTGTTGGTCAAGATAAGCAACATCCAGTGTTTGTTTCAATTGTAAGACAAATGATTAAACATGAGGGATTGACATCCTTCTATAAAGGTTTAACCATGGGATTAGTGAAGAGTGTTCCATCTACTGTAGTAACGTTGTGGACGTACGAAACGATAATGCGGGTAATTCAATAACCCCTTCCCCCCCGCCAATTTTGTTGTTTCGTTGATTGATTCATTTGTTTATTGTAAGAACTGGTGATTTCTCTGACAAAAATACCAGTAAGAAGCGTAACGATTAGAAGCTACAAATACGAGGTTCCACTAAATTTCAAAATGTCGCCCTTCCATGCCTAATCTTCACTACCTGCAAGAACCATAATTTAATCGGAATAACCGCAATAAAATGTAAATAATTATCATATGTAATCTCTGTTTTGTAACGCAACATAGAAATGGACAAATTGACTCAGCAGATCGAATAGCACACAGCAAACAAACAAATTTAATTCTGTGAACTTCTCATCCCACATCAATCAACTTGAACAGGAACAGAGCGGTAACAATTCGGCGAGGAGGGGAAAGAAAGATTTTGTTGTGAAATGAGAGGAATAATAGTCCCGCAAAAGAAAAGATGGACTGTTGGTTGCCCTTGAGACGGGATGGACAACTGAACAGCTGTACAGAAGGGGTGCGGGGGGAGGGGGGGAGATTGGTTGGAGTTTAGCTTTCCCAGATTAATAACTGTTTTTTCAATTATCATGTTCTATTTTTTTTATATCTGTGTGGGTGTGTGTATGTCCGATCTGGCCCCAGATTTCTGCCGTCATGCGAGTTCAGGCGGGTGTAATTTAAATACCCAGGGTTCTCAATGTTATTATAGCAATTTGCTGTTACGTTTATATATTTGTTATATTGTGGAAATACCGCTAGGGTTTTACATATAAAATAGGTTTCCACCGAGACGTTCTCTTGTAATATAGGTGGTGCAAACCCTATAGTGGTCCTCCCACTCCCGTCCCCTCCCCCGCTGTGAATAATTACAAGATCATTCTGTTCTCGAAGTCCAGACCTTCCACCCCCCCTCAAAAACAAGTCCCAGAAACCTGCCTGCACCTTGTGGAGTGCATCCATCCTCTTTTTATCTTATACAGTGATGTCTCTATACAACCCTGTAACTTATTATTCAGTTTCATGGGCAGCTGTATATGTTGTCCTGTCTTGTCTTGTCCTGTCTTGTGATTGGATTCTGTCGCTTCTCATGGAAACAAACATCTATTGAATCATTCTCATCCATCATCATGAACTGTCAATTCTCATTAGAAGTTCAGCAATTTGGAAAAATGAAATAATTCTTTTCTTATCCCTTTGCCTTGGCGATCTGTTTTTAACTTTCCTACTTATATATAAACAATTTCAATAATCTTCTCAAAATGTATATAACTAATATCTATAAACTACCTTTTTACATATTGTCTTATATAGCACTATTTGTAGCCACGCCTCATTAATATTTATCAACGATATATATTTATTTATATCTGATTCTTCTAACTGTTTGTTACTTGCCATCACTTCTTCCCCTTGTGATTCATCTTATTAATTAAGTGAAATTTCAGTTTTCCTCTATCTTAAAAATAGAGCACAGCGCCCCCGCCGTTAACATACGTAGAGTTATATTGAAAACAAAAGAAATTTTGGTGATTTTGAAGGAATATAATAGGAATTTATCAAATACAATAGATATTGACTAATTTTTTTGTTTAAATAAGGAAAATATTTGATATATTGCCTTTTGAAAAAATTTAAATTATTTCATAATTGAACAAAGACTACAAACACACACACACACACACACAGGTGTTTTTTGTTTTTGTTTTAATAAACTATATTATTAAGGAGGTACATTTGAAATTTAACTATTGCCATCGTTGAACTGAAGACAAAATTTCCTGCAAATATAATTATTCCTATCATTTTAAAAAATATACTTATAGACATATATTTAGGTTAGTACGCCATATAACCATATCATGTCGGATTATTTTAGTGTGAAACCTAGTACATACCATTCAGAAGAAGGTGGTGGTGGAGGAGGTACTACACCTGGTGCCACTGGATCAAGTGGAACTAATACTCCAGGTAGTAACCAACAACTATTGACACCCTCTTATTCGATCGCAGGATCGACTTTAAATACAGATAATGCTTCAATACATTCAAGTGGATCACAATACCTTATGGATATGATTCCAGATTCATTAACTTTAAAGGATAATGCTACATATTCTCATATTAATACCAAGGATTTCATTCTACCGAAAACTGACGTTAGATCTCCATACTATATTGCGGTTCCTATTCCAAACCCATTGGCAACAGCTGCATTAAATAATACAAGTTTACCAGAGGATGGTCCAAAGGATGGAGCAGACGATGAAGGTTATTTCGTTAGAGAATTTCCAACAGATATTTTGATCGACAGATTCTATAAATGGAAGAAAATTCTGAAATCAATCATTGCCTATTTAAGAGAAGTAGCATACGCTCAAGAACAATTCGCTAGAGTTAATCATCAGATTAAAGGTTCCATTAAATTCCCATTTTTGACAGATATTCAAGATGGTTCAAATAAAATTGTAGATCCATTATTTACTCCCAAATTAGCCAAAAAACAACAACCATTAACATTAGCTCAACAAAAGGAACAGAAAGAATTAGAATTACAAAGACAAATGGAGGCAGAATTAGAAAATGCAACAGGTTCTATACCGAAATTACCTTCTCAGACACAAAATTCAAATATAAGTACCAATACCGCTGCATCTGGGTTCATGCAATTCGGTTCAGGTTCTATTCAAGATATTCAAGTTATCCTAAAGAAACATCATTTAGCATTAGCTGCACAACAATTCAAAGTATCAAAGGAAATTACTTCTGTATTGATTCCTAAATTGGAAAGCTTAAGAAAAGATTTATCCTTCAAAATTAAAGAAATTAAAGAATTGCATAGTGATTTTAAGACTAATATTAAATCACATATTAAATTATCAAGCCATTTATTAAATAAATATATCGCAGCAATTAAATTTGTTAATAAAGGTAATTTAGATGGTCAATATACAAACTCTAATATTCATTTACATCCAAAACATGATCCATTCTTATTGAAATTACAATTAGATTTACAATTAAAGAGACAATTGTCAGAAGAAAATTATTTACAAGAAGCTTACATCAATTTACAAACAACAGGTTTAAAATTAGAGAAAATCATTTATTCAAAGATTCAACATGCTTTACAAAGATATTCTTCCTTAATTGATGCAGAGGCAAGATTAATGATTAAAAATCTATGTCAAGAATTACAACATGGTATGTTATCTAAACCACCTGCATTAGAATGGGATCATTTTGTATCTCATCATCCTTTGTGTCTAATGGATCTAAAATCTAATGATCCTTTACCAAGACCAAGAAAATTATCTGATATCGTGTATCCAAATATGAAGGCATCAATGGCTAAATGTATCAGAGCAGGTTATTTTGTCAAAAAATCAAATTTCACTAAAGATTTTAAAAAGGGTTATTTTGTATTGACTCCAAATTATCTACACGAATTTAAAAGTAGTAATTTTTTCAATAACCCACAATCTGCTTCATCATCGGTAAATAACTCAGGTTATTCGACTCCATCACTATCAGTTTCATCTTCATCGGCACATATTTCTACTCTTGGTGATTCAATGACAATGACATCTATGACACCTTCAACTAATGGGCTAACAACAGCTAATGGGAAAAATAATGGGAATTCCAAAAAGGTTAACTCATTGACTCCGATTTTAAGTATTCCATTAAACGAATGCACATTAACTGAATACACAGAAAGTTCTTTCACATTAACAGGTAAAGCTACATTTATTGAATTAGAGAAGAAGAAAACTACTGGTAATCCAGGATATGGAATGACAGGTCAATATTCTTCTTCCGGTTGTCCATCTCCAGGTAATATGCATACAAGTGCATCGGCTGCTAGTCTAAATCCACTCGAAAATGAATCTGCCAAATATATCACTAAAAAATCTGCTTCTGCATTGTCCAAGTTGTTATTGAAACCAGTTAGAGGTAAGCAAGCTAAACAGAAAAGTGCAAATAAGAAAGAGGTAAAGAGACAACAAGAGGAATATAATAGAGTCATCGAGAAGGAATCAAATCACATTGTAACATGGGTATTTAAATCAATCCAAGAGAATCCAAGTGAAGAGGATAAAAGACATTTCAAGAAATGGATCCTAGATTTAAAGAATCTTTGCTCCTTCAACACAACAAGAGAAAGATTGAGATTCATTGATGAGAAGATTGGTAAAATTCAAAATCATAGAGTTAGAGGTAAACACCACCATACATCCTCAAATGTGGAGTCAACCATAGGTGGATCAACAGTCGTTTCTGAAGCCCCATCCATGTATGGTTCATCTGTCATGTTAGATCCATCAATGAATTCAACATCGAACTCATTACCTATTCAAGCAATGGAAACTTTACAAGGTAAACCACAACAAGAAACCATAAGAAGTAACAAGCCAAATTATATTCCAATTGAGAATACTGCTGCTATGGATCTAAATGCAGGATTCAGATCAAGAATCAATACTCCAATGATTGATGATAATGGTAATTTAATAACTTTAGCAGAAAAAAGACCAGCAATGGTTAAAAGTGGATCTGTTTCATCGTATGGTTTGCAACCTTTGCCAAAACATATGCAATCTCCAAATCCATCAAATACTTCAGATCAATATTTCATGAATTCAATTGGATCTGGATCTGATAACGGACCGAATATGTCTATAACAAGCAATGGCGTGAGTGGTCGTGGTAATTTAATGACTTTACCACCTCAAGCCAATCGTCACCAACGTAATATATCATTACCATCTACAATCGGTGCATTAAGTCCAGGTCAATCACCTAGTGGTTTGAGTATGGGTTCAGATAATAGTCAAGGTGGATATTTTGCAATTCCAATCCACAAGGATGCACAACCTGATTTACCAACTACGACAAATCAAGGACCTGTATCACTTTTCCATGATGATCAAGTGAAACAAGCTACGAGTTTATCTCTTTCTAGAACATCGAGTCGTGGTTTAAGAAATTCAAGAAAACCTTCTGCATCCAGTATACAAAACACAAATTTAATAGCGGTTCCAAAGGTTCATGTCAACAACCAAGAGGTTAAGGGTCCACCATTACCTAGAGCGCCACCGATTTTACAGAAACAATTGAGTACAGGTAGTTTACCATCATTAGTTAATCAAGCGGGATCTGCACCAGGTGCGTCTGAATCTCAAAATAATGGTGCAGCTACTCCACCAGCAACTGCCTCTGGTGCGCCATTTTATCAAAAGGGAAATGGCAGTGCTACTAACCTTGGGACTCCGACTCCATCCGGAGCAAGAATTCACTCATACAGAAAACATAAGAAGAATGTCTCATTCGGTTCATTGAATAGTTTGATGTTCTCCAAGAAGAGCGGTGCGTATGCATACAGTAGTGCCAATTTAATGAACGGCGGTATTCAAGAAGATGAGGACTCAGAAGACGGAAAGAGTACACATGGTAGTATCAAATTGAATCAATCGATATATCAAACTTAATTTAATGACTTTTTTTTAACATATATACGCCAACTGAGGCGTACTAGATAGAATAATTTTATACGTATATAACTAATGACAAAAAAAATGATAATAATAATAATAATAATATAACATCTACCATTTATTTTGGGAAATGGCAATATGGGACAAACTGATATGTGCCGGAATATTTATTATGATGGGGTAGATATGCTGATATGTATATACAAGATAATGACAGGAAATGTAAATTTATGTACGACAATGAGAAGTTATATACTGTCCCCTAGTTTATAGAACTTACCATTTGAATGTAACATCCCTCCGGTAATTTTATTATTTTTTACAATGCAGTCTATGACTTCCCCTACCCATACTTCGTGGTCTGCTATTGGGAAGCATTCTTTCTTCTTACAGATTAATATTCTTTCAACATCTCTTATTATTGGTAATACTGTTTTATCAGAATCAAACATAGCATTCTTATATATTTCAAAATCTACAGTCTCCTCTAATCCTACAAATGGTTTCGTACCACCTTGATTTATTCCTTTACTGAAACGTTTGATAAGATTTACTGATACTAGTTGAGGTTTCAATTGATGTACTGCAAATAGATCATGCTGATGTAAATTCTTTGAGGATAGTGACGGTGTTTGGACATTAAATTGTAATAACGGAGCTGGATTAACAGATAATGAAGTCATCGATGATACCGTTAGACCATGGAAATCCACAGGTAGCGTATCAGAATATGAAGATGTTGTGATAATCATTGTTGGAAAACTTATTCTTTGCATGGATTGTTTGAAACATGTCCTCATGAGATTTGACGCCATTATATGGGTCTTTTATTTGCAGTAAAATGAAGGAAATGCTACGACTATCTTTTTAGTATAGTGCGATTGACTAATTAGTTTAGATCGATTATATAAACACATAGTCTCTGTCTTCAAATAATTTAACTCTGATGCTATACTGTAGGATGGGGGGGTTAAGAATAAATCTTTACAGTGTAGTGGACGGATGTTTTTTTTTTTCGCTCTAAAGGAAGAGTGCCTCTTAAAAGTTGTCCGACTTTGGCTTTATATATATATATCAACAATTTCAAATAGACTGGTGCCATTACTAAATATGGGCAATAGGAAATTCTATCAGCACGAATCATATTATACATCGATATACAATCTGCATAGTTATTATGCCTTATCTCAAATGTATGATGATATTATCAATTACAATTATTTACATTTTTTAATACACCGTTACATAAATTTCGCTGGAAGACCATACACAACTGGCGCAGCACCGTTCAAGTATCTCAGATTACATAAATCTCTTGATTCTGCTACAGCATCGCTAACACTTATACCTTCATCAAAAGTTGTTGCAACGTTTCTTATTAATCCTGTTTTTTCAAATACAGACATCGAAAATTTATCTATATCTTTGTCGGTAACATCCCATAAGTTTCCCAGAATGACTGGGGAGCCACCTATTAAATAAGAATAAATCAAACCACTTGGTTCCAAGTCTCCGAAGTATTTCATAGATGCCGAAGAACACCCTAGTAGAAAACTTGCAGATAACTTATCTTGCTTCTTTATTTCACTATTACGAATATATTGTTCTCCACCACCATGCCCTACATATATGAACAAGTTAGAATTTTGAATCATTGATAAGAAAATTTGTTCACTGGGCTTTTCACGTATGAGCAATTTCGAATCTGGACAGCTGTTGACAACATCAGTTAAAACATCCGAGAATCGATCTTCTGTTCTCCCAAGATCACTCCCTGGATTTAGAACAATTGCTATTTTGCTCCGGATATTAACATCAATTCGTGACTCGTCATTGTTCCTACTGATAATTTCATTCAAGGATCGTATGGAAGGAACTCTAGTAATTGATAATTGTTTCATAAATGACATGCTCTCCCACGGAAACATATGACATTTACTGCTTACCACTAAGAATGTATGATGTACTCTCTTCTTGACACCCAAACCACATCTTGAGTGGTATTTTTTGATCGCTTCCTCAATTTCGAAATGGAGTACACTTGTATCAACTTCATCGTATGCATTTTCTTCACCATGGAATAATAATATATCCAAAACAAAATACATTAAATCTTCTACCATAGACAAGAAGTCCCGATCTGATGGGTCTAACTGTAAAAATAACCCTAATATCCAATCATCAATCTGTAGAAAACTATCTGGACGACCAATATTTTTTCTTGAAGGTAAGTTCTTGTGTAAAATTTCGTAAAATGTTGTCATGAAATCCTTAAAATGTAATTCGTTAATCTTCTTATCCGAAAAAAACCCTCTAAAGCCACCAAACCAAGATTTTTCGATCTTCTCAATAAGATTTTGAAGTCTTCTATCCAGTTCATACCTATTGTTCCACCATTGTTTTCTACCTTCGCTAGTAGTTATCTTTGAAGTGATTTCTCTTGAAACCGATTTGTTACTGCTTTCAATTATATCAGTTAACTCATCTACTGCTTCTCCGTATGATAAACGTGGACCTTCTAAATCACGAACATAAGCTCCATTCAATGGAATACTTAGATACCTTTTTTCGTTATTATAAGAATGCAATTTTGTTAGGAGTAAGTTTCCAGTAACCGGACAGATATCTATACAGATAACATCGTAGCTCTTATTCTCGCCATCGTGGTCATCAGTATTCGGCAATGAAGATTTACAGTCATCTACAGAAGGTAGTTTACTATCCAACTCAAAATTTAGTAAAGTAAATTCCTTATACAACTTACCATCTACTTTACTTAACATTCTATCATAACAATGTGTCATGTACCTTGCTATATCTGATAGGTAGAATTGTTCGTCTAATGTCTCATAGTTGTTCATTGATATATTTGATAATAAGGTACAACATTTCGAAAATATTGATGCCATTTTCAACAGTGATATGTGACTAATTTCATAGGGTGATATTGTAGATGCCATACGTAAAATATTCTTCAGATTATCAATTACTACCGCACGGTCAAATTTTTGTAGTAAAGTCTTGGATTTTGGGGTCATATTTGATGACCTTGGTGAGCTGGTAACATTTTCATCAAAATTATTTGTAAATATTTGTTGTATACCAGGTTTGCCGTTGTATTTTATAATAGGAGTTGCTATTGCAGTCTCTGAAATATTCTTGAAAAAGGGATCTGATTGCAACTGTTTCATTGTTGATTCATACAACCTTTGGATGTTGTTTACCAGGTTAACCCTTCTTAAATGTCCTGGAAGGTCTATCTCGGTAGATACTACATTTCCTAAAAGCACATCCCAATACTGAGGTAAACTTGTATCAACGATTTCAGTACCAAAAAAGTGAGGCATACATTCTTCAAGCTTCTCATATTCAGAGTTATCGAACAGAAATTTTGTTAAACTTATAATGTCTTCCTCGCTACAAATGTGATTAAAGATTTTATTACTTTGATGTAACATTTTCGTTCTCAAATTATCCATTTTTGTGATTGAATAATAATTTCGAATAGCATGAAAGCAACCGAGAATAATAGCTGGATCCTGTAAAGTATTAACGATTTTTAAGATTTCCTTAACATAAAAATCAGTATCCCTTGACAAACCTACTTTAATGTGGATATTCAGTAGGGATATGTAGCAATCAGTCAAAGATTTGATTAGTGAATGTCTAGTGTTTATATCTATTCTATCCATCATTTTTACCAGAGACATTGATAATTTAACCGATCTTTTACTTTCGATAATCGATTGGACAACGCAGTTACTTTCTGATTGAAGAAAAGACGCCGTATTGTAAAGTTTAACATTAAATATTAAAATATCAATATAAGACTTTACAGGAACCTTCATTCGATTATTAACATCGAAGAGTTCCGGTCTAGTAATCTTCAATTCTCCCTGAAATATTTCCGCAAATAGGTTAGCATCATTATACCATGAACAAACAATGCTATATATTTCCAATATATCTAATAATTGTCTTAATTTCATATTATTCAAATCGAAGGAGATATCCATAAATTTGTTCTTTAAGATATCCATTTTCTTAAACAGCCGTAAACGGGTAATAGCTTTCATAGAGTATAGAATTAACTCTGTTGAAAGTAATTCATAATATTCTGAAATGTTGGAAATTGAATCCATTAATTCCAGTGCAAGTTTATCAAACTGAATGAATAATAAATGGGAAACTAATGACCGAAAAAAGTTAATTTCAAGTTGAGAAATCTCCTTCGTTTCATTTTGTTTTATAATCCATTTATTCTTGTATATTTCAACAATTGGGCGTATATTATTAACTGATCCTTTTCTCACAGTCAGATAAAACTGATACGCAGATATTATTAATACTTGGTATGGCTGAAGAAAATGAAACCTGTTAGATGTCTGTCCTATTTTCCCAACATCAATTTTAAAGTCTGCGTTCACAATGCAGCTTAGCATATTGGTTAGAACATTATTATTTTCCAAACCGTCATTTTCATCATTAATTTTTACTCCAAGTAAAACTAGCATTACCTCAGAGGCCTGACTGATACCTACAACTTCTTCAACCTTCAATTTCTTGCTCATAATTTGTTTTGACATCCCACAGAAAAATTGTAAATCTTGTAGTTTTGTAATTAGGAATATATTAAAAATATTGAAGTACTGTGAAAATATGGCAATCTTTAAGTTATTGTCGCATAAGCCCTGCAAGAATTTATCCATCTTTTTGATCATCTTAACGTGAGAAATTTGGGTCGTGTTTCCTAACGACTGTACCATCTGTAACTCAGTTTGTACCGCTAACATTAGATATGACTTATTATTCGTAGTAATTGATATATTAAACATCACATTTACAAGATTTTCCAGCCTCTCATATTGATCAAAAACTAGGGTAATATTCTTGAGATGATCAATTAATTGCTCGATTTTTTCGAATTTCAGATTCTTTAGGTTAGAGTTTAAAAATTTCAATGTTTTGTCATACAGTACTTTCTGAGGTGTGTCAAATATTACACTCTCTCGTAATAACAAGTTCCAAATATACATTATTGATGATAACTTTTCGTCTAATGATATATCTCTATGATCAATTATTTTGCAACCCTCCGAAACAAACGTCCTAATATCTTCGATTTTCAAACAGTGATATTCTTTTCCTTCCGTAGTTAATCTAAGAATATCCTTATAAGTTTTGAGCTTGGGTGTGCAGTTTTGGTTATCAGACAAAATATCAGAAAGCATAAGTTTTTCTAAATCATTTGTATGTCTCGAATAATCCATGTAATATATATTTAGGAAATTTTTGCATCTTTGATCTTTTTGATAAAATTTAATGATCTGTTTTCTAAATGTTGATTCATCGATATTTTTAATATAATCATTGAATTGGAAATTGTACTTTCTAACATATTTTAGAAATTTCAGGCCGTATAATACTTTATGTTTGGTATCTACTGTATATAAATTTAGAAGTAATTTGTTCAACACATGGATCTTAATTTTTGAATCCTTTAGTAAAAATCTTTCATCATATGCAAATAATTCAATTAGCGTGTTTTCGTATGTGGGAACTGTCTTCGTCTTAATGATAATCTGGATAATGAATATTTTCGTGGTACTGATATATATTTCATTGAATTTAGTGATATCTGCAAATAAAATATCTGTGAAATTATGTGCCTTTTTCATTGTGGTACAGTTGTACAGTTCGATTATTTCTAATGATGCTCTTGCATACTGTCCGTCAGTTATATACTTCCCAATTATTATTAAATATGATCGTATGAGATTTCTTATTTGGTTGACGGAATGAATTTTAATTAGTATTTTGAACAATGCCAGGATGGTGTCATGAATATCGATCATTTGTAACTTTCCATAGTTACTTAATTTTGCAAATTGATTGATCTTTTTAAAGCCATTTTCAATATTTACTGATGTGCATTGGCTTTTTATAAAGTGGGGAGATTGGACTTTACCTTCCAATATATCATTATTTGGAAGAGTTTTCGACAGCGTATTCAGGCTTATCTCATTTAAAGGATCATCTGCAGCTGACATTTCCTTAGTAGTTTTATATGCAGGGTCACGTCAAAAGCAAGTTCCTAACTATCTTAATATTCAAAATTTGTGAAAATATTTAAACCACTATAGTGAATGCAATGAAATAACTAATCACCTTCCTCTGTATGGATATATGTAAAATGTAAACAAATTATTGTATCGCGTCTCCCAGTGCAACGATCCTGTATACTATATGGGTGGCAATACTTTCGAGCAATTCAACGTAAAATTGCTTATAGCATAAGGTATTGTGAAATGCCAGAAAATATAATAAGACTATATTAATGGATATTTTTTTGTTTTTACTGTATTTGTTCATCAATGTAATATGATGCCCTCTTTAGGTAGCGTTCGCTGTTTAATTATTTTTTTGTCTTGCCTCTAATTGTTTGTTTACATTTCAAATTTCTAAGGCGAAGGCTGATGAGCAGGAAACATATGAAAAGTTATTCCACTTATGTAGTAAACTGAAAGTGGGTAGTCGTCCAAATAAGTAGGACGTTGTCAGATATTCATAGACATATAATGGTGAAATGTGTCCAGGATTTGAGAAATGGCTGTAAAGAGAGTGATATTGTATCTATCTTCACTACACTGAACGAGCAAGATGAGGTGGTACAAGATCTGGAAGACGTCATGATTATAATTCAAAACGTCATTCCTATATCCAATTCATTAAAACCAACAACCATAAGTCTGATCTACGATGTTATTTCAAGGTCACCATTAATTTTTGCACAGTTAGTAGCCTGTATACACAATATAGAACATACTAACGGTCAATATAAAAAGGATACCCATGGAGATGCATCGAACCTTCATCGTGAAATACTTGGGAAAGTATTAACTACAAGAACAGATTGTTTATTCAACAATCTTGTTTCAATAAAGGGGAATAATGTAGAATTGCAGTATATCAAGTCATTGTTTTTTGGGAGTAAATTATTCAATATATTATCTACCCAAATCAGTATTGTAGATTATTTAGAGAGTCTGAACAAGCAGTGGCTTTATATTTGTTCAAAGGAAAATTATAATAAGATACCGAAACTTGTACAGAGACACTTAGCGGACTTACTACTGGCAGAGTTAATTTTAAATCCAGCTTTTGCTACAGATTATCTTTTTGATAAATTTTTCTTTTGTAATACGGAGTTCTATAATTTCTTCCTTAACATTATGAAAGCAGCAAACACTATTAATGGTAAGAAAATAGTAGTGAAATATTTGACACCATATTTAGAATCCAAGTTAAACCATAATACATTACCTACGGTATTCATCATTTTATCAAATTTAAGTGCATTTAAATTATTTGATTCGAATTCCCTTCTAAACATGAAGTCACATGAATTGCAAGAAATTATAATAAGAAATATACCACCAGTTACAGGTTATAGTATATTCTCATCTCTCGCATCTAATTTTGGCTCTATAGATGACAGATTGGATTCCAACATTGCTAGGTTGCTAGTAATGATATTGACATATGCATTGAGCAAAGAACAGAGGCAAGAAATATCACATAATTCTGATTTCTTACAAACTGTAACCAAGAGATTGGGTAGTATGGATCACGATATAAGAGAGCGTACGATGTATATAGCTAAATTGGTCTCAGATAATGAACTGAAATATGAAAGTAACTTTGTGATAGAGATCCCAAATCTGACAATTGACATGGATCCTAAACAGACTGTCGACTTAACAACTCTTCATTCTGAACCTGAAACACTAATTACAGTAGCCAAATCATTAGCGAGGGATATAAGTGAACTATCTATTGGAAATACGATGACTAGTACTATTGAGGAGAGCGACAGCGATGATGAAGATGATGAGCTTGAACAAGAGATTAAGGACATTGTCTTCTTGAAAGATTTGTTAGAAATGTATGTTAATTTCGGAAGAGGTACATCGGGTGATCAAATACCATTATTGAAACGGACTACACAACTAGTACGTCAAAAGGAATCCTTGCCTTTAGAGGTCAATTACTATGCATCTCCATTATTGACACATATTTCATCAATTAATAACAATCGCGAAGAAGAGGGATTCGAACAATGGAGAATAAATGCTTTAGTGGCAATATTAGTAGTGGTACCGGAGCACGTTGAGAGTTTGTACAAGATTTTATTCAATAGTGAATTATCTATTCAGCAAAGAATGTCGTTGTTGTCAAGTTTAGCCTTGAGTGCTAGAGAATTAAGAGGATTAGACGATAAACAAATCCATAAACCACATTACGACTTCCCTTCACAAAGATTACCGTGGGATGATGGTCACTCTGCTGTGAACCGAATTGAGGATATTCCTGTGATGGATACAATTACAAGTTCTGATATATCAGAGGGTACCACAGTATGGAAATCTCAAAAATTAGCAATACAGGACAAGATGAATTCAGGTCAACACAAGAATAGGTTCAGGTCAGTCGCATCATCATACTTCTATCCACTGGTGCATGGTTGGAAAAATGGTATCAATCTTGGTAGTTTCGATCAATTATTCAAGTCTCATTACGTTTCTACTTTGAGAATCATTCATAATTGTGCATACCCAGTTCACGATTTCGAGACCATGACTTACGAATTGGACCAAATTATCACAGAGGCACAATCTCAGGGGATACCAATCCTGGAGTAGAGAGCAAAAACCAAGGGTGTAACCACTTCAAACCAAAGGAACAGATATAGAGTATAAGAGAAACTATAAACTTTTGCTTGCTGATGCATTTTATATAACTTTAGACATATAGATATAGATATAGATAGCCCCCACGGTTTCCTCCCGCGTCTTTCAAAGAACGCGTCGTGAACCGATAATAATAATAGTAATAGTAAAAATTATGCACGGGCAGATGTCTCAGGGTTTCGCACTACAATAAGGAATCGATGAAATTTCATAATATCGCAGATAGGAATAAGACCAAAAGTTTCGATCTCAAGAACGTTTACTTTTAGAATATATATGGTGAGAACGGTATATAGTAGTTTATATTGCTACTGTTGGTTTATCAGACAGTAGAGTTTTTCATTAAAAGAATAAACTACACAGTTTTGGCAAAATAAAAGCCATATTATTAATAGCTTTTCCTACCTATTTACTGTTTTCTTCATTGTATAACAGGGGAGAAACAGATCCATCCATTAATTACATAATCCATCAATTGATTTTATTACCATTATCACTACTAAACGATCTTCAATGTCATTTTTCAGTTCAATTCGTCAGAAGGCTCCCTTCTTGGAACGTATTGCTGAAAGTTTTACACCAACAATGAGTAGAGATGAAAAATTTCGTTTACTGTACAAGTTACCTGATGAAGAGCATATTATAGATGATACGAACACAGATATTACATTCACAACACCATACGGTACTAATCATAAAGATAAAAGAAGAACAGATGAAAATGGGAATCAATTAGCATATGTATTCTCTGGTAAATTATTTCTAACTCCACATTTCTTAGTATTCAGAGATGCATTTGACCAAAGTTCTTGTGTCATGATACTGAATATATCAACTATTAAAAGAGTCGAAAGATCACCCTCATTATCCTATGCTTTTGCCCTTTTAGTGACTTTATATTCTGGTACACAAATATTGATTCAATTTATTGGATTAAGAAATAGATCTGAACAATTCTGTGAAAAATTAAAGGATATGTTAAAACATAACATTCCAAATGCTAAAAGATTGCCTATGTTTATAGAAACATGTTACTCTAATTTCCTGATCGAGAAGAACATTCTAAGAAAGACAGATATTGTGGCACCAAAGGCTGGCTTGGGTCAACATTTCAAATATCCTGGACAACCTGACATTACAAAAGAGAAGGCAAAACTAAGATTATGGTTTGAATATTTCAAGGAGAATGGTGAGAATTTAGCTATTATTCAAAATCATACTTTTCAAAAACTGGTTAGAATTGGTGTTCCAAGTAGAATGAGAGGTGAAATTTGGGAATTGTGTTCAGGGTCCATGTATTTAAGATTTGGTCATCCAGGTGAGTATCAGAAACTATTAGATGACAACAAGGATAAAACATCCCAAGCAATCGACGAAATTGAAAAGGATTTGAAAAGATCGTTGCCAGAATATTCGGCATACCAAACACCAGAGGGTATCCAAAGATTGAGAAACGTTCTAACCGCTTATTCTTGGATGAATCCCGATGTGGGTTACTGTCAAGCAATGAACATTGTTTGTGCAGGTTTACTAATCTATATGAGTGAAGAGCAAGCGTTTTGGTGTTTGTCTAATTTATGTGACATATATGCCCCAGGTTATTATTCTAAGACCATGTATGGTACTTTATTGGATCAAAGAGTATTTGAATCATTCGTAGAGGATAAAATGCCTGTACTGAATGATTATATTGTGGAACATGATATTCAATTATCAGTTATATCGTTACCATGGTTCTTATCACTCTTCTATACTTCAATGCCATTAGAGTATGCAGTTAGAATAATGGATATATTTTTCATGAACGGACCAAAAACGTTATTTCAAGTAGCCTTGGCTGTCCTAAAGGTAAATGGGGACGACATCTTACAGGCAGATGATGACGGTATGTTTATTGCTATAGTGAAGCATTATTTTCAAACTTTACACGAAAGTGCACATCCAGATTCACCTGATCTTAAATATAGACAAATCACGAAGTTCCAAGAACTTTTGGTTACAGCATTTAAAGAATTTAGTGTCATTACGGAAGATATGATTATACAGGAGAGAAATAAATACAAAAAGACCATTTTTGAGAATATTGAAACCTTCGTTAAAAAGACCCAAATGCGCCGGATGCCAAAAACTTTCAATTTATCAGATAAAGAATTATCAAATATTTACGATGTTTTCTATCAAAGTATCGAGACTCATAAGATTAGTTTGGGAACTGGTTCCTCAAATATGACTTTCGATGTTTTCTTACAATTTATGGGTAAATTCTGTGATTGGGCCAAACCTAGCAAAAGTGATGATGATCCAGTTTATAAAAAACAAAAGCAAACATTTTTGAAGAAATTGTTTAACAATTGGGATTCCTTGAAGGTCGGGGAATTGACTGTCAATGATGTAGTTTTAGGTCTTGATAAATTGGTAACTCCAGATCTATTGGAAGCAATGAATTATTTCTTTTCATTGTACGATGAGGATAAAGATGGACAGCTACAAAAGGATGACGTTTTACAAATGTCCGAAGGTTTATTATTGTTAACTACACCATGGAAAACAGGTAAATTTGTCGATTTATTAACGAAGAAGGCCATCGAAGATGATATTGCTGATGAGATTGTAAGAGAAACTAGTATAGACCAACAAGCAAGTGGTAATATTGAATTACCATCTGGTGTTACAATCGATGAAGAGAAATATAAAGCGCAACAATCAGAACGTTATTTAAAAGCTGCCAGCAGTTTCTTACAAAGATGCTTCGAATATGCTGAACCGTTACAAATTGATAGACAAGTAGATTTATTGGATCTATCAGATGACGACGATGATAAACCAGATGAAGCTAAAGAGGCAAAGAAGAAGAAGTTCGCGACCATTGTTGCTAATGCAGCATTGGATCCAACTAGGCCAACTGCGATTGACCTAGCTACTTTTAGAATGGTTATTCTAGCTGATGAAACATACGAGCTTTTCTTTTCCACTACATTGAGAGATTCGATCCATTTGGAAGAAGGTGCTAATGACGGTGCTAATAACCAAGTTTTGAAAAGTATGTTTGATGGTATTATCGCAGATGGCAGAAGGGTTGCAGAACGTGTGCGTCGTCGTGTTGATTCTGTTGCAACTAACAAATCAAGGACCGACTCTATTGAAACCAATGCCAATGAATCTATTCATACAACTGATACAAATAGCAAGATGGTTGACCTCGATGATTTCACAACAGATCACCTGGAGGAACACGACGAATTATTGAATAATTCATGGGAAGACATGGATGATGCTGCCGAACAAAATGCCAGACAAGAGAGGAAGATTGAGCCAATGTCACCTTCGGCATCAGAGAAACAACAAGACTTGATTGAGTTCGAAGCATAGACAAAAAGAAATTCTTCATTAATATGCATACATATATACTGATACATTTATACATTTAAAACATTCTTTCGTTCATTTTCATTAATATTATAGAGCGTTTCTTATTTGTTCAAATATGACAGCGTGTATATTATGGGACGGTTCCTCGGCGTGTCCCATTGGCGGTCAAACTGTAAATGGAACCGTTGAACAAAATTTACAATTCAAACACCGAAAGATCCAGTAACCCACTAAACACAGATCTTTTAAAGCTTTATTAATACATAAGATGGTGTACGTATAATCTTTTTTGCAATTGCAGTCATAAGAAATATTGCAGCAAATTAGAAAATATTACATATTTAGCTTTGAAGTTTTCATATAAAACTCTGAAATATAACACATTTATCGAGACAACATAATGTTAGGGGTAAGGACATCATTATTAATAGGTCAAAGTGTACCCTTAAGGTCGTTTAATTTACTTAAACCATCCCTGAGATTGTCAAACTTTAGCCACTTTTCAACTTACCAAAGAAATGTAACTATCAAAACAGCACGATCTCCTCTAAGGAATGATCTCCTTTTCAAAAGACAATTCATGAATGCCAGTATTAAAAATGCTTCAAGATGGGATAATCGTGTGTTTTATGCAGATGGGTCAGATAGATACACAAGATTAAATAGATTTCAAAAATATTACGACAACGGCAATAATGGGAAAGATAACTCTATAAGAAACGTGACAATAATTGGGTTAGCCTCGATGGTTGGTATATATTTTGGCTCACCATATCTATTTGAGTATGTTCCTGGGTTTTCGTATTTCAAGACACATCCAAAGGCATTTGTATATTCATTATTGGGTGTAAATCTGGCAGTATATGGGTTATGGCAATTACCACGATGTTGGGGGTTTATGCAAAAATATATGTTACTACAGAAATCAAGAATTCCAAGTTATTGGTCTATTGTAGGTAGTGCCTTTTCTCATCAGGAATTTTGGCATCTTGGTATGAATATGTTGGCTCTATGGTCGTTCGGTACATCTATTGCATCCATGCTTGGTACTGCTAATTTTTTCTCATTATATATGAATAGTGCCATTGCTGGTTCACTATTTTCATTATGGTACCCTAGAATTGCTAGAATGGCTCTGATGGGACCAAGTTTAGGTGCAAGTGGTGCATTATTTGGTGTGTTAGGTTGTTTCTCATATTTGGTTCCTCATGCACAGATTCTTTTGTTTGTGTTTCCAATACCAGGTGGAGCTTGGATTGCATTCCTAGGATCTGTTGCATGGAATGCAGCTGGATGTGTATTGAGATGGGGTTCATTTGATTATGCAGCACATCTTGGTGGTTCAGCCATTGGTGTTTTGTACGGTTGGCATATTAGCAAGCAAGTAGAGAAAAGAAGACAAGAAAGATTTGAAAGGGAAACTAGATGGTTACGTTAGAACTAACATCGTCTTTTCAGATCGGGAATATAAATATGTGTATTTAGTATTTGTAAATAAAGTATTCTTCAAAAATGACGTATGATGTTTTGCGACTGGAATATCTATATGTATATGTATATATAATAATTTATGTACAGGTTATCTTTAGAAGATAACAGCTTATGTGGTCTTTTTAGTTACTACAAAATAACCATTTTTAGATTTTGCAGTATTTGTTAAGGGATTCCAAGATCCACTGACTTCATCTTCGAATTTATTATTTTTCTGATTTTCGATCTTTTGTAATAGACCCTTGTAATTTAATGGTTTTATAATTCTTGGTTGAATTCTAGCAAAAGCGGTGTTATCGCTGGAATCACCTAGTGGGACTCTTTGCAAATTCTCCAAAAATATCAACTGTTTAGCTAGTCTTTGTTGTATCTGTGGAATATCTACACCTTTACTATCAAACCCTGACAATTTTAACAATTTTTTCACACTGGTTACACTTGGTAATTTTTGTTCATCTGTGATTTCTTCAGTATTAGTATCATTCCTTAAGTATTCCAGCAAAGACCAAGAAGGAGTATCAAGATACTCCTTGATCTCCTTCATAGATGTGAACTTGGTACCAACTGAGACTTTACTAGAGGAATATCTACTGCATTGAAGCGGTTTAATTAGGCATAGTCTAGTACGTATTATAAATCTCCCCTTATTCATAAACATTGCGATTATATCATATATATATATATAAACTTCAAAATGTGTCCGTCTTCTTAGGAATGTTGTACCGCAGACTATATTTTGCAGATTTATCATGTAATTATTAGCCTTGAAAACCCTTCTGTATTCCTGTTGAGACTGATGTGATTGTAATAACTTCCTCTTTGTTGCTGTTGTTGTTGTTGCTATTCCAATCTGAAAATGCGTCACCTCGCACGACAGCCATTAAATCGTCTGAAAATTTTTCCAAATGTTCACCGCTTACAGAAACAGAAGAACCGAGAACTGTCCGATGCTCATCGCTTAACAAAATTTTTCACTTTATGGTAAAACTGAAAAATTTTCGTTATAGCTCATCTCTTATCCCAAATTTTAGTGATGAGATACTATTGACTAGCTTTTGCCTGTTATAAGAATCATTTGTTATAATTTGTATATATTTGCATATTGGTAAAATATCAAAGAACAACCAAATCAATCCATTAACAATGAGAATTAAGAAGAAGAACTCATCTGGTAACGCTAAGAATTTCATCACTAGATCCCAAGCTGTTAGAAAGCTTCAAATCTCCTTAGCTGATTTCAGAAGACTATGTATCTTCAAGGGTATATATCCAAGGGAGCCTCGTAACAAGAAGAAGGCTAACAAGGGTTCTACTGCGCCAACTACTTTCTATTTCTCTAAGGATATTCAATATTTGATGCATGAGCCTGTTCTTGCTAAATTTAGAGAACATAAGACATTTGCTAAGAAATTAACAAGAGCATTAGGTAGAGGTGAAGTCTCTGCTGCTAATAAATTAGAAGAAAATAGAAGTACTTATAAATTGGATCACATCATTAAGGAACGTTATCCAGGTTTCCCAGATGCATTAAGAGATATTGATGATGCATTAAATATGTTATTCCTTTTCGCTAATTTACCAGCTACCAATCAAATATCGGCTCGTGTCACTAAGGATGCCCAAATGATTTGTAACCAATGGTTAGCATACGTTGCCAAAGAGCGTCTGGTAAGGAAAGTTTTCGTCTCTATCAAGGGTGTTTATTACCAAGCCAATGTTAAAGGTGAAGACATCAGATGGTTAGTTCCATATAAGTTCCCAGAAAATATTCCATCCGATATAGATTTCAGAATTATGTTGACTTTCTTAGAGTTCTATTCCACTTTAATGCATTTTGTTTTATATAAGCTATACACCGACAGTGGTTTAGTTTATCCACCAAGATTAAACGTCGAACAAGATAAAATCATGAACGGTTTATCCTCTTATATATTGGAATCCAATGAGGAAACCAATGCATTAACCAAGACAACATTATCTAAACAGAATACATCAGATGAAGTTGCTACTTTAGACTCTAAAGCCATCAAATCTGCCTTGAATGCGGATAAAAAGGGCACAGACGAACAAGAAGAAGATGTTGTAACAGAAGATGTTGAAACTGTGAAATTAGATGCATTTGAAGATAATAACAAGAATCAAGGTGATATCTTGGCCCAACCAAGTCAATTTAATTCTCCAGTGGCTACATTGTTTTCCAATTTTGTCTTTTACATTGGTAGAGAAGTTCCATTAGATATTGTTGAATTTTTAATTCTATCTGCTGGTGGTTCAGTCATTAGTGAAGTTGCATTAGACCAATTAGATGATAAATCTGGTTTAGATTTAACTAAAGTAACACATCAAATTGTTGATAGACCAGTATTGAAAAATAAAGTTGCTGGTAGAACTTATATTCAACCTCAATGGATCTTCGATTGTATTAACAAATGTGAATTAGTTCCAACTAGTGCATATATACCTGGTGAGAAATTACCTCCTCATTTAAGTCCATGGGGTGATTCTGCTGGTTACGATCCAGAAGCTGCTGAAGAAGAAAAGAAGGAAGGTGAAGAATCTGAATCCGAAGAAGAATCTGAAGAACAAGAAGATGAAGATGAAAATGACGAAGAACAAGATGATGAAGAATCTGAAGATGAAGAACTTGCTGCACAAAAGGAACTAGAATTAGAAGCTCAAGGTATTAAATACAGTGATAACAAGGAAACTACCATCCCAGAAAAGAAGAATAAAAAGAGAAAGGCTGCTGCAGTTGATGAGGACAATGAAGAAAAGAAATTGAAGATGATTATGATGAGTAATAAACAACGTAAATTATACAAGAAGATGACTTACTCTAATGATAAGAAGGATGAGAGAATTGAAAACCTAAAGAAAAAGAAGAAGCAAATTGCGAAGACAAAGAGTAAACTAGATAAATTAAACAAGAAATAGTCTCATTATTCTTAACAAGAAATATTTCCAATTAAATAAATAAAAAGTCAAATAGTATTGATGTTGACTATATCGTTATCATATTGTTCGGATCGAATCGGGTAAATAAATATTTAAAAGAGATTGGAAGTTTAAAAACTTTTATATAGATTTCTTTTTTTTATATTAGTGTATATTAATTTTCATAACCATATTTTCCATATATTTATACTTTAAGAGTGGGAGTTCAATCAAGTGCCAATCTTGAATCCATTGATTTTCTATCAGGGACAGCTAAAGTAATATAACCTTGCAATTCTTTCTGTAAGTTCAATAAAACAGCTTCAGTGAGATTCATTTTATCAATATCAGTGGCCTTGTCCACATTAATGAATGCTTTTATTAGAAATCCCCCATTTGTCATTTGTTTCTTTGATGATTCCGTTATATTCCATATTTTTTGTAATTCTAATATTAAATTGTGTTTTAAATTAAATCTAGTACCAATTGTAACATAGTGATATTGAAAAATGTATCCAAGTTCATTCATAATAGTTTCTAGATTTGAATTTGAACCAACATGTGACAATAAAATTGATTCATTTATTGTTTGCATGGATACTTTCCTATTATTTCCGGCGGCAGGTATATCAGATATGCTTAAGCACCAAGCATTCTGTTTTTCATCATTTATTCTATCTGTACCATGTATCATATCTTGTAACATTTTAAAATCAATAGGCATGTTAGAATCTTGAAAGGTCTTCAAAATCGTGTGGTCGATAGCATCTGGTGTAGATGAGGAATTTTGTTGTAACATGCCTAATGGGATATCCTTGGATACTTTAATTCTGGTCTTTTCAACTAATTGGCCCTTAGAATTGGTACCTTCTATTTGTAAGGATGGGTTTGGAATCCACACTGTTGAAACATTTGCATACAAGATAGGTGGATTACCAGATACGGTATTCATTGTCGCTATAAATAAATCATATGATTTATCATCTATTGAGCTGAATAAACTAAGTTGTTGTACCATAATTGTATGTGCTTTGTTTTATCTCTTTCGAACTGTTATACTTCCGTACTGGTTGAACTGTTATAAAAGTTATAGCAATTGATTGAGTCTCCTACTGTCTGTATCTATATATCTTATTTTTGTTTAGTTTGCTCTTAACATGCTACCTCATTAAATAATAATTTTTCAATTGCTCTGCCCGTAAGTAAGCAGGGCTCTTAACGCAACAAAGAAATTTCAACTTTACAGATGAGCAACAAGTTTCACTAACAACAGACACAACATTTAAAAGAAATTGACACCGATTATGATAAGTTCCCTTTACAACTGAAGTGTAAGTGACCAATCACAAACACAAAACGAGTTAAAAACAAATCTGAGAAAATGGCTGTAGATATTCCACGTTCCGTAGTACAGAAACTTATGGGTTATACAATTGCAATGGTATCATTACCTTTAGTTACATTCTTCGTTGTACAACAATTCACTTCAAATACGTTAGTTAGTGGTGGTCTAGCAGCTGCGATGGCAAATATTGTGTTAATTGCATACGTTATTTCTGCATTTTCTGAGGATACTACCGATTACGATAAGGAAACTAAGAAACAAGATTAATTGGGAACAGAAATATACAACATTGTATATATTAATTATATAAATTGTATTTAAAATAATAGTATAATCAAATGAACAGGAATTTTGCATTTATGATTTGTTTTTTGGTTTTTTTATTAAAATGAAGTATATATATAATATATGTAGTAATATACATAAATATGATGAGTATGAAATGTAATAACGCTATATGAACTTGATGAAATTAGTTTTAATAGTATTTACTTATTCGTTCTTCTTTAATGGATTAGTTGATTTCTCTAGAGCACCATAACTGATATCTAGACTTGAGATCCATGAAAGTGCAACTACTAAAATAACTAATAAAAGGAAGGAGACTAATAAACACATCAATAGACCTTCGGTCCATGTTTCACTTAAGATATCGTCATTCTTTCCATTTGTAGCACTAGTCTTAGCAGCTTTAGTAGAATGGGATTTTTCGTTAGAGTTATATGTGGCAGTTTGATATTCGACATCAACATCGAATTCTTCTAAAGTCATTGTGTCAGCTGAGTTTAAGATGATATCAGCATTAACATTTAAGTATTCTTCAACGAAAATAATGATACTTTCAACGTATTGATCCAAATCACGAATATCATAATCTTTATCTTCGAATTTAAACCAAACAGCACGTCTCTTTTCAACATTGGCTTCCTTTAAGATATCTATTGGATCGAAATCTAGACCATTCATCTTATAGACAAAAGTTTCTTCATCGTCATCAGTCTTGATAGATAATTTGGATTCGTCTGTTAACACATTGGTAACGCCATGCTTGAAGAAATTGTTTAAGAATGGAACATTGTAGTCATCGTTAGCTAATGCTTCTAGGATCTTTGCTTTATCGAATTGTAAGATTACAACAGGTTCTTGTAAAGTAGCCTTTTCTATTATATCTTCTGTACTTGATACTCTAGCATCAACGATATCTTGATTTCTTAATGATACGTAAGAGGTAGATGCTGCTACATATACCACTTGGCAGATAAATGTAATTAGACTCAATAACTTCATTCTTTTATGTTGTATGTATAAGTATAGTTATTGTTAGTCCACAGTCGTCGTTGCTTTCTTCAAACGTGAATGTTCTATCCTGCTTAGTATTGTTGTCAAATTGCAATTACTTAATAAGTGTAAACAAGTATAATGTAATCGGTTTAAACTATTCTATAAGCAAGTAAAATGTACATATGAATTAGACAGCCATCATCATCATCATCGTCATAGCAGTTGCTGCAGCCATCACAGAATATCAAAGGTCTCCTCCCCCATAGTTAACAAACTTCTGAGGGCCCTTCTGTTTAGTTTCCGTTTTTTCTTGCAGCACCGCAGCGGATAATTCAGAAAATTTGCAGCCAGAGAGGGTAACTCTTGAAAAAATGACAGATTTCAAGTGTCACTAAATAAATGATATAATCAATGATATTCCAGTTCACTAAATTTGTGAGTTTGGATGCTCGACAGTATATGGATATGATAACCAAGAAGTATTATATGTCTTGGAAATATTCTGATGATCTAAAGTGCTATTCCACAACTTCAGAATTTGTATTTTTTTCCTTTGATATTTTTTGGTTTTTTGACACTTCGCTTAGTCCAATTTTGACAAGAAGATTGATGAAAATTAACTTTGAGCAAAGAAATACGAAAAAAAATGTGTTATTATGACCAGAGAACTCATATAATAATGTTTGTTGTTCACATGAGTAAAAATAAAAGCTTGTAATGATACCCGCGGGGTTTGAACCCGCGCCTCCGTAGAGACCAGGACCTCGACCTGACGCCTTAGACCACTCGGCCAGGGTATCAAAACTAGATCCCATGGGAATTTCAGAACATATTTATAATGGAAAGAAAATGGATGATAAATTTGAGTCCACAACGAAAATCATGTCTAATAATATATCTATTTATCGAAAATCTGACACATTTGGGAATGAGGAATAGTATATTAAATACTGTACTGGAAGACTATGTGTCCTGAAGTAGCAGTATTACTCCTCTCCCTCTTTTACAAGGAAGAGATATATAGAAGTGAATTATGTAATATTATATAAAACAGGAATCACGCTTCCTTTATATACGTGAAAATTTTCACGGAAATATTCACATTGTGAAGAATCTTAGCGTGTCTCACGATAAATATAATTCCAACAGCATATGATAAATTCATTTACTAATAGCCGGGAATATTGAAATGCAATTGTGTAAAAACAGGAGGTGCAGTTCAATTAGGTATGAAACAATTAGTGTGGAATTTCCCAATGACAGTCTGGACAGCTACCTCTATCTGTATAAACTTGCATCATAAAGTGTGATGCGAAAATGATACAACAATTACGAAGGATATTCTACAAGAGAAATCATTAAAACCAGCTAGACAGTGATCGACCTTTGATGATTTTGAATTGGAACCATAAACCTCAAACAGACTTTTCATATGTATATTAGTACCGTCTGTATCCTCGATTTATATTCTACAACATTGAACATTTATGTGTACTCCCTTATAACGTTGCAGTCCTATCGAATGTTATCAAACGAATGAAATGATAATTTTACTTTTCCCTTATTATCCTGTCTAAAAAATAAGTATCATCTCTAATGTCTATTGAGAATCATCTGGAATGGCAGGAGACCGCATAATTTTATTGCAAGATTTTAAGTGTCACATTACTGTTGGAAAAATTGTATCTTTAATAGACTCGGTATAACGCTATAGCATTTAAAATGAGTAATATAATTGACGTCCACTTGTTTATATCACGTATTTTAAATCTTATAGCATTTAAAAATCAGTTTAACGGTTTTTTGAGAACCTATAATTTGGAAAAGTAGAAAGGGCGTCTATTCTTTATGTGATTACCAGAACAGTACTTATTCAAGATATGGACAACGTTTTATATATTTATTTAAGTAACTCAGATCATTGAGAAGTTTTGTATATGATTCATACTTCATCGAAGACTGTAATGGCAGAAGCGATATTTCAGTGACACTTTGCTCATATATCGAATAAGCAGTTCTCAAAAATACGAAACCATTTCTTAGTGCGTTTTCCATCACCATGGTAACAATAACATTTAGATATACGCTGATATTGTAAATATCAAAGTAAATCCATTAAATATCGATATCACACTGTATACAATTTCTTGCAATAGGTGTCAGCCCTAACCGAATTGGTACAAAATTTGCTGGTTCTTTAACGCGTCAGCAACGAAAAAAACAGAGACGAACGCGCCAAAGTTGTGTCACATTTCCCGTTTTTGGCGCAACAGCACAGACATTCGCGCTTACTGTCATACGCGTTATCCCCCGAGACGCGTACGTATTGAACGTAATTAATAGTAAATACGAAATTCTTTTTGTACGGTTTCTTATACTGAACACGAAAAACGCCAAAGCTGGTGAACATAAACAAAATAGAGTAGAATTACGACTGTTATAACCTTCTATGAATCGACTTATTACGGCTACTGCTCATGTTTATTAAACTAGGGATATTCTTTCTGTTCCTCACTCAATTCTATAGAATGTCTCTCTGTAGAAATATTTGCTTTTTCGAACAATTTGATAAGCCATTATAGGATCTGCTGTAGAACAATTACCAAATTATTTGCCTAGAAAGTATTCACTTAATAGTTAAGTGTATTCTTACCTGTTCTGTTCTTACTGTTTACTTGCTTTATTACAATAAACTACTAGTGCTATATTCTTTCTTTAGTTCTGGGTTTTTTTGTCCCCTTGTTATAACGTAATATAGCTGATGAACACGATTAATACGTGAAATTTCGTGTTAGCATAGTGACAGCTTTATTAATAGTAAGACTAACCGTGAATATTATTAGGGTTATTTTCCCAAATATACCTAACGTTATATTACATATATATATACGAGAGTAAATTGATTTATCGTGATTATAGAGTATATGACTTTTATTGATTTTACTCTTCTTTGACTAGCATCGAAATACATCACAAGTTCACACAGATATCATATACAGAAGAAGAAGAAGAAAATGGCGTTAGCTTTGATTGATCCAGTTAGTATTAAAAGAACTAGTCCACGTAAGATTACTAAAAGAGTTCGCGATTCTAAAAATGATATAAGGCAACCCACTCAATACAAGAAATTGAAACTTACTAAGAAGATAAATTACTTAGATATTAAACATAAGGATTTATTGATGGTAAGTGAGTACAACGATGACATTTTAAAATATTTATATCGTAGAGAGAAACAAATTGGATCAACAGATAATTATATGAGGGATCCTGCATCACCTTATAATTTTGGTTCATCAATGAGAGCAATCTTGATTGATTGGTTGATTGAAGTTCATGAAAGATTTCATTATGTTCAAGAAACATTACTTTTAGCAATTGCAATTATGGATAAATTCTTATCACAAAATTTAGTAACAATGTCAAGATTACAATTATTAGCTGTTACTTCATTATTTATTGCAGCTAAATTTGAAGAGATTAAACTACCAAAACTTTCGAATTATTCATATATTACAGATGGTGCAGCATCTGCAAAGGATATTAAAAAAGCTGAGGCTTATATTTTGAAATCTTTGAGATTTGATATTTCGATTCCAAATCCATTAAATTTCTTAACTAAATATTCAGAATCAAATAAAACTTCAACCAGAACTGTACAAATGTCAAAATATATTCTGGAACACCTTTATTGTTCACCTCATTTCATTCATTTAAAACCTTCCCAAGCAAGTAAAATAGCATTCCATTTATCCAAACAAATAAATAATGAGACCTGCGAACTGCAGACTGAAGAACATACTACTATATTAACAGATTCTTATAAAGAGTTAGTTCATGAGATTGCTCAGCCATCAACAAATTTAGAAGCATTATTCGAAAAGTACAAAGAAGAAGTTAATGGTAAAGTATACCAAGAAGTCAGGGATTGGTGTATTACTCATGAAACAGACTCCGAGTAAAACAAAATAAATTCCTCATCACATTCACCTAGCATATAATAAACAGCATCGAGTATGTTAACTGCAGCATATCCTCCTATCTAAAGCATATATAAACCACATAATTATAATAATAATATAGCATATTTTGAGTTTCAAGCATACATTTTTCAGTTAATTCCATAAGTTTCACTGGTCTCAAGCATCATACTTGTACTGCTGCTACAAACGGTTCCCATGGTTACTTCTATGCACATCTCTCTTTTTTTTGTTTCTTAGCTTCTGGAAACCCTAATTTTATTTGAAGAACGTGATTAGTAGCGCGACGTTGTTCTCCGAGCATCAGCAGAAATTAAATGAACATCAATGGGGAATGCAGCAGAATTGTTTTGTCATTGGTCACCAATAGGAAGCATCGGATATAAAGATAAACAAACATAGAACAGAACTATTAAAGCTCATGTAACTCCAGTATAAGTAGTTATCTACAAAAAAAAGATATTCTGGGTTAAAATAATTAGTTAGGAGCATTCTTATAACTAAGACATCGTCTGGTTTCATCACAATACACATATTACTAAGTTACTCTATTGGGTAGGTGACTTTCCTGTTAAAATATTTTAGTATAGTGTATTAAACATACCGTTTCTCGGTATGGTATATGTCTGTATTCAATAATATTAAATATGCTTTCGAACGTTAATAAAGTTAATTTCAAATATTTGATGGAATCTGTTTTGGTAAAACTACGGATAAGATCTATCACTCAGCCACGTGTTCAACTAAATGATATGACTTCAAATGAAACAAATACCTTGCAACCATCGACTCCTCCGACAGCAATACCGTTGGCAACAATTGTGAAAAGGTTGCCAGGATTATTCCCAAGATCGATTTCCGAATCATACGCCGATTATAAAAGGTTTCAAACTGATCAAGAACAGATTCAAAAGGATCTTTTAAATACACTTCCAATGTTCCAGGATAGGAAATCGACTAAAAGTGATTGGAGGGTTGCAAAATTGTATAAGATACCAATCGACACCAAGGGGAATTATATCAATGAATTATATATTGAGCCACGAATTAAAAATGTCAAGCCAAAAGATTTGAAACATCTAATTTTCATTCATGGTTATGGTGCAGGTTTGGGTTTCTTTATCAAAAATTTGGAGAATTTGCCACTTCTTAATAATGAATGGTGTATCCATGCAATCGACTTACCTGGGTTTGGATTTTCTTCAAGGCCTAGATTTCCGTTTAAATATGGAGTGACTGATGTGTCAGAAGTTAATGAGTGGTTCCATGCTAGAATAAATAATTGGATGAAGAAAAGATCATTATTGGAAAATCCACAGAATAACGTTGTCATGGCACACTCTTTGGGTGCCTATATTATGGCATTGTACGCAAATAAATATCCAGGTCATTTTAAAAAATTAATAATGTGCTCTCCAGCGGGAGTCTGTTATTCAAGCAACGTTCTTAAGAACAAGATGAGTAAAACTCTTCAACCTGATGCAAATTTGACACCTCCTTGGTGGTATTCAAAATTATGGAATATGAATTTTTCGCCTTTTTCCTTAGTGAGAAATTCTGGACCACTAGGTTCCCTAATAACTAGTGGATGGTCTTATAGACGATTTAAAAAATTATTACAATCAGATAAGCGGGACCAACAACAATTTGAGTTGTTACACAGGTATGCATATGGTATATTCAATAGAGCGGGGAGTGGAGAGTATCTTTTACCCTTTGTATTAGGTTGCGGGGGTGTACCTCGTGAACCTTTGGAAGAGAGTGTGTTCAAAGATGTCAATGATCCTGTTCATTTTAAGGCTAACTGTGATTGGGTTTGGATGTACGGTGAAAATGATTGGATGAATAAAGATGGGGCTGAAGTTATCACAACTAATATTAATAGAAAAATCGGTAATAATACAAGTAAAATCCTAGTTGTTCCAAAATCAGGTCATCACCTTTATTTCGATAATTATCAATTCTTCAATAAGGAAATCATAAAGGAAATGAAAAATGTTTAAAATGACCGCTTTGTTCATTTCTTAATTTATTTAAATATTCTTAAATTTTATAACTTAATATTCTTTAATAAAATAATTTGTAACTTCTATATAGGTATGGATTAAAATTATCATGCCAAGGTATGATATTTAAGGATATATGTCAGACAGTAGATGGTATGATGTGAAAATTTTGGAAACTTTATTTTTAAGGTACTCTCATTTGAATAAATATTCAATTTGAAAATTTTCGATTAATCATATCTCTAACTTAGTCTTTTGAGGTAAGATTAAGGTTTACAGCAACCATCTAAGACTGATTGCCATTAGGTTGGAATATTATAAATATTGAAACTAAAAAAAAAAAGTAAACGAAAGAGAAATAAAACTTATAAAATTCAAGAGATCACGTGATATCCGCGGCTAAAATGATTCCCGGTGGCAAAAAAGTCTCCAGGGGGCGAGTCGAACGCCCGATCTCAAGATATCCTAATTAAATTACAGTCTTGCGCCTTAAACCAACTTGGCTACCTAGAGTACTTTTTCAAAAACAATGTAGCGACTCTGGTGTTCATCGTGATTAGGGTTTGAATGTATTCTTAGGTTATTCAAACTGAGTCGCTCTTGAGGTGTCTTTCTGAACGAACTAGTAAGGTTGAATATTTCTTGTTCCAAATAAGGAGGGTAAGAAGAGACTCTATCTTGTTTATGCTATATTAATTCTAGGTTCTAAGATTCTCACTTGCGTAGATGTCTTTGATAGCTAGTTATAGTTAAACGAAGTTATTAATCCTTTTGTGTATTAAATAATTCTTAGTTATGCTTAATAGATTAAGTTAACGTTGATTATCGATTAACCTTCTTAATAAGTAATAGTTCTCTTGTTTAACCTTAGTTAGTTCTTAATTAACCTTGGTTATCCTTAGTTTGTTCTTTCCTCTGAAAGATAACAGGAAATAAACAAACTTAAAAGTTTGTATTATTCTTATATAGAAAATGTAGAGAATTTCTGAATACAGAATGTTCTCCAATCCTTCGAGGTGTATTCATTGGAATACGTTCGAATGAGGAATATCTTCTTCTTTGTCATTACTGTCCAGTATGGACAAACTCCCGTAGCCCTGTTAGCTATGCCAGCTTGTGCAGGTTGTGCTACTCATCGTCCCCTGTCACCGAATGCGTACGCTTCGTCTCATTGGTCCGGATGTTCGGATTTAATATTTATATCCCAGGCAGTTACCTATGTGATTTCCTAAAGTGCACGGTGGAATGTCACATATCCCATCCTGCAGGTCGATTTACTGTTCTACGGCTGTTTCTGGGTGATATGCTCCTGACGTTCCTAATTGCTGAGGAGACGGTTTAAAGTGATGGAATAAAGTGTCACACTATGCCATTCGAGGTTAGTGAATCTTATTCATGTCATAGTTCTCATAGAGATGCTATATTGATTGAGTAATTATCATATGGAGAATTCGTGTCACCGAAAGGTAATTTTTTGATTACCAGAAAAGGCCATCTTGGTTACAAACAATTTCGAAAACTGCTTTTTAAGTATAATATTTTATTTTATCACTTCTTACGATTCAATTCCTAAATAATTGTTCCATTGAGTTAACGTTGGAATTATTGGACCTTTACAGGAATTGAATATATATGTTAAGGTCAAGCTACAGCTGTGTCCAAAAGATATAGCGTTCATGTCTTTTTAAGATCAATTTATTTCGTTCAACTAATATATCCTCTTACGACTAGTTTATGCTGTCCTATATCCTACACTGATTAGTTATTGAACGAAATAGTTATATTAATTACTATAAAATGTGTTGCAATGTACATAATGGGTTGATGATGATTTACTTTATCATTAGAGGCAAAAGGATATACGATATTTGTAGAGAAGTAAAAGCTGCTATATTGCTCTGACGATATCCACTTTCTTATTACATATATAATATTAGTGCCAAAAAAATTACATAACCCTTTTTTGTGGGTTATTTTTAACAGTTCCTGTCTCGCTACTCTTTTCCGATTTTCTCAGTGTTTCATTTATTTATTTAGGAGGCTATAAATACATAAATGAATTGAGCATGAGTTTTATCACAATATTTAGAAAACTCAGAGATTTGATGATATACATATAACAAGAAGAATGAAGGGCAGTTACAAAAACAGTTTTCAAAAATATAATATCTAGAAGAAGTTTATATTTTTTTGCTTTTCAGGCTGATCTAGTTGGGTGCTACTAAATATCTAATCCGTAAACAAAACATAAAGTTTACAATACCGAAGAAGAAAAGGTTATAAACTGCATACAATCCTTCGATACATGATAACAAGCAGTTGAGAAATGATTATAAAATATCATTGACATATATCTGTCAATATTTCATTAGGTCCTTTCTTTATTTTGCAATAAAAATAAAAGAAGTAGTTTTCAAGTTTAAAGAGATATACAGGCCGCTAAAATGTTAAGGTGAACTTACTGTAATTCTTCTCTTTTTGGTTTAAAATTTTTAACGGGAGATAAACAACTGACCATGAATTAACTATTTGGCACACCTGTTTTGAATCTGCGGAATCAAATTAATAGTTCAATTACTTCTCGTAGTCCGTTTAATTGTCACTAACTGCAAATTTTAATAGCGACAAAAACAACAACGAATGCTCAACCTCTGACACATTATTTTTTCTATTCTAGAACCTTCTTTAATAAGAAGCTATCTCTATCACAGTTGATATGCCATCGGAATTCTGCTTTACTGCAAGGCAATTTACGTATAACTCTTGCGACAGTTCCCTCGGAATCCGATGAGCGTCGCCCAGCCCATAGAGAAAGCGCGCACCGGAAAATAATCTCAGACAGGCAAAGGAAAACTGAATGTGTATCTGTTTTTCACAATGCAATTTTTCACTTTGATTAGATACAGGAAGAAACTTTTAAGTGGAATGATTGCATCTTTAATGATATAAAATGGGAGGTATTGTTACATCTGTTACTCTATTTAGGTGAACTGTATTATCAATACACCTACTCAATCTCCAAGAAAAGTCACAATTGTCTGCGTACGCTACTTGCAATAATGACTAACTCATCGGACTATTTAAAATTCGAAATACATAATGATCCAGAAATTATTAGATTTACTCATTTAAATAATGGGGAAGCATGGGAAGGGTTATTAACTCGAGAACAATACGCAGATAGAGAAAAATATTTAAGTGAATCTGGTATTGCCCAAGCTAACAAAAATCCAGACTTTCAAGCAAAATTCCCAGATGGCCATGAATGGTTCGGTATTAAATTTTTTATATTAAGGGATACCAGATTACCCAATACTTCAAAGACAAGTCAAATTGTTTCAAGTTGTGAAACTTTGAATAGATTAGCTTATTGTACATCTCCAGGTACCAATGGCAAGATTGAATTCTGTTTGAATCCATGTATCGGTGGAGTGTTTACTGAAAAAAAATATAGAGGTCAAGGTTATGCAAGAACCATGATTGAATCATTAAATAAATTTTATGAAGATTTACGTGAACAGCCAAACCAACCAAATTTCATTAAGAATTTGGTAATGACCCTGTATAGTGAAGTCGGTGATTATTATAGTCAATTTGGTTATCATACATTACATGTTCCATTGCATAATATTACTCACGTCAAGGAATTATATTCTGATTATTGTGACAATAAGGACACAGGTAAAGGTAAATTCCTTGGGTTTGATGACTACGAGCATCTAATTCAGTTACAAGATGAGGAATTCAAGAAGGATTTGATGAAATCAAAAGATTCCAACAAGGATTCTTTTATCTTTATGATTAAACCTGATTTAGAAATTTTCAAATGGTTCCAATACCGTGATATTTTCATTCAAGAAAAAACCAACAATGGCAAGACACAACTACCGTATGGTTTTGAATTAGAGAATCATAGTCACATAATATGGCATCATAATTGGAATGACAATAAATTGATCATAACTAAAATTTATTTATCTGAAGAGGATCAAGGTTCCGAAGATGCGTTAAAACAATTATTCTCAAAGGCAATCAACGAAGCCAAGGCCACCAACTTAGATATCTTACAATTTTGGGATTTCGAAATACCGTTGACACAATATCCGGAATTACAAGCTGTCTTAAAGAAAGTTTGTGATGACGAAGAGCTGTACGCTCAAAATGGGTCAATTAGCGCAGTAAGACCACCTCCAGGGTATAACAGTGAAACCATTGTCTGGGAAAAGAACACTAAATATTGTTGGTTTTGATCACATATATAAATTATCATATAGACTCGATATATAGTAATAATAAATGAGATGTCCGGCATTGATATAAATAACAAATATTCTCGTTTTAGTATGACATGGCTCTCTTTTTGCTTCGCACAAGGAGCGTTAACTGCCAATGAAAAACTAAACAATGAGTTGCAAAAGTTCAGAAACTAAAAGGGTTACTCACATAACTGAGAAAACCACGTTAAGATAATAGAGATATAAGTCTGGTGTACTCTGTGTAACCACTAGTCAAGAAACGCATAAAACATATTGTCAGATTGAACAAGAGAGAACTATGTTTCTATCGAGAGTTGCCCTAGGGATAAGTCCGAAACAAAGGGTGCTTCAATCCTTAAATAGATATCATAGTACAAATTTTACATCCTTAATTAATATATCAAGGAGAACTGTAGTTACATCCACTGTGGATTGGAAACCAATCAAGACACATCATAATCCCAATGATAAAAGTGAGAATAAGGGTTCAATTGGTAAGAAAATCGTACTTGGTTTAATGTTTGCAATGCCAATTATTTCATTTTATTTAGGTACGTGGCAATTAAGAAGGTTAGAATGGAAGACTAAATTAGTTGCCCAATGTGAGACTAAATTAATGTACGATCCTATCACATTACCTAAACATTTCGACGTCGATATGTGTGAGGATTGGGAATACAGAAAAGTCCGTATCAGAGGTCACTTCTTACATGATGAAGAAAGGTTTGTTGGACCAAAGGCAAAATATGGTGAAAAGGGGTATGTTTTGTATACTCCTTTTATTAGAGAGGACACAGGCGAGAAATTACTAGTTGAACGTGGTTGGATTAGTGAACATAAGGTCTCACCAGATACAAGAACGTTGCATCATCTTTCGTTACCAACTTCAACCATTGATATTATTTGTTTAGTACGTCCACCTAAAGTCAGAGGGAGTTTACAATGGGAGCAAAGTGATAAGAATTCAAGATTATGGCAAGTTGCCGATATTTATGCAATTGCAGAAACAGTTGGTTGTAAACCAATCAATTTCCAAGCTCTTTATGATTTACATGACCATCCATCCTGGAAAAGTATTACAGACAGTACTCAGGGTGTTGCTAATAACCAAGGAGTGTCTCGTTGGAAATTCTGGCAATGGTCCAAGCAGGAGCCTGTCAAGCAAGAGCAACCTACAAAGAAATCTACTGATGAAGATGCGTTAGAATTCAACGAGTTGCAATTCATTAAAGCCGGTGTACCAATCGGTAAACCTCCAACTATCGATCTAAGAAACAATCACTTGCAATATCTGGTTACATGGTATGGGTTATCATTATTGAGTACGATTTTCTTAGTTGTCGCACTAAGGAAATACTGGCTCGGTGGTGTTGTGTCTCAATCTAAATTAAAATCAGAGAAATTAAGAAACGCTCAAAAGTATATGTGAATGACGTAAAAAGATCGATACTACATCTTGTAAATATCATTGTCGAATATATATAAAACAGATATATAATTTAATAAATTATATAACTGCTGTCCAACTCCAGCTAATTTTCAAATATCCACTGAAAGACGTTTCCCATATCGTATCATTTGTAAACTTATTCATAGAGGGTGAATAACATGCGGTACAATCGATAATAATAATTGCCGGTGCGGAAGACCACACTTGTTCATGTTCATGCCATGCCATGCCATGGTTGACTGGTGCAACGACCATTGGAAAAGAGAGACGTCTGTGTATTAATTACTGTCACTTAGACTGCGGACAATCAGAAAATAAAGAGAGCAGGACAGAGAGAAACTCCGCGGGACGCCATTTTTTTTTTTTACTTGTTTCAAGAAGTATCAAATTTCGTTGTTTGTTTACTTTTAAGACCATTGAAAGGGATCGAGTTCTTTAGAACAACCAATTCCTGATAACAAAGGTACATGTTTACAATAGTCGAATAAAGAAGCAGCACATTAAGTTATAATATCAAAGTAAGAATGAGCGAAGCAAGAAATAACGAGTCGAGCTCACGTACCGGAACAGACTACAAATTGTCGGTCAGCAGTAATCCAGGTTCAAGAAGATCCTCAATTGCAAGTGTAAATGGTGTTGAGAGTTTTACTACCGGTGGTACGAATGGCGCGGGATTCGATATTGATGGGGAACAGAATGTGTTGAAGGAGTATCTGGTTCCTCAGATCAGAGAATTGACAGATTCGATTGTTACATTAGATAGCAATATGATACGTTTAAATGTCATACATGATAATTTAGTTGACTTTAATGAGTCCTTTGGTTCATTACTATATGGGATTCTTTGTACGTCCGCATGTACAGATTTCCCTGGCGTACCCTCAGACATCGAAAGAGAGTTAAGAGGTATTAAACATTTACAAACATTGAAACAAGAACGTCTACAATTAGAAAAAGAGTTATTCACATTAAAATCCAGAACTACGAATACGACAGAAAAAAGAACTACTTCAGGTAAATTCTCAGAACCTTTATTCCCTGCTAGAGGCACCCTATCGAATAACATTCCAAGAAGGAGATCCACGAATAGAAACGACAACGAGACATCAAAAGAAAATATGTATGATGACAACAATAGTGAGGAATCATTTGTATTAAATCCACCTATGCAAAGAACATCTACATCAATCAATTCTCAGAGACAAGCTCCAAATCGGAGATCGGTTAGTATGAATGATGCCTCAAAACAATCAAGTAAATTGAGAAGAAGGTCAATTCTACATACTATCAGAAATAGTTTACTTGAGGATGAACGTGGTAATTCTCGTCTGAATAGCGGTACTGCATCTAGAGAAATAGGTAGCAATCGAACTGCGAGACCTTCTGTTGTAGGTGCCCCAACTAGAAATATTGGCAGACCAAGATCGACAGATACCGCAAGAAGAAATACATACTCTACTGGTGGAAATAGAACAGAAACACCCAATAGAGTCCATAAGACAAGAACATCTACCAAGCCAAAATCAATTAAGGATAGACCACCATTTAGGTGAAATGATACTCGAATGAATGGAAAAGGATGACATCATCCCCTCGAAAGGTACGTGCAGTAACTGATACATATACATTGAACATCCTTTGACCGGTCGATTCTGGTTTGCAGGGCTACATTGGTCATTAGAGTGTCATAAGGCGCATAGACGATTTGCCTTGCAACGCTGCCGCCAGACCAATTCGTACCACATTTACACATAGATAAGGATATTTTATATACGCCGTTATATAGAATTTAAATACACTTTGTATATTGATCTCAACCTCAATGAAAATAGATATGATTAATTTGAAAGTATGCATTCTTAAAAATCTGGAAATGTTATCGCTTCCTACGAACTTCACCGCATGCATAGAAATGCATTTTCCAAACAGGAAAACACGGCAGAATTAACCAAGTTCAAACTTTCTTGAGGGATTCCGAGAAGTCATCAAGATTAAAAACTATTAAACTACTTAAAATAGTGGCAGTTTTCTCGGTAAAAGTATTAATTGGATAATACCAAAGGTGTCACATCTAGAAGGAAGCTCACTAACCTGATCATTACAAATATGTCACAATATTTCGGTAAGACAATCTCACTGATTTCTGTCACTGATAACAGATATGTTGGTCTATTAGATAACATTGATTCCGACAAAGGTACAGTCACGTTAACAAACGTCCGTTGTTTTGGTACGGAGGGTCGTAAGAACTGGGGTCCAGAAGAAATCTATCCAAGCCCTACAGTTTACAAGACAGTTCAATTTAATGGTAACGATGTTAAGGACTTAAGCATTCTTGAAGTTGGTCTAGATGAAGTTCAGCCGGTCCTGCGTCCACAAAACATGGGCGCTCCTCCTCCACAATCACAACAACAGGAAATTCCACAACAACAACAACAACAACAACAACAACAGCCAGAAGTTCAAACAGCTCCGGTTAATCCACCAAAGGAAAATTTGCCAGCAGCTGTCGCAGATTACGGTGTCTACGCACCAACTGAAGGAAACAACAACGTTGGCGTTTCATCAGAAGCTGCTGCGGAAGCCGTACATCAAGTTGAAAGGGAGAACACAAATCGTCACAACAGACCACAACATAACAATAACCGCAGACAGAAACAAGATCCATCAAGAAAGATTGAAATTCCAAAGGACGATTTTGATTTTACTTCTAACAATGCTAAGTTCGCCAAGGAGGCACCAGAAGGTCATGTTATGGACGAAATTGAAGAAGTTGAAAAGGCTAATGGTGAAGAACATCCAGAAGGTTTCTATAACAAAAAATCATCTTTCTTCGATTCTATCTCAACATCTGCAGAAACCAATACAAATATGAGATGGCAAGAAGAAAAAGCATTAAATATGGATACGTTTGGTGAATCATCAGCCAGACCAAGATTTAATAATAGAAGAGGAAATTTTAGGGGTAGAGGCAGAGGCAGAGGTAGAGGAAGAGGTGGTAACAGAGGTGGCAACAGAGGTAATTACAATAACAATTATAATAGAAATAACCATTCTGATAATTTCCAATCTAATTTTTCCACTACAAACCAAGTTGAATTTTAATTACATTACCATAATAATTAACAAATGAAAAATGAAAACAAGTTGTCTCAAATCAGATACATCTATCTACCCTTTGACCGCATTGTATGGTAAGAAGAATACATCCCTGTTTGGATTCTTATTGCACGCATATATATATATATTACCACATAAATAAATAATTAAACACAATTAAAATTGTATGATACTTTGTTATCTAATGCCCTATTATATTTTATTTAGATGATATACGTATTAGAGAATTACACATTGCAACGGTACAGGACTTTCATGGCAGTACCAATAATCAATTCTGACTTTAATTGGTTGAGACCTATCGATTTTATTCTCTGTGTATCTACTTCTGTTGATGTATCTAATTTCCATGATTCTCCGTTAAACAGATCAATTGCGTATATACCGTTATCGGACCCTATTATTATACCGTTAAACTTACTGACATATCTCATAATTGGCTGAGAATACGAATCTTGAGGTATTTGTGTTGCTATATTTCTTAGAATCTTATCATAGTACGTTTTAATAGTATTAGATTCTTCTGTCAACCATGGTGTAAGATCTGGGAACTCTATCATAACTAATCTCATATATGGAATATGTGACGTTGCTACACAGATAACTGTTTGCTCTATAATACAATCATTGTGGTTATGGTCCTTCTTGGTATTAATCAACACAACATCCCTGACATTAAATGAATGTGTACTGAATTGGGCATTATTCAACGCAATATTGAAACAATTGTCAACTGTATGTTTAACATTATCGATTGAATAACATACGATATGAGTAAAATCCATTCTTGTTATAAAAAACACTGTCCTTTTAACTTGCATTCCATTTATATTAACAGTTGTATTTGCCATATTTAATGTAGTACATGCGGATAATAATTTGGTAGTCCATATCTGATCAAATTTTGGTATAACTACATCATTGGACAAAGTTAATACATTTAGCTTTAAGGTGTTATCCATCGAAGCTGTTAACATGTACCAAGAGGTTGAGTCAATCTTTGAAAATTGTATATGTGTTATCATTCTTTCATGAGGTTTAAATGCCAACCCCGGTAATGGCTTGAATAACTCATCATATAAGACAATTTCACCAAACATTGAGCACACATAGTAATAATTACTACCTACAATTGGACCCGCAAATTTGACCACACCGAAGGATTTATTCTGTTGGTCCTTTAATTGTGCCATTGTTGTTAAATCCGAATTACACACTTCTAATTGTCTGGAGGAGGTGGACACCATAATATTATCATTACCATTCTCACAGAAGTTAACCATAATCGGAATCCCATCAGTTTTACGGGATTTGATACCGTTGAACTTGCGATCAAAATTCCATCTTTTCAGTGGGTATCGATTTAAATCAATTGGTGGTAACTGCTCATTTAAAGACATATTCTTTAATTTGTTCTCTAGAATATGGTCGTTATAACCTATCCTTTCAGAAATTATTGACTTCAAATCATCATCTTGTGTATCAGAAGCATCTTCGCTTGTAATTGCGGACATCGGAATGGATGATTCCCTTAAGAATGATTTCAATGTGTCATCATAACCTTGTTTCTTTAAATACTGCGCAATAAGAACAGCGGTATACTTCTCAATATTCTCCTCCTTTCTCGCAGTAGTAGACTCTGGCATTTTAAATAACCGGATTTGTTGTATGCAATGCCTTTATTGGATGATTGTGCCTATATCATCTTCTCGATGATTACTCTTTTCATTATCCCATCGATGACTGCAAAACAAAATTTTTCAGTCTCAAATTGAGATTATTTTTGTGACTGTCTAGAAAGTCATACACCCGTACACCTTGTTGGTAGAACAATTTTTCTTTATTTTCTTCTTTTTTGTTCAAATTATAGCGAGATGTCCCGATGGTCCGCGTCGCTCTTCATAATTTTGTAACAGAACAGCTGAAAATTTCAGAGAGTGAAATTTTCAGCTGTTCAATTTTTGAAATGTGAAGAACAACTTACAGACAATGGCATGTAGTTACCAAATGTGTGTACTGAGAACACTGAGCGATGACCAGATAATACTGATTACTTACTGTAGCTTTATGGTCCTTGCAATACATCGGATATTCCAGATAGTAAACTATCTTGAAATTTTTCATCTATGGTAAAATCGATATGTATATATGAAAAGGTGTTTATAACAAATTATTATGTGTATTTGAATATATCTTAAAGGAAACTGTCAACAAACTATACAAAATGGGTTCCGGTAAACCAAGAGGTATTAACTCTGCCAGAAAGCTACGTGTCCACAGAAGAAACAAGTATGTTTAAATGAAACGTTTAGATGATTTAAGAGATGGAATTGTTAAGGAAATGTGATAGTATGATTGGGATGACATCGAAATATGACAATGATGTAGAAATTGTGGAGACTGAACTGATAGAATGACGAGAGAATATGTGCAAAATGTAAACTGTATTTGTAACAGTACTAGAAATAAGTGTGTCTAATAGGATATATTAATAATATTACGACTATTCGATCGATTTTGATACAAATGGTTAATCCAATGGGTTTGGATAAAGAAAATAAGAATTATGTAAAACTAAAGATGAGATATATCTCGTAATCCGATACGAATTAAACTACTATCATATATCCAACCTTACGTTATTTAAGACAAATCACTATAAATCATTCGGATTATGTATCCGACAGCTTCTATTTGAATTAATGTTACTAACAATAAAATATTTTTCTAATTTATCAATAACGATAATATGAGAAATACTTCTTTATTACAGCCGTTGGGCCGAAAACAACTATAAGAAGAGACTTTTGGGTACTGCCTTCAAGTCCTCTCCATTCGGTGGTTCTTCCCATGCTAAAGGTATCGTTCTAGAAAAGATCGGTATTGAATCCAAGCAACCTAACTCTGCTATCAGAAAGTGTGTTAGAGTTCAATTAATCAAGAACGGTAAGAAGGTTACTGCTTTCGTTCCAAATGATGGTTGTTTAAACTACGTTGATGAAAATGACGAAGTTTTACTAGCTGGTTTCGGTAGAAAGGGTAAGGCTAAGGGTGATATTCCAGGTGTTAGATTCAAGGTCGTCAAGGTCTCCGGTGTCTCTTTACTAGCTCTATGGAAGGAAAAGAAGGAAAAGCCAAGATCATAAACATATTTTGCCCTTTTAAAATTCAACTACTTGATGAAGGTCAGCTTTATCATTCTTTTCTTTTATAAATAAAATCCATCTTTTACATTTAAAAATACTTAATTCCATGCAAATATCATATACACAACAACCTTTGATCTGAAGAAATATTGGTATCGCAATGAGAAAATAATAAATATATATATAAAAAATATAATATGCATATAATAAATGACGAATAATTAAAGTTTGGATGGTTGCATATAAACCATTTGATCCTCGATTATTTGTTTTTCTATTCATCATTCTATGTTTACTGTTTTTTCTTTAGGCAATGTATTTATAAACCCATATTCTACAAATGAATAAAATTTCGTTATATTACATTTTAGTTCATCATGTCTTTAGAAATTATATTTATATATATCTATATGGACAAATTATGTTTGTCATTAATGCTTATTATTTGGTATTACTCAAGATGACGAATTTCATTTTATTAATGCTACCAAACTTTGTGAGAGTTTAGGGTATGCCTTTGGATCTTGTAAACATTTATCAGTTAGGATCTTCAACGAAACTTGAAACTCTTGTATTATACCTTGGTACTCATTATAATAATGATGAATATATGGCGAATTTATAGATTCTAATGAAGATAATAAATTTTCCGATGTTGAGATTAACTCGTATAATTGCTGAACTAAATCAACACATAGTAACTCATCTGTTTGTTCTATACCACACAACGAATGCAACGATTTACTCAGTTCTGTACTTAATGCAACATTATTCGCTAGTTTCTTATGAATCACTAACTGGGTACTTATATCATCTAACTTACGCAAATAGTCTACTGTATCTGCTATAACTTCTTTACTGCTACTAATATCCTTTTTCGTCAATGTTTCAAAGCCATTCATGAAAGTGTCTAATTTATTCTTGATTTCCTGTACTTGTAGCATTATTTCATTGTCCTCAGAAGTGTAAGTTTTGAAAAATTCTAAATAATGATCGTAATTTGATGATACTTGCTCTAGTAGATCTGACATGATAACTGTTGATAGATTCGACATATCTCTAATCAAGGGATCTAATTGTGCATAGTGGAAGTTATTCTTCATTAGAAATTTATCCACATTGAATTCACTTTCAGATGTAACAGTAGGATCAGTTATATCCTTAGGGAATAGATTGCGATCGATAGCTGAAGTTTCAGGTAGACCCAAATTTATCTGATCATCATCGTTTAAAAAATCCATCTTAATTGGTGCCTGCTATCAAGTACGTAATCACGCAATTTTGGTGTTAATGCAAATGTGACAGAAAATATCCACTTTAAATGCTTTTCTTTATTTTGTACATTAAATCTCCAAAAGTGTGATCGTGTATCTCTCTATTTACAATATTTTTCTTATACGCACAGTTTAATAGTTTTTGAGATATCTTCCAAGCGACATCCGACAATATTCAGCTAAATGAAGAAAATAACATGACAAATGTCATTTAACTAAAGGAAATTTTCCTGAAAGGATTGAACTAACTGCCTGGGATCTACTATGTAAAGGCACTGGAAAATAAAAATTGAAGCTTGTTTGGGTAGGTGCACGAAATATAACCGTATTGTCGCAACCCTATATTACAACTTTACGGAATGTTACAAAGCTTGCCTGTAATGCCTGGAAAAGTTATATCGTGATATTTTACATTTGTTTCTTAAATACCAAGTGTTTGGTACGTCTTAATTTGTGATTTTCTTTTTGTACATGTTATTCTCGAATCCTTATATTGGATCTTTATTTTCGGGGAAATCCCATCTACCTTCTAAGTGACGTGTACTGTCGTAGAGATAGCATTCATTTCCTGATTTTTTGATTGTATACAAATTTGAACAAATGCTATATTTTTTGTCGACTCTAGAGTTTCATTTTCAGATAATAGCATTTCTGTTATCCTTTGAAAGATACTTTCGTATCTCTCAATTAAAGCATCTTCACCGTCCGAATTTTCTAGAGGATTATTAATAATTGCATTATGGAAGTCTAGATTTGTATATTCCTATTATAAGCACATATTTCTCCAACCCTTGCAATGGTACTGAATACACCATTCGAACACAGAATAACATTAATAATCAGTTATTGAATATATATTCAACTACTATTCCAAATAGAAAACACCAACTGTAAGTCAGGCCTAACCACATTTGACAGCTGGCTGGCCCAACAATGACCTTGGGAGATACCAAACATAAGTAGGGGAAGAAAAACAAAAACAATGCGGGAACATTTAATGTTATATCTTGTTGAGAGAGTATAAAGATAGATCAATTGATAAAGCCACATCTCTAGTCAGCCGACTAACATTATATGTACCTGCATACATACTACACTGCAGTAGTTTCCCAATTCCAATTTCACCATTGCCTTTGAAACAACTAAAAAAAAAAAAATAGTTTAACCACAGTAATATACATTATGTATTGTTTGTTGTGACCTTTAATAATGACTGTATATTCGATAGTAATGGGAATGTGTGTGAAGATGCAACTTGTTGTAATTAATGCTAAGTTGCAATACTTACATTGAATATACAGACTATAAGTTTCTAATCCATATAACTTATAATTTCTGACAGAAATTACGTAGTAAGGTTATATCTAGAATGTTTAACACCGATTATCATTATTACGTAAGAATTTGTTAGATGAGCAATTATTAGGTAATCAATTATTAGATAAAAATTGTTAGGTCATTATTATTGTTAAACTAGAAATTAGTCGGTGACAAATAAAAATTAAAACGTATATAAACACGATAAAAATCTGGACTTATAGTTTGGAATTATTTTACTCGTTATATATTTTAGATAATATAGAAAAAGAAAACACAGACAAATTATAGTAAATATTATAATAAATATAAAATTACTTAAATTAACAAACACACCTTCAGTATTAATATCATAACACTTTGTATAATATCTAAAATGTCAAACGAACACTTAAATAATACCAACTATTCTGCTTCAGCTCAATTTCCCTATTTAGATAACATTATCTAAATAGGAAATATTGTCCGCCTAAAGACATGGCGCGGATAGAAAATTTTTCTTAAAGAAAGATTCAATGTCATCGAGAAATTGTAAATGTTATATAAAAGAGACCGATGACAGATGTATACTATTTAATATATATTTTATATACTTTGTACATTATATAAAAAGAACTGAACGTTATTTTATATTAATTGATATTTATAAGATATGTCTTCTAGTCAAGGAAATTCTACACTGAGAAATTTCTCTCTAGTAAACCTGCGTCAACACAACTCAACCAGCTTTGCAACCTGTAACAAAATGTAAACCACATAAATAGTCTCTCGGAGTTCTGAATTTGACACAACCATCAAATTATCTCAAATTTTGATGTTAAAGGTTGCCTATGATTTATACTACTTTAACAATAACCGTTTTGTAAATTAATAGGGCGTGTGGTCTAGTGGTATGATTCTCGCTTTGGGTTCTAAACTCGAATATGTGAGAGGCCCTGGGTTCAATTCCCAGTATGCCCCTTTTATTTTTTTTAGAAATTTCTCTTGATCACGTGACTAATTCTAGATTTTTTTTATTGTGCTATGTCTTTTTCTGTGAAAACTTCTTTTAAGGCAAGTATAATTTCTGACTATTGTCAATATCTTATTTAGTGGACAAAACAAACCTCATCGAATGGGTGATGGTTGCTTTTGACGTCAGTTCATAAATATGATATATAGAAAGAGGAAGAATTTCTATAATATGAAAGATAAGATGGTACGTAATCGAACAATAAACTAGTTTTAAATGCAAACACATAATCTTAGCATCAGAATTTGGAGTATAGTCCTACATTGCTACCGAAAATAATTCATAACATCCGTTATAAGTTACCATTGATCCAACTCAACTACATTACAACATCATCAGGAATCGATTTGCCCATTCAGGTTTGATACATTTAATAAGAGATTCTTGAAGTGAGAAAATATAAACTTTTTTCGTGAAATGTAACAAATTTAAGATATGACGAATCTGAAATTGAAAACAAACTAGAACATAATCATAATGTAAGAATAAGGTTTATTCGAACAATAATCAAACAGCATTTACTTAACAAAAAGTGAGAGAAATACTCAATAATAAAAAAGGTTCCACGAATATTCACAGAAACTAGTACTACATACGATAATTTACAATCAGAACAGAAATCAAATATTCCACTCGAATTGAGTGATCTAAAGGAGTTCTTCTCAGAACTCGATTACACCGAAGAAGTTAACCAATTCAACTTCAAAACATTTATTGAATTTACTAAAGATAAACATCTGTGTCTATCCTCATACATAATTCCAGTTCATCACGACAGAAAACGACAGGTTAATGAAATTTTACAAGATATGATTAATCAAGGAATAATTGAAGAGGTTTATAGGTATTGCAGGTATGTTAGTCCAGGATTCTTTATCCCAAAGAGAGATACTGATAAACTACGTCTAGTTATTAACTACTGCGGAATCTTTGTGGTATTAGAGAAGTTATTAGACATAATTTTATATGTAAACCTGAATATCCTCTTATAATTGTATATATCTTTATATAATAATTATAGAGTGTTATTTAAATATTAAAATCATCTCATGAAAAATTTCCATCTTCGACGTTCATTTTTCATCTTTTGTCGCGCCACGCATATCTACGTGTCTACGCAACTTCTTGAAGCTTCAATAATGTAATAATAAATGTGCATTTAGTAACATATTTCAACAACTACAAATTAGCTAACGAGTATGTACAGGGTATCGAATCCCGCCTACCTTCAATATTTGACTCAGTTCTAACACTACCCAACGGTGTATATACGGTTTTGGATATTAAATCAGCATTTTACGCTGTAAAACTGGATCCTGTTACCCAGGATTATCTATGCTTCACGGTTGGTGGTAGAACTTTTAAGCCGCTAAGGGCACCCATGGGTTATAAAAATTCTGCACAGTTATTCGCTGCGTATATCAAAGACATCACCCCACCTAAATTAAGGGAACACATGATTGTATATGTGGATGATTTTTTGATACAAGGCACAGAAGAGAACATCGTGGAATTAACTCGCGAAGTAATTAGTTATTTAGGTCAATATGGGATTAGATTCTCCGAAAAAAAGATGCAATTCAAGAAAACTGAAATTGAATATTTAGCTTACCAAATTTCTGCATCCGGAATCAGTCTATTACCAAGACATACGGAAGCTATAATAAATTTCCCGCCACCAAAGACTCTAAAGGATTTAAGGAGTATTGTTGGGATGGCTAATGTCATTCGAAACTGGATCCCTGATATATCACACACGTTGAAACGCACGTACAATACGATCAAGGAATATGCTGCTAACAATAAGAAGGGTAAGATAACAATGTCCAATGAATTACATGAAGAGTTTGTCAACTTTATGGTGGTTCTTAGTAATCTACCAACTATTGGACGTTTCTAGGATGGATATCCCATAATTATCTTTACAGACGCTTCCAGGTATGCAACAGGTGCCGTTGTGATCAAATTGAATGAGAAACTTGATAAGAGAGACATGAGAAGTGCCATAGAGGATATAGAAAACAATAATGGTAAGGTCAAAGGTAGAATACTAGGTTGTTCTAGTCATAAACTGAACAAAGCAGAAAGTAGCTATACAGTATATGAACTAGAGCTATTAGCAATTGACAAAGTCTTAGAACAATATGAATATTGGTTAATAGGTTCCGCAATCACAATAGTCACAGATCATGATAACCTCAGTAAATTAGAACCCAAAGTACAAATCACTCCAAGGATTGCTAGAACAGTAGAATTTATGCTACAATTTAACGTGCAAATCTGTTTCATGGAAGGTACAAGCAACGCTCTTGCAGATGGTTTATCACGATACCCAATTCATAGGTCAGCCAAAATTGAACCATCTGAAGTGGAACTGTTCAAACATAAACAACTCTTTCAAGCTACTTTAGAACTATGCGGTACACCTAACAATGAAGAAATACCAAACCAAATCAAAAGAATATTTACCACAACAAAGATTCATGAAAGTGAAGATAAAATCTTTAGACTACCAGAACTGCTAATCCAAGTAATTGAAAAATACGACGATTATGCAGTACATGACATCACAGGCCTTCCATTACCTCTCCATGATGAATTAATAAAAAGTTATAACAACATTAAACTTAATAGAAAATTCAAGGAACTTTCTTTCCAAGATGATAAATTAATTTATTATAAGGAGAAACTGTGGATTCCACAAAGCAATTACGAAGCTATTCTATGGATCATATGGTCTCATCATATTCAGCAAGACCAACATCCTGGAATTAGCGAAACTAAACACAAAATCACACGCCGATACAGATTTGAATATCTATCAAATTTAACACGTGTGGTTGTGAATTCATGCACCATCTGCCAGGTTAACAAACCCAACAACTATGCAATAGCTAACTACCATTTTATTCCAACTCCATCAGAACCACACGGTCTCATGAGTTTATATCACATTACAGATCTTCCTAAAATTAAAGACGGTTATGATGAGGTAGCTTCTTCAAGTGCGACTGTTTCACTTTTGATGTTACCGTATGAGTATACTTTGTATGCCCTTTTTCTAGTGTCGTTACAGTTCTTTGCTAAATGTTCCCATTCAGCCATATGGGTGATGAAAGATTCAATAATGTCGTCAGGATCCTTTTGAGGGGCATCGTGAGGACATTTTCTAAATACGTCATTTTTTATTAATTTGACAAATGTATTGTAAATAGTTTTCTTACTCTCTACTTCATTTTGAGATGCATACGCTGTAAGGAACTTCTTTACAAATTCTATAGGATCTTCATTTATGTCAAAAGGTTCTGTACCTTTTAACGTCATGTATGGTTCACCATCCTTTCTTTTGTCTTTTTCATTCTCCTTGTCCTTTATTTCGCTTTGCTTACCTTCGTAATGACGGAATGGACGTAAAGATATGTATCCAAATAGTTCACGAGAATAATATTCTGGATAATTATGGTGGTTTACCTCTTTCTTATCCATGATCTTCGCTAATGATATTAAACGTGCCTTATCCTTGTATATTTTCCTTGTATGGATTTTCAACTTTCTACTGTACTGTATCCTTTTCGATTTGTACTTCGAAACCATAGTCTATAGTATCAGCATTATCCAAATTTTGGATGTTTGCTTCAATGGTGTCATTAGTCATATTTAAGGATTTTAATAATGTCACAAAAAACCGAGATTCCTTGCCCTAATAAATATGCCTTTACGTTAAGTAGATGTTTTTTCTTCTTTGTATAATAATAACCTATATTATGTCAATATATGTTAATGCGCTACTATATACCAAATCACTATGAAAGTTTCACCAGCAATGTTAAGGAAATATATAATCAACGTTCCTTTGCACAGTATCAGACAACCTGTAGTTAATGGTTTACCGGATATATTATTCTGATTATTATATTATTAGTTTCTCTTCTGTACCGATCGATTCCTGGAAAGGAAATAAATTATCTAAATATGGATGTAGGTATACTAAATAGATTAAACAAATTTCAATAGTAATAAAGCTCTTGACCTGTATAGATGAAAAGACCTTTTACGGCCCACTATCAGACTGTGGCAAACGACTTGCTCCTTTTAATATCAGAAAATGGCAATAGAATATGAAATATGTTACTTATACTTTTGCTTGTTCTGATATATGTTTCTTTCGGTGGTATTTCATCGTGTTCGACATAAGAAAACAATAACTCAATTCGTTATCTAATGTTAGTTGCCCGTTTAGTTTTCATACATGTTGTTTGAGGTAACCCACCATATTAAATCCTGTTAATTTAGCATCAATGAGTGTTGTCCGAAAATGAAAAATGAAGGGAAACAAACATCAAGAACAACTTAATAGAATAACTGATTGTTCGAGAGATTGGTACATAAAGGCCACGTTGTATGGTTTCATATATTGACATTTTATGTAGCGATATCACCAAACTCGCATCGTATTAACTTAACCATATACACACTATACATATTGGCCCAATGTCGGTGAGAAGATGTGTCAATATATTAAGCCGACATGCAGGAATTAATAGGATACGTGAACAAATATCTTTTACAATAAAACCTTGTGCAAGATATTATAGTGTTTTACCTACCAGTAAAATGGCTGCTCAGATAGAACAATTAGATTTGTTATCTAATAAACTATACCAAAGGAATGAAACTAATAGTATTCCATCAAATAGATATACCACGGATTTAGTCAGAGTATTTATTGCCAATGAATTGAATAAGATATCTGGGATAGATGCTATTAAATTACACGATGCAATATTGTGGAATTCGAAGGGTGATGATAGCGATTTCATGATCCCGGTACCAAAATTTGGAAAGCAAAGTATGCCATTCGATCAGTTAGCTAAGCATTGGGCTGAAAAATTCCCAAAGAATCCATATGTTTATAAAGTCACATCAAAGGGGCCATTTCTGAAATTCTTTGTCGACCCTAAATTCCTATTCAATTCTGTGATCCCTGAAATATTAAATACAAACACGAAGTATGGTTCACGACAATATGAATCTAAAAAGAAAGTTGTTGTAGAATTCTCATCTCCAAATATAGCTAAACCTTTTCATGCAGGGCATTTAAGATCAACAATTATAGGTGGATTTATATCAAATTTATATGAGACAATGGGATGGGACGTTATCAGAATGAATTATCTTGGCGATTGGGGTAAACAGTTTGGTTTATTAGCTGTAGGATATGAAAAATATGGGAACCAACATCTGTTAGATACTGATCCCATTAATCATTTGTTTGATATATACGTTAGGATAAACAAGGATAAGGATCAAGAGACTCAATCTGGAGTAAATACGATAGACACTGAAGCCAAAAAGTATTTCAAAAAAATGGAATCGAATGATCCTGAGGCATTAAAAATGTGGAAGACATTCAGATCATTATCCATAGATAAATATGTGGATACCTATGCACGTTTAGGTATTCACTTTGATATTTATTCTGGAGAATCCCATGTTCCTAAGGAAAAAATAGAACGTGCTCTAAATATTTTTGAACAGAAAGGCTTATTAGAAGAATCACAAGGAGCTACTGTAATCGATCTAACTAAGATCGATAAGAAATTAGGTAAGACTATAATCAAGAAATCGGATGGTACCACATTATATCTGACACGAGATGTTGGTGCTGCAATGCAACGTTACGAACAGTATCATTTTAATAAAATGATATATGTGATTGCTACTCAACAAGATCTTTATACCTCACAGTTATTCCAACTATTAAAATATATGAACTTCCCATGGGCTAATAATCTTGAACATATTAATTTCGGGATGGTTAAAGGGATGTCTACACGGAAGGGAACCGTTGTATTCCTGGACAATATTCTGGAAGAGGCAAAAGATAAAGTGTTGACCACCATGAAGAATAATCCAAGTAAATATTCACAGATCCAGGATCCAGAGGTTGTGGCAGATTCCATCGGTGTTAGCGCAATAATGATACAAGATATGCAATCAAAGAGAATCAATAATTATAAATTTGAATGGAATCGTATGTTATCCTTTGAAGGTGATACCGGACCGTATTTGCAATATGCTCACTCTAGATTATATTCCATTGCTCAAGGACATGAAAATTTAAGTACATCAAGACCTGATCTCGATTTGTTAAGGGAAAAGGAAGCCGCATCATTGATACGATTACTGTCGCAATATCCTGATGTCCTACAAAGTGCAATGAGTTCAGAAGAGCCCTGTACGATAGTCACATATCTGTTTAAAGTGGCACATCAAGTATCGTCCTGTTACAAAACACTATGGGTTACCGGACAACCTGACGATATTGCGAGCGCAAGATTGGCACTATATAATGCATCGAGACAAGTCCTGCACAATGGGATGTCTCTACTTGGCTTAACACCTGTAAATAGAATGTAAAATAATATATACAAAGCTTCATACTTCTCTCTATTTGATCAAACTAATGACAACTGTTTTATCAGTGTGATCCATCCAAATTTGATATTTTCGGTGTTCGCTTACAAAAGAAGGAGAGCAGAAAATTTTGATGTATTTGTAAACAAGAGTACATCATTGTTACAAGAGATAAAAACGACTGAATTTAAGTGTAGTTCAGAGTGTGAAGTTACTAGCAAGCATATCTACTGCGAACATCACAGAATATATAATATAGTACACCGTATTATTGCTTTTAAGTTACTGTTATTTTGTTTATTTTCTGGTTACTGTTTTTAAAGATGGATCCAAGTTTAGTGTTAGAACAAACTATTCAAGATGTTTCAAACTTGCAAGCAGAGTTTCAATATATGTTGAAAGAAATGAGAAGAAATGATAAAGATGTAGGTGTACATAAGAAAATATATGCGCAAAAGGATGGACAGTTACAAAAATTCATCAAACAGAAAGGGTCGACTGCTGATATCCCTGATGAGGAGAAGACAATCGAAGAGGCCAATAAAGAGATCAAGACAATGCAATCGTTACAAAATGAGAAATGTTTACTAGCCAATACTGCATTGTTTTTGGTATCTAGACATGTAGCCAAGTTGGAGAAGGACATGGCTATTTTGGAAGAAGAAGGTGTCTTGCCACCAGTAGAGGACGAAATAATGAGTGGATCAGAACTTTCGAAAGAATCTTCGGTCTCAAGTGTAGGTGACCGTAAGAAGAGAGCAGCTACTAGTGTAATGACACCTCCGGTTGTCAAGAAGAAAAGAACTTCAACTACCAATGCAGCCGCTGCGAATGCCGCATCACAAAAATTACTGTCACAACAACAGTCTCAAACTTCAGCAGCACAATTACAAGATGGGTTAACCAACGTTGCCGGAGATATCACAGGTATAGAGAAGTTGAATAAAAACAAAAGTAGAGGCCCAGGGATCAAAGGCGATGGACATTCTATTGAAAACGACGAAGAGGATAAAACATTATACTGTTTCTGTCAGCGTGTGTCATTCGGTGAGATGGTTGCTTGTGATGGACCAAATTGTAAATATGAGTGGTTTCATTACGGTTGTGTCAATTTAAAGGAACCACCAAAGGGTACATGGTATTGTCCAGATTGTACGCAAGAGATGGCCAAAACAAAACAGAAAAGGAAGAGAACATAGAATATGGAACAAGACGCGGTCTACATAAACGATTCAGCAATATCAATGCCGCTAGTGGACTGCTTAGAGATCGATCCTGATGGGGTCTCATAGCCATTACTGTTAAAGTTGCACACGATATCCTGCCCAGATCCAAGCTTTCACGTGACCGCCGATTTTTTTGATTTTTTTTTTTGGCCTGTTTCTTCAATTTTCAGTTAGATCGCCGCAAACTTTTCTGAAAAATTTCATCTGCGGGCAAAAGTGAAAAATTTTTCTTCTTGCAAGGAGATGAGCTTCGAAACTAATGACCAGAGACTACTAAAGTTGACTGACTTAAAGGATCAATTAGATAGATTAATCAGTATATAAGTTGTGTAAGTATTGTTTATTAGTATTTTCTATATCTTTTACAATATACCAGTTAACTCAACAACAAATATAACCATACAATAAAAAATGAGTTTCAGAGGTGGTTCCAGAGGCGGTTCAAGAGGTGGCTTTGGTGGTCGTGGTGGCTCTAGAGGTGGCCGTGGTGGCTTCGGTGGCCGTGGTGGTTTCAACAGAGTTCCAGAAGGTCCTCCAGATACTGTATTAGAAATGGGTGCCTTCTTACATCCATGTGAAGGTGACATTGTTTGTCGTTCCATCAATACTAAAGTTCCATATTTCAATGCACCAATATATTTAGAAAATAAGACACAAGTTGGTAAAGTTGACGAAATTTTAGGTCCATTAAATGAGGTCTTCTTTACTATCAAATGTTCAGAAGGTGTTCAAGCTACTAGTTTCAAAGAAGGTGACAAATTTTACATCTCCCCATTAAAACTATTACCAATTGAAAGATTCATTCCAAAACCAAAGGTTGCAGGTCCTCCAAAATCTAAATCTAAGAAGAAGAAGGGTTCTGCTCCAGGTGGCTTCGGTGGTCGTGGTGGCTCCAGAGGTGGTTTCGGTGGCCGTGGTGGTTCAAGAGGTGGTTTCGGTGGCCGTGGTGGATCTAGAGGTGGTTTCGGTGGCCGTGGTGGCTCCAGAGGTGGCTTTGGTGGTCGTGGTGGCTCCAGAGGTGGTTTCGGTGGCCGTGGTGGTTCTAGAGGTGGTTTCGGTGGTCGTGGTGGCTCTAGAGGTGGTCGTTACTGATTGGATTAGAATGATGTTTACCAGTTCTGTTTTTAATAATATACTACAAGATTCTTAATGAAACAATAACAAAAAAAATCAAATAAAAATAAATTAACATTTCATATCACATAAAGTTTGATCGTAGCAAAGGAATTCGATCTATTTTGAAATGAATTATAAACGTTCATCTTTCAATATCAATAAGTAATAATCCTAGAAGCTCTATTCCCACTTTTCATATTGTATAATACTAATATATATATCTATTAATATACATATATAATGTATATCATCATATCATTTAAATATATTTCTTAAAGAAACAAATAAGATCCTTATTTGCCCTTTCTCGTCCACGTTAGTTACAAACTATTATTCTCATTGTATGGAAAATATATATTTATATATACGAATATGTATCGTTTTTTTTTGTTATTTATTTGTTATTTTAGTTAATGCTATATGATTTAATGGCACTCATTCCGCTTTATGAATCGGTTGTATTAATACCTTTATACTGAACCGAAAAGGTTACCCATTGCATCATTTTCAGTAGATGGATCATCTAATAAATCAGTTGGTTCTTTATTCTTTTGAACAAGCTTTTGGGTAGCTTTTAACAAATTAGCTTCCCTCTTTTCTTGTCTCTTTCTTTCATTGGCAACCACATCACTTTCTTCGTTATCATTTAGAATACCAGTATTTCTCTTAATGTAATCAAAGTAGTCTATCATTAAGGCTCTTTGATTCTTGAAATTATCGACTTTCCTTAGATTATCATACAGATCCTGAACATCATAACCATGTGATATCTCATATAAGTATTGTCTTGTCGATTTATATTCTTTGTAAAGGGTTAAAAATAACACTGTGAAAACATACATCCCCTCGTAAAAAGAGTCACGATTAGTATTATTGGTAGTTAAAGTAAACAATAATGTTTTCATTACTTCAATAGTGAAATATTCATCGACACTGTCATTTTTGATAAGAACATCAGCTAAACAGGACTTCATTAACAAAACGGCATTGAAAGAACATTTAGTGTCTTTAAAGGATATCAAGTGATTCAATAATTTCAAAAATGGTGCCAATATATTAATATCTTCAAAGATAATCTTTCTCATCTTAAGTTGATGGGAATTTAATTTGCTCTTTGCACTCGACCCATTTTGTCCGATACTGTCAATTAAAATCAATACAACAACGGTAGTTAATTGTCTCAACAGATTCTCTTCAAGGATCTCTTCAGTCATTTCATCATCATCAGTTGGAATAGGTTCATCTTCATGATTTTGCATAATTTTGCTCCATTTCTCACATAGAATTATATCCAAGGTATTGAATAGTTTTGGTAAAAATGCAGACATGAATTTTGGTGCACATTCCTCAGGACAGTTCTTTAATATAGGTCTAATGGCAACATTAATAATATGTTTCCAACCATGGGTTGAAACACCGGGACTGATTTCGTTGCTGTTTGGTTTGTAAATAGCAATTGAGTCAAACAATAAATCAGGGATACCATCAATATCAAAGAACACACTTCCTAATGATGATATAGCCCCAATTACCAACAGTGTGTATTCTCTTGTATATCTAACTATATGACCAACAGAATCGGCAAAATCTCTTAACGTATGCATAGCTTTCATGTGTTCATCAATAAATTCATCCTTGGATTTATTTGATGCACCAGCTTCCCAAAATCTTTCAACTGTAGAATATTTTACAAATGATTGGACAACATTCGGCAACTCTTTCCAATTTTCTGGGTCATGATAAGATTGTAATTGATACAGTAATCTTAAGATATATGGTAAGATCGGAACGATACGAGGTCTCCACATATCTTGTAACATTTTAAATTCGGAATCCTTCTTTACACTTTGCATAGAATAATGAATAAACATTCTTGTTGCTCTAACAGGAAATAAGGTTTGCCAACGTTTGGTTAGTTCCATCTTTAATTGTTTCCCCTCTTCATCGATTGGGATGGATAGTAGATCACTGTTTTCATCGATATTTCTTCTTTGAAAATATTCAGCAATTTTCACTATACCTAGACGTTCCATAAACCAAGGAAGGTCGGATAAGCCTACTTCTGTACTTTTATCAGACCATGCTACTAATTCATTATCAACAATCTCGGAGAATCTTTCCTCTTTTCTGTCAAGTGACGATTTTAAGACAATGGTCAACAGGAATGATTTAAATGATATTTTTTCATGGTATGACAATTTTGGCAGTATTCTTGATACCACACTTTCCAAATCTGAATAAATACCTTTTAAGGATTCGGGCATTAGAAGAGCCATTCTGTTCAATTCAATACCACATGCATATCTTAACTCTCTAACAGCTTCATATTCATCTGAGTTGTTTTCCTCGTCGATACCTGGGTAATCCATTGTAGCTGTAGTGATAATTTTCTCAAGTAATGTAAATAAGACATTATCCTTTAACATTGTTAAGAATAATGCAAAATTTTGAATCTCTTTCTTTAATAGTAATGGTTCTCTAATGTTTAATGCAATAAGTTGATTGGATAGCATTTCTAATTTATTTAAAATATCATCTAATTTTGCATCATAATCATCAGAATTTGTATACCAAATCTTCCATCGTATACACCCATTAATAAAACACTCGATAATCATAAATTGAGACAACGCACTTAGATATGGTTCTGATTTTAAATCTAAGAATGTGGAACTTAATACTTGTTGACCATATTGACTACTGAAATAATTGTTTAATCTTACATTTAACCATTCGTATGCTAAATCTAACTTGACACATGATATTAACCTGATAATATCTCTGATATTTTTTCTATAACTTGAGCAAAAAGATTGAAATTCTGTCTTTGATTGGAAATCGGTCTCGGCAAAAATCTTTGAGACATGATCCGGAATTTGTTCGTAATATATTAATGCATCTGCTGAATATTGTAATAAATCTGGTATGACATATTTCTCTAAATATGGTAAGAAATTATCATTTCTTAAACATGAACACCATAGGTCTAATGTCAACCCACTAACGATTAAACTTTGGTTATATGTTGCCTTTAATACTAATTTCAGGTATTTCTCTACTTGATTATTATCATCATCGACTTTAAAGATACAAACATAGAGACAACTAATCATATCAACAAATTTCTTAATGATTGGATAGTTGGATTCGTCTATGCCATCCTTAGGATCAAATTGTAATCTGTCATAAACTTTATCTAGGGTATCCATGTTATTAAACACTTGGTTGATAATTGTTTTATAATGTTCATCGTTACTATATGGTCTAGTTAATAAAATGTGCATCGAATCCAATGCCATTGATTGTGCTTTTGGTATATTACTGAAAAGACAGGATAATAAAGTTTGTATAACGTTATTCCTGATGACAACTTCACTTAACGGCCAATTCAGGCACGTCTTTAATGTCTCTAGTAATCTTACAACATATTCTTGGTTATCATCATTCAATGCACGATCTAATTCATCTATCCAAATCTTGAACCAACCTTCTTCATTTGCTCTGAACAAAGCCCATTTGTCATTGAATTTATATTTTGCAGCAAAGACATCTGAAGGGCATACAATCATTACACATAAAGGTTGTACCACAGTCATTCTCTTCAGAACGATCATGTCGTCTAGTAAGAAGACATCTTCAAAGAGGATTCTGAAAATAATCAAAGTAACTTCTCTTGCAGCTTGATTGATGTTCCATAATTCTGACAAATTGTTATCCATATCAACCCATGATTCTTCAAGTAAATTTTCTGGTGGTACGCCACCTCTTAATGCTTCACCCCAGCATCTTTTTGCAACTTCCACCCATAAGAATGCTAGTTTCTCCTTTATGTAACGTGGATCCTGATCTGTGACTCTATAATTTAATTCCATGATCCATTTTCTTAATGCGATTCTTCTTTGAGTATCATAATTGTCCCAATATTTTTTTAAAGCATTACTTAATAAACCTAAACCAAAATGTTTTACAATAAAATTTGAGGAATTATTGATTGCAATTTCATAACCCCATAATGGTGATTCTTCTTGTAATTTGACATTATCTAGGAATTTCTGACTCTCTAATCTTTGATCATTAGTTGATTTTGGTGAATAAATTACCTCCAGGGCGGTGATCACTTGAGTACCTCCATTTGAATCCATATTCGGTTATTATTATTATCGGTACGGAAAAAACGTTATATTGCACTATTAATTCAATATTTATACAAATAAGATTGAAATTTTGTATATTCTTTCCTTTTATCACCTTAAAAGCTAATATAAAGTATTCAGCAAAAATGAAATAAGCCACCTCAAAAAAACAACAAAAAACACAATAACTTAACCCTTTTCTGCGAACTCAGAAGTTGATTTCTCTTGTCTTTACAGTAAGCAAAACTACAAATGTTAAACACGTAAAACTATAGAACTAAATATAAATAGCTAAAAGGGCCATAATCAATCATTGCCACTCTTGGCATCCACATTATCTTACGAATCCAAAAGAACAGGATCCCTCTACGTACTGAAGTTGTTCCAAAAAGTTGCCAAAATTTCGTGAAAGCCCCTCCCTTCTCACCGTGCGGTAACAAATCAAACAAACAAACAAATCAAAGAAACTGATAAAATTGCGCACTATAAGCTGTCGTATGTAATGACTATAATTTGGGATATTTCTTTTATAAAAGGATGTAATTGAAAAGTATGTATATATTATAAGTAGAATTTCTTCTTATCTTTATCCATGTCAGATGTGTGTTCCCATTCGGTTTCTTCTCTAAGACCTCTTTGTAATCTTTTCAATTTCATTGTGAATTGTGGACCTAGTTCTTGTAAACCTACTTTCTCTTCATCACGGAACATATAACGATGCCTACGGAAGAAGATATAATCTCTTTGATTATGTAATGTAATGACTTGACGACCTTCGAAATCTGGATTTTGTGGGAATATGGATTGAAACAATTGACCTACCGTTTTACCTAATTTTGTTTGGAAATTATTTAATACTAACTCTGGAATGTGACTTGTTGGTTTACCATGGCCAACGATTTTTTTAACTTCAACGTATGAACTTATCTTAAAATAGAAAGTTGGACCCTCTGGTAAATGCATAAACGTTAACCCTGTAACTTTCTTCTTATCCTCATTAATGATAACCATATCTGTAAAATTACGTTTATTACACATTTCTGCAATTTCTTTTAGTTTAATACCGAATTTACGTTTAACAAATTGAACATTTGGTAAAATTTCAATTAATACATTAGCAAATTCGTAAGCTGCTTTCTTAGCGTTAACATTTGTAGTTAAAAGAATTTTCGGTGGATGATTCTTATGATTTGTATTGAAAAATTTCATTAGATCAAGATCATTGTCATCATCTTCTCCTTCAACTTCTTCACCTGCCTTTGCAATAGTTTCATCATAGACTCTCATATTATCTATCGTCTTTGTGACATTTTCCTTTAATCTCTTCTGTTTCAATTCTGGGTTTTCCCTTTCTTCTTTAGCACGTTGTCTTCTCATTGTATGACGTTCTTTATTCTTTTGATCTTTAATCTCTGCAAAGAGCTCTTGCCTCTTCATCTTATTACTGATATTGATATCATTGCCTTGACTCATCTTGGATATATGTTTGTTTGTTTTGATTTGATTCTGATACACTAGATTTCAACTTTCCAAGACAATATATGAAGATATATCCCTTTGATCAATATATCTGTGTTCTTCATATATATCTTTGTTACTTGATAATCATTTATTATTAGTATGAAAAGTCATCTCATCGCATCTCATCACTTTTCCCGCACGTACAGAACTGAAAAAAAAATTTTCAGATAGAAAATCACAGCGCACGAAGAGGCACTTCAAATAAGAAAAATGTACATCAATATGCAAAAACTATATGAATTTGGTAATACTTAAATTAATATATAAGGATAAATAAAAGTATTGGTATATATGTCATATATATTGTTAATTGAGTCATTATTATCATTAAAATTAAATTATTATGATTATAGTTTCATTATATGCGAATGCTCATTTTAAAAAAGAAAGCATAGAATGTGCTTTAGTTTGATCATAGATAAATACAAAGAAATGAAACATGACGTTTCGAGTAATGGAATAATACTGTTAAGTACTGTTAATCCCACTTCTTTTCTTTTGCGGTTTCTTTTTTTTGTATTTACATCTATTTTTCAAAGGACTTGTGTGAGACTGTATTTTCTACACCGATGATTTTACCTTCTTTTAGAATGGAATCAATCACTTGTTCAATAGTCTTATCATTACCGAATTCGGTTTGCATTTGAGACATGGAGGCTTCACCTAAAGTACCAGTAGCACCTCTACCTGCAGTAAACACCTTGAATACATCGACTACATTTGGTAGATTGGTGATTTGTGGATTAGTCTTATAATCGGCAACAGCATCTTCAGTATTAGCGAAAATAATTAGATCGGCTTCTTTACCCTTGTAGAAGACCTTGACAGCATCGGCAGTATTACCTTTCCTGTGGTTACCTGGTACCTTGGTCTTTGGTTCCTTATTTCTCTTTTGCATAGTATTTAAATTTTCCATGATTGATGATGTTATTTTAGAGAGTTTGTTTTGTATGTGTTGTTTATGTTATAAGCTTTTGAAATGTACTATATAATAGTTTTTTACTTATCTTGGCTTGTGTTATTGTGAATTAGAAACTATATAAAATAATAAGAAGAAAATCAATTGAAGAATATTGCGACAAGTTGTAAGTTGTATTGCTTATATACCTTTTTTTTTTGGCTTCTTAATTCATTCGAAATAGGATATTACAAATGATACAATTTTAGGGGGTCATTTTCCAGTATGAATAAGAAAGCAAAGATATATTTTTGACGATCCATCAATTGATTTCAAAAACTAATTGAAATGGCTGCAATATTGTAATTACAGATTGTTCTTTCAAGGGGGGAGGTCGAATGCAATAAATAATTTTTTACGTATTGAATTGAATAAGAATTCTTCGTGGGGGGTGGGGCCTTACCAAACATTCACCTCGTTGTTGCATTAACAATATAATAGACTGTGAGTTCAGAGGTATGTACTAGCACGTCCGTACGTAATCTATAATAACCAAACCTTTCTTAAGCTATCATTCAGTAAAGAAGGAGATTGAACAAGAATTTATAGGAAGCCCCAAGCGTCTCTCTCTACCTGCTTATGTGACATCCCTTGTTTTTGTGACCCCGGGCAATTCCTTGGTGTCGTCGTCTCTGTCCAGCGGTCTCTTTGTCTGTCCACAGGAAATGTATTTTTGGTACTATTTTAGGGGGCGGACAGACGACAGGCTCAGACAAGAGACAACTTCATAGACAGATACATTCATTCATTCATTCAATCAATTCATTCATTCATGTCTAGGCAGAGGCCCCGTTCTGTTCAGGACGGCTGTCTCCCTCTACAGATACGATTGGTCATTCGGTCAAGTCATATGGACAAGTCGTTTGGACAACTTGTTCATAATACGTACTGTATTCTTTCTCTCTCCAGTTGTGGTAGTGTTACGTACGTATTGCCCTCGGTGCAAAGGATCGTCAATTACCGATTAATTAATTAATTAACTATATGAACTATATATTGTCCTTGGATATGCAGGCTGTGGTTCAATTGATAAAGATAATTTAACAACATCAATATCTTTATTATATTCTCTTGAGATTGGTAAACCCCACGATATTTGTAACGGAATTTCATTTATCGGATATTGTTGTAATGATATCATTGCTTTCTCTGCATCATATCTATTCATATATTGAACTATTGCCTGTTGATACATTTTACTATAGTTATTATTACTATTACCTTTTAATGTATTGATAAATTCACATAATATTATTGTTCCAAATGGTTTAAAATATTCTTGAAATTCTTCTAAATTGATATATGGTGATATCTTGGTCACATATAAAGTAGTATTATTTGGATCGGTCATATGATTTAATTTAGGTAATTGTTGAACAGGTAACATAAATAATGAAAACCTTGTTTTATTATTACTATGTATACCGCTATTACCTTCCCTCTTTGTAACATTTCGTTCATTATCAATTGAACCTTTCTGTTGTGATGATGATGAGGAGGGTTGTCCTGTAGATCCAATCTTAATGGCTCTACCATTCAAATATGTACCTTGTAATTCAATCATTGATCTCTTTTGACTTTCAATATTACTGAAATTGACAAAACCATAACCTTTAGAAACACCTGTAACTCTATCGATCATTACTTTTACACTCTCTATGCTAGATGGATACTTGTTATTAAATAATTCATATAATTGAGAATCTGTAACATTTGGTGCCAAATCACCAACAAAAATTGAATAATTCGTTGAATTGTCACCTCCATGATGATTTTGATGACTACCGCTATTACCCCAATTCAATTTTAATCTTCTCTGTGGATAATTGGGTATACTCATACCATTCTTCATTAATGCATTTGAAGCTTGTTCATGTGTATTAAATTCAATGAAACAATACCCAGAATTATTCTTATTGCTATCAGCATTAAATCGAGTATTCGTGCTCTTCATTAGTTTCACTTTCACATTTCCTTCTCCTAGTTCTTGCCATATTTGCTGAATATCGGATTCAGTCCATGAGAAATCTAATTCTCCCATATATAATTGGTTGTTCTCGTTAGATGAATTGGTATCACTATGCGCATAAGTATTATTATTTGTATTCAGTTGTCTCGATTGACCATCCCTCAGATCGAAATGATTGGTTTCTGTACGTTTGTAATTATTTCTTGAGTTGTCCTTATATCCATACCCATATCCATACCCGGTGTTTCCTCTCGAAGTATTACTATTATTATTCCGTTGTTGGTAATTATTGTTATTATAGCCGCTATTCCTCTGATAATAGTTGCCACTATTATTATTGTTATATGGACGGTACGACATAATATATAGGTATATTATCCTTCAGTAAATGACTATAATAGCTTATTTCCAATGATATGGCATATATTTCTACTTTACCTGTCTTACTATACATATCAGTCGTTGTTCTATTATAGAAATGTAGATGTGTTTATTTAAACTTTTTTTTTTTCTTCTTTCTTGAATAATTTTTCATTTCTCCGAACCCTACAGCTTAACAATATAGGGTTTCATCAATCATATAAAGAGGCGTCAATAATATGACGAACTATCAAAATAATTCATTTAATTATGTGAAAAAGAATATGAATACTATAATTTAATATATAAATGTAATTATGTAACAGCAAATATTTATATATTGCATCATATCTTCTTATATGCAAAATTTGTTATTATTGTTAAGGTCCATGAGTAAGTAATGTTATAAATGTATTATTGTATTGTACTAGCATGTAATTATAATACACGGTACAAATTTTTATTCTGAGATCTCTCCAGGATCAGAATTGTTGTTACCTCTTTCGTTATTGTATTGTGGTGTTAATGAATTGTTTAATTTGATTTGATATTTACTAGCTTTAGTATGTAATGGCTTTGAAATCTTATTGCTGCTTAAACTTCTCGAATGTCCATGTGTCCTACCATAAGGAACCTTCTTCGAAGTTGTAGAAACATTACCATTGCTGCCATTGCTATAGTTTGACAAATTGCTATTACTTTGTGGGAATTTTGTTAGCACTGTGGAACTCACTCTTGATCCTGAGGCTGACCCATTTGGTATCCTACTATTGGATTGACCATTCATTAAATTTAAACTGTTATTTGAATTGGACGCTTTATGGTTTGATGTGAATTGATACCTTTGATTAGATTTTGGTAATACTGAAGACCCAGGTTGAGCAGGTTGTAAAGCTTCAGGTGGTAAAATGTTCCATGAACTATTCATTGTAGACGCTTGTGGAGTTTGGTACGGGTATGCAGGTTGTCCATATTGTTGAGCTTGGAAATCATGAATTGAACCGTATTGTGGATGACCATCTTGTTGATCCTTATAAGGTAAATAATCTTCTGGAAAATAGTTCCCTTGTTCATAGTTAACAAATTCTTGTGAAGCATTATTATATGGTAATGGGTAAAAGAAACTAGAATACATTTGATTACCGTAGACATTTTGGGGTTGAGGAACCATTTGCTGAGGAACTTGAGATGAAGAAGTCTTTCTAGCATTCATTGGAATTTGTTGTAGATTAGTTGGTTGTTCTTGAATTTCATATTGAATGTCTTCCTCAATATCATTACTGTCTTCTTCCCTGTTATTAGATGGAATGACTGTACGGTTACCATTATTGTGATTGTTTGAAACAGGAACTTTTTCTTCTTCCTCTTCCTCTATTGGACTTGAAACGCCGTGAGCGTCACCATGCAATTGATTAGTATATTCATGTTCGCTACTGTCCTGCTGATCATAACCAGTTATATCACCGGACACTACCCTTTGCGTATTACCAAATGATGAGAATGAAGCTTGTTGTCTATGTGTTTGATATGACGGTCTTGGAGATGTTGGCGCTCTTCTTCTATGATTGTTATAATTATCACGATTAGTCATAACTAAAGGTGCTTGTACCATTGGTGCATTTCCATAAGGAAGAGATTCTTGTGCGTATCGGGTATCTAGATTGTTGGGTATATTTGGTATAGAATCTTCTTCACTAATGGTAGCACCGCTAGAGACATTCATTACTGGACCGCTACTTGAGCTCATATTACCACCAAAACCCTCAAAACCAGCATGAGATAAAATTGGTGCAACAGAAATATTTGTAACAGGCGATAGTATATTTGGTAAAGGAGGTTGGAATTCATTTTGAGGCATCTCCTCTTGCGGTAAAGGTGGTTCCTGTTGTTCTTGTTGTTCTTGACGTTTATTCGGGTATTCGATTGACACTGGGAAGTAATCCAATGGAAAATCTTCATCCTTAATACCATCTGTATCTGGTATCAGATTACCTGCGACGTGTTGAGTATGATCTTGTTCGAATTCTATTTCATCATTATGTGAGTTTGTATTTTCAATGACGATTTTTTGAGTGTGTATATCATGAGGTGCAGATGTTTCATACATGGAATTATTAGCGTTAGGAACACCTTTGTACATTAATCCGTCATCTTCATTAATGTTGTTATAATTATGGTTGTTATTTTCTAAAACAGATTGTAAACTGTTATTCGAAGGAAGAACCCTTTCCTCATCTTCCTGATTAATAAGATTACTTTTAGCGTCTTGTACTGGTGTCGGTATACTGACATTAGTACCATTAATACCCTCTCTCTGTATTATCTTACCTGTCTGTTGTTGTGTATCTCTTAAAACATCGTTACTAAATTGTTGCTCTATCTTGTGTAATGGTGGTTGAATGTTATCTGATGGTTCGCTTTCACCTATCTGAGCACGAGGTAATGTCTGTCCTGATGCTATCATTTTCTCTAAGTCTATAAAGAAACTCTGTAATTGTTGAAAAAGTGGATGTGTAGATTGGAAATTGAAGCGGAATGATATAGCAGGTTGACCGATTGCTCTAGTACAACATTGTTGATTTAGAGTTTCTCTTTTAAGATCTCTTTCTAATGCATCTGAAAATAATTTTTCATGGGGTACACTAAACCAGAAAAAGACCTTTTGTTTCTTTTGTGTCTTTAAACACATATTTTTAAATAAAAATGATAAAAATTCAGATTTAGGTTGTTCTAAAATTGCATCTATACCACATTTTAAATTTCTTAAATCAGAAAATATACCTTCCTCAAATTTTTTCTTATGAAGAATATGTCTACCGAAATTTTGCATCATATATTGACAAACTTTTACAATATCTGTACCTGTTATGTAAAATAATTTATTCCAACATATACATGATACGAAACCTAATTCACTGTTTAAATAATATCGCCTTATTACTTGATTTTCTTGCCAATTTACCGGAGCAGTAGCCAAAAAGAATTTTAAGTCATTAATAGCAGTTAATGCAGTTTCAGCATCTGAATGAGGCGGTATATGTGTCACTGTTGCATTTAAAGTAGATATACCATTTTGTGTGTCTTCCTGATCATCGGTATGTGTGTTTTCAGATGGCGCTAATTCTACAGGTATCATTTCTCTTTAAATTTGTTTGCTTGCGTATGAGATATTTGTAGTTGTAATAATAATAAAAATTAATCTTAATCTAGGTGTAATTTTATTACGTAATATATCTTGCGATGGTTAACTTCTTGAGAAAATTTAATAAGAAGCAATAAACTAAAAAATATCTTAAAAAAATTATTCTAAAGTTGTTTTAAGAGAACACCCAATATTATCTTGAAAAATGTCTTTAAAAAAATGCAAACTCCAGGATGGGAATTAAAAAATGGATTAGTTGAATATATTACAACTTTCGCTTGTGTATATATAATAATGGTTTCTAATGTCAACGAGTAATAATGATAAGTTTGGCGGTTTCTGTTGGTGATGTTGTTGTTTTTTAAATATATTGTTTACTTAATTGAAAATAAATGCGAAGTTTAGTAAATAGTTATTGTTTACAAATTATTAGTTAATGTTTTCATTTCCAAGTAATTCTTTTTGTCTCTGGCTTCTCTTTTGTTATAGCATTCTCTGTATCTAAGATCTCTCTTGTTTTCATTATTTTTCATTTCCTCATCATTTTTTTCTCTTTGCGTTTCTTTTTTTCTCTTGACAATAGCTCATAGTTGAAAAGGGAACAAAAATGAGTCTTCTGTATGGGAAATTAGTGCGGCCGAGTTAAGAAGTATCTTAGCAAAGTTAGAGTTTATGGAATTACCGTAAATCTGTCAGCAGGAAAACTAATAACAATTCCAATTTGATACTATTGCTGGTTAAATTGTTTTTTTTATTGTTAATTAAATTGGGAAATTAAAATTGGACAAGAATACTTGGGCGATAAGATAAGTCAGAGAAGCCTTCGAAAAGTCCTGCGGTATGAAGAAAAGAATGTGGAAGAAAATCTTAATAACAGAGATAGAGTACGAAAAGTTACTTAACCACATAATATGCTTGCAAGAGAGATTGGTGGAGATAAATTTGAAAGTTAGTGAATATATTGATGGAAATAACAAGAAACATATAAGAACGCTGAAGAACGGTGCGGTCATATTTCTCAGATCTAGAATATTCTCAATTGCTTAAATTATTCTGCAGAATCACTACTTAAAGGAAGGTAGCTACTTTGTACCTCATATTCTTTAAAAGATTGAAATTTTATGTAAGTTCTACATATATCCCTGTTGAAATGCTTTGGTTCACACAATTTCTAAGATCATTATCTAATCCTTCTTTCTAACTCAACAGCAGTAGAAACTCAAACTATGGGTAAGTCTAAGAAGTGAACATTTCCAAGTAGATATGGGTACGAAAGTAGAAAACTCAAATATAACTGTTTCTTTACCGAAAGTCCTGACCGAAAATCGTCTCCTGTTTCTGTTCGAAGGAGAATTTATCTTATTTGTTTATTATTCTGCATTCTTTTCATTGGAACAGGGACAGATGTCACCAAGATCTCAATGTTTTTCAGAAAAATACTCGTACAACTAATATTTATGCATGCACGTTTCTCAAGATAAAAAGCAAGATCTCGCGTGCTTCTAAATATTTGTCGTAGAAGTAAGTTCGAGAAAGGAGTTTAACTTTGCAGAGAATAAGACGTAGCGGGTTCATAATATTGCTACCTAAATAGAAGGACAGGATTGAAAAGTGAGATCCGAGTAAATCTTAGAAAATTTGTTAATTCTCCGACAGAAATTGTTGTTGTTATATCTCAGAGGATTCACTCCTTCATGATGAAAAGCTGGTTAAACCGTATTAGCATTTACTCCTACTTGAATACACTGGTTGTTAAGTTGGATTTGAGTTTTTTATCTGTGTATTCATGAACAGTGGGAAGTCCTATTATGCCGTTGTAGTTCAATAATGAATTTCTAGGGCTGGTCTTGTCATTGTTTATATGCTGATTACTTTATGTTAGTTACTGAAATCTCTACGACGAGTTCTTGGATAAAAGAGATATCCATCGAACCTACAAGGGTAAATAATACGCAGCTTTTTCTTGTGTACTGTTTAGCTCTTTCTTTATGTCACATTTCTTCTGAGCATCGAAGATGACTATGAATCTTTCTTGTGAATGAGAGCAATCTAAGCTATTTCTTTATTTATCCTTAATATGTTGTTGTTGTTTATAAGCAAGTTTGACACAAACTGTAGTATGAAGACTATATATGTGGGGAAGTATTATTGATGTTTTTTTCTTATGAAGATCTTATATAGAATATATTGTTGTCCTTCGATACAGATCCGCAGCAAAGGCTTTTTAGATTCTCATATATTTGTGTAGAGTATAAGGTGTCAAAGTAATATGAACAATGGTAAATAATGGATACGATTGACGGTAGATATTCCCTTCTTTTTTGAAAACCCCCTAATTTCCAATCGAAATCCCTGGACTAATAACTAAATTAGAACTGATATATATCGGTAAATTCTGTATAGTAATGTAACTATCACCAAATGGACTTCGATACGAGTCATATAGCATTAATCTTTCTTTCTTAACAACATTCTCAGGTTTATGACAAGGTTGTTAAGAAATTAATAATATCACCAGTCAGCGTACTACTTATTTACATCACTATGGTATTTGAATATTTATTTATTAATGTATGTGTCAATACATAGTTTAACATTATATCTAATATGGTTGTAAATCAGGATTTAATCTTTTCAGAGTTATTTCGGCAATAATTCTTAATTTATGGCATGATTCTTTTATGAACTTCTTAAATTCAGAATCTATTTTATCTGATTTTAATAAAGTTAACATATAACTTGTCAACTTAATATCTAAATAATTTAGATATTCTTTTTCATCATGATTTTGTAATTTATTATAATGTAATTGATTTTCTTTTGATTCTATAAAATTAACAAATTGTAACAAAGTTTGTTTAGCTCTTTCTATTATATTATGTGTATGGATTCCTTCGAATAATGGGTATAAATCTTTATCTAATAAATTAGCTATTTGTAATTGTATACCAATGAATCTTAATTTTAAATTTGATAAAATATCTTCTTTATAAATCATTCTATTATTAATGATCATTGATGGTAAATTTGATCTTTCAACAATTAACATCTTGGAATCAATAAGATCCAAATCATTAGTAACATTATCACAATTTTTTACTGGTAATGTAATATTATTTTTATAACATAATGATAATTGAATAAATAATTCGATTGGATCAATACATATAAATATTTGAGATTGATGCCAATTAATTGGTTTATTCTTAATTAATAAAGTAAATGAATAATTATTAATTGAATCCTTATCATCATTTTTTTTCTGGAAATTATATGTTCTTATAGATAATTCATTCTCTAATGATGTATCATTAATATTTATTGCTGGATATGTTTTCAATGGGAATGTTGTGAATAATGTACTTATTGGACCTGGAATTGGAATTGAACTTAGGGACATCTTCTAATTGGAATTATTCTATTAATAACTGTGATGTTATGTGAAGTAATTTTAAAATTACGTATTTTATAAATAATGTTAGATACACGGTTATTTTAAACGAAATGGAAGAAACTGGGTATTTAGAAAGTTATATTTTTTGATCTGAACGAAAAAAAAAAAAAAAAAAAGATAGAATAGTGTTGTCTTAAGTGAAACGTTACCAAAGTGATTTATAAAATGTAATCGTAATCGTATTAACTCATCATTGCTAATATGCAAAAAAGTACACTCGTTATACATTTCATACAGTCAAAAATTACAACATATGTATCTTTCCCCTTCAATAAAACACTTTCTTGCTTCGCTTCGTAAATTAGAACTGGTAGCAAAGGGCTGTCTGTCATTTGCGCGCGCACTTTGTAGAAAACCTGTTTCGGTCTGTCTGTTTTGTCTTGTTGAACTGAATGGTGAAATAATTTTGCACCTGAAACTATCCTAATTCAGAATGAAAGAGGGGCCGTTAGCTTATATAATATATATGACAAGATTCAGTCGAGTTGAATGTAAAGATTAATTATAGAGGTATTTGAAATCATTTAAACGAAACGTAAAAGGATTCTGTAACTAACTTATAATAGCAAAAGTACAAGTTTTATTATGAAATGACCTTTATTATTGCATTACGTATGTAAACTAAAAAAAAAACTTATCCAAATAACTTGTGACTCTTACATGCAATTACAAGATACGTTTAGATATGTACATTAAGGAAGAATTTATTTTGGTGCCTATAATAAAAAGTACCTGAATTTCTTGTCATAATATTACTATTATTATAAACATATGATGACTATACTATTATAACGAAAACTATCCCTCAAAAATAAGGCATAACATATATTGATCAAAATAGAATAAACTGGGTGCATTAAATATGATATTTACCATAATATATATATATATTATATTTTTTTAATCATACAACTCAGAAAAAGAAAGGAGTATACGTATCTCTCTACCATAGGTCATCGCGGCAAATATACACAAATTATACTCTTCAGTTTTCCTTTTTTTCTTGTTGTTATGGCAATCACCAGATATTCCCTTGAGACCCATTTTTCTCATTTGCTTTCCCATCACCTGTGAAATAACAAAATAGATAAAATATATATACGTATATATGATCTCCAATAGGTGAAAATACGTACACCAGTTGCACGAACCAGTGTCCCCTTACATTAGTACATTTTGATAACCTAACAACAATAATAATTTTTCAATTCTAACAATTATCACTTAGTACGCAACCATTGAAAAAAAAAATATATATATATATATATATAGTAGCTAAAGCCCTACGTACGTAAGATGATCCCTCTTGTCCGTTCTCCGATGCATTGTCTCGTTGTGGCAAAAGTGCACCTTATTCTTACTTCTTTCGGAGCTGGCAAAATAGAAGAACGAACGAAGCAAAAACGTGTGGACATCCCATTTTCCTTATTTCCCGGTCCTAGGGGTCGTCTGGTTCTACAAAAGATTTACTGTCCCTGGAGTAATATAGCCGATCAATTAACGATGTCCTCCTTCACCTTAATTGAACAAGAAATATAAAAATTTTGTTTCTGTTATTTAATCGGCAGAGATTTACCTATCTATTTGCTAAAAACCGAAAAGTGGTACGTACAATATTTAGCATCAACAGTCGTTAAGAAGAAGAAGAAGCAATATTCACTCTATTATGTATTATTTGAATACCTTTCTCGAGAAACATCAAATGTCTGTCTGATTGTTAATATGTTTCTTTTTTTTCTCGTAGTTTCTTGTCCTATTAGCGAATTAATAGGTGATAGAAAATACACTAATTAATTATCTTAAATAATGGGAGAATGTTGTTATTTCATCTCCTGCATTTAAAGGTTATCATCGTAATTTGATAATTTAACGACAGTATCTGGTTGGATGATTCAAATTTACTATTCTACGAGAGAGGGAGTAACAATACTTTCTTTCTTTTTTTTCAATATTATTTTTTTTTTTTTCGAACATAGCAACCGTTTCTATCTTATCTTATTCTTTTCACACATATATATATATATATATATATAGCAAAATATGAAGAAAAGAATCAAGTTGTTGACAGTTAATGAATTCATTTCATATTTTTTTTTTTTTTTTTCATTTTAATATATTATAATCAAATAATAAAATAACCTTGATTTCAATGGATATATTACAATATTAAATATTATATTCTTATTAGCAAAAAAAAAAACTATAATTATCGCTATCTTTTTAATAATAAATTATGGGTGCCATTAAAAAATTCTTTGGGAATCCAGGTGATCGACCTGGTATACATTTTCAAGCTTCTATCCCAGAACAAATAATTCCTGCAAATATTGAAATTATTGATACGAATGTAACTAATCAAAATATTACGGGTCCATGTGATGATCCACAGAATCAAATACAAATGGCTAAAAATGAAAAGAATCTCGATCATGATGAAAAGACAGATATTAATGATAGTTCCATTTGTTCATTATCTGATGGTTCAACTACCGTTGAATTAAGTAATTTTAAAATTCAATCTAATAAAACTTTTAATATTGATAAAAGTTTCACAGGTTTACATAAGGGTTACATGGATTTAATTCTAGATAAATTAGTATTTTTCGCAGGTTCAATTGCTGCTTTCTTCATCGTTTGGGTAATTTTAATCATTTGGGTCATTATTGGTGCAGTTTATAATGCTCCATTTAATTGGCAAGTCGTTATGCAAGATGGTCAATCTATTCAATGTTACGTATGGGATACATTATTAATGAGACAACAATTATGTTCAAGTCATGAACAAGTACTAGTTTGTTGTAATTTAAGATCAAAATTAGATACTTTTAAAAGATTAGTTAAAGATATACATGATAAAAATTTATTGCGTCATAATCATCAAGAAGAAGAAGAAGAAGAAGAAGAAGAAGAAGAAGAAATTTATAATAATTTAGTTGATTGTAATCAAATAGATCCACAGGATGATTTAACTACTGTAAAGGTTGATTCCTCAGATCATATACCAATTGATAGACATACTTCTACTTGTAATCAACAATTAGCAGCAGGTTGTCCGTGTAAAGATGAAGAAGTATTCGATCCAAAGACTTTAGGTCAATTACCTGTTGAAAATTGGTATGATAGAATCTCAAATTATTCCTCTATAATCATTGGTTCCCTGATTTCAATGGGTGTCTTTTGGATTGGTATCGCAGTTTGGATCGGTTGTGGTGCAATCCCACAAGCTGGGGATAATACACCACCATTCACTGGTAAATATTCGGGATCAAATCCACAATATAAAAGATTCAGTGACGCTTGGCAAATGGATATTAATACAGCTGTCGCGGTTTCTTTATTGATATGTACTACATTCTTACAAAACATTAGAGCTAGACACGATAAATTCATAGCAGGTGTCTTATTAGAGATCTTTGAAAAGGATGAACATATCGACATCATGTTAAGAACTAAATTAAATGATATGACTCCACATAAAGTAATTAATATCCCTGAAGCGAAAAGAACATGGTTACAAAAGACAATTGATTGGTATGCAGATGTCATTGGTACAGGTATCGGTGTCATTGTTGCCATTATTGTTTTCGGTGTTTGGATTGGTATTGGTACTCCAATGCATTGGGGTGATGATTGGTGGTTAATCATTGGTACTTATACAGGTTTAGTTGGTTTCATTGATGGTTATGTCTTAAGAGAAGTTTACTATAGATCAGTGACCGCAGAAGAAAAAAATTATAATCAAGTGATTCAAGAAGATTTAGAATTGATGCAACTTCTAGGTATTCCAAATTCTCGTGAAATGGTTAATTCATTAGAGGAACAAAATGAAAGGGCAACAAGAACTCTTAAATATAGAATATCCGCATTCGTTAATAAGATTTGTTCTGATCAATATAGTGTTGTTTGTGGTGTACTTATTGTCGTTGCTTTAATTTGTATCTCATCTGGTATGAGATGGAGTACAACAGGTCAATTAATTGCAAATACTCCAACTATGATCATTGAAGAATTCTTCATGATTGTATTGATTCAAGCACATAATTGGGCTGATGTTCAGCGTAGATTAGAAATATCTACAATTTTAGCACATAGACATATCATCGATTATCACATCACAAAGATGTTAGCATAAAACATATTAATAAAATAATTCAATTCAAGCATATATATTTATTTATTTATTTATTTAATAATAACAAAAAAATCGATAATGATAGACTTCCTCAAATAATTCACTCGGCGTATTTGTTAATAAATATGTAATATGTTGTTAGAATAATATAACGAAGACGGCCATTCGAATCCTCTCAAGGGCAAAAACTGTTGAATTTGTGTCGCTTTGTACGAAACTGCATTTTCTTGGGCTTAAAGTTTCCCATTTTTTTCCACATAGCTTTTGCCACCGGCTTAAGAACTTGATGTAGGTGTATCTAGTTAGGGAAAGGATAACATCTAAACATTATTCGAATTGTTACAAGAGTATCAAGAAATCATATATTGGAACACCAATCTTATTAGTTATCTTTATTCACTAATTAGTTATATCAGGAGAGATCTATACGACAATTAGGAGATACCTTTACCAAATAACATCCGTTTTTTTCTGTCCCTAACATCATATTAACATACTAGATACAAAATGGCTGGTCTATCGTTCGACAATTATCAAAGAAATCAATTTCTAACTTCCAAGAATAGCGCACAACCAAAGGCTACATCGACAGGTACTACAATTGTTGGTGTTAAATTCGAAGGTGGTGTATTGATTGCAGCAGATACAAGATCTACACAAGGTCCAATTGTGGCAGATAAGAATTGTGCAAAATTACATCGTATTTCCCCACGTATATGGTGTGCAGGTGCAGGTACTGCAGCAGATACAGAAGCTGTGACAGCTTTAATTGGTTCTAATATTGAATTACATTCTTTATCGACAAGGAGACAACCTCGTGTTGTAACAGCTTTACAAATGTTAAAACAACATCTATTCAAATATCAAGGTCATATTGGTGCATATCTAATTGTCGCCGGTGTAGATCCAACTGGTCCACATTTAATGTCTGTTCAAGCACATGGTTCTACAGATGTTGGTTACTATTTATCTTTAGGTTCAGGTTCTTTAGCTGCCATGGCTGTTTTGGAATCTAGATGGAGAGAAGGTTTAACTAAAGATGAGGCTGTTTCATTAGCTGCCGATGCAATTGAAGCAGGTATCTGGAACGATTTAGGTTCTGGTTCTAATGTTGATGTATGTGTAATGGAAGTCGGTAAGGATGCAGCTTATCTAAGAAACTATAGAACTCCAAATGTTAGAGAACCAAAACAACAAAGTTATAAGTTTGCTAGAGGTACTACAGCAGTATTAAAAGAAAGTATTATTAATGTATGTGATATTGAAGAACAAGAAGTTAAGATTCAAGCATAAACTTTCTTTGGTATATAAAATATCTATATTAAATTTAATGATTCTTCATACGTACTCAAGCATAAACCAATATATAAAAAAGTAAGAAATATATATAGTATCATAGTAACAAGACATTTAAAACGGTCTGTACAGCAGAGTTTATGAACTATGTGGAGTGTGATGCGGTACCATAACGGTCAAACATACTACAACCCACCCACACCGCTACTTTAGAAACTTTAACTGCATGCATATATATACATATATCAGCACAACAATACTACATTTCTAAAAGATATCTAATACAGAAAGGATACTATACGTAGTTGGTGGTTCTTAGAATATGTCAAATACTCTCTTGCCTGCCTTACATATTACAATCAACGATCACATCGTCAGTTTACTATGCGTAGAAAATGAGTCGCGCGACAAATGTATGCAACAAACGCAGGAGACACCAAACAACGCAGCGTGGAATTTTTCTTACGAAATGAAATTGGTGTTGGAAATAATATCATCAATCTGCAAATGTGGCGATGTTATAAGAACAATAAAGATTCCTTTGATGACAGAGAGCAGTAACTTTTAACATTTTAGTATTATTTCAAGAGATCAAGGATCTGATATCCTATACAACAAAAGGTAAAAGTGACGGTGTTCTAAAGTGAAAAAGTTCTGGTTACGTGTAACATTCTTCGGATCTTTGAAAAAAAAAAAAAACGTATAAAAATTGCATATCACATCGAACATTTTATTTATCTTTAAAAGTAAATTAAAAGTTATAAAGTCATATATATATATTCCCATTAATACAATACATTAATAGCATTGGATCATAATAGAAACGATGGCTACTCCCTATACAACGCCAAATATGCCAACGCGACCTGGTTTAATACCAACAATATCAGGTAATGGGGGTTTAGCGAATGAAATTAAACGAACTTTAACAAATATGGAACAACTGAAAGTGGTTGAATTGAAGGCATTAAGTAAATCTTTACAACTATCAACAGGTGGTAAAAAAGCACAATTACAAACACGAATAGCTGATTTTATTAAAAGATCAATGTATCTAAATGTAGTTGATCCGTGGAGACCAAAAGCAATAAATGCATTAATTTTAAGATTGCATAGTCAAGCAGGTCCACTACCTTCATACTTCGATATGTGGGAGGCCATTAAAGGTGGAATTCGGAACCCAGAATCTGCTCCGATACCTAGTAGCATTGGTACAACTTCATCAGGAGTTAATCATTTACCACAACAAACTCAACCAGTAGCATCGACATCACATATACGACCGGCTGCGAGTGTACCAAATAAAAGTACAACAGAAAAGTATTCTCCATCAGTATTTTACAATATTATGTATAGTGTACCGAATTCGAGTATCATGTTACCTAGAAATGAACATAAGGGTAGAGGAACTGCAAAATTTAAATTTAATAAACAAGTTTGTTATAATGGTAATACTATGACAAATAATAGGCTTTACCTTTTCTGTCGTGAAGTTAAACCAGGGACACCACAATACTATGAGGTTAAATTCCCATTTTTGAATGAAATTATGATGAATGGTAGAAAAGTCACAGATAATGTGAGAGGTATCAAGAATCAAAGTGGTACAGCAAAACCTGCGGATGTGACCCAATATCTTTTGGATTCTGGTTCGAACAATATCGATATCATATTTGCTCAAACCACATCGAAATATATAGCATCCTGTTTTGTTGTTCAAATTAAATCTCCAGAGGAGTTACTTCAAGAAATAATTCATAAGAGACCCAAGATCAGAACCGATTTAACATTAACATTCATTAAGGAAACGTTGGATTCAGAAAGTGATGATGATTTTGTTACAACTTCGATGGTTTTAAGTTTACAATGTCCAATATCCTATACTAAAATGAAATATCCAGCCAGATCTGTAGATTGCAAACATCTACAATGTTTCGATGCATTATGGTATTTGCATTCGCAACAGCAAGTACCGACGTGGTCATGTCCAGTATGTTCCAAAAGAGTACCTTATGAAAATTTAAGAATATCAGAATATGTTGAAACTATTGTGAAGCAAACTGATGATGATGTTGAACAAGTTCAAATTAATAGAGATGGTACATGGATACCATTTAATGAGGATGAACCTGTGGGAAATAATGAGAGTCAGAACAATGAGAACGATAAAAACGTTAAAGAAGAAAGTAATACAAGTATTGGAGGAATACCTAATCCTGGGACATCGCACACGCATGGTGGGGATGCCAATATAATATCCCTAGATTCATCAGATGAAGAAGAAGAGCAACAACCACCAACAACGAATCAATATTTAAGAGTTCAAGGGAATGATAATACTAATAATGATAATGATAATAATACAGTTGGTGTGGGTAAAAATTCACAAACAAGGAAACCTGTCAGCGATAATGATTCGGACGTAGATTCGGACGTACCATTATCAGAACAAAATCCAAACCAGGTATCGCAACATGCTTATAATGCAAATATTAATAATATGTCGAATAACGGTAACAACCCATTCATGAATAATTCAGGGGCACGTATACCTTCAACATCTAGCATGAATAATGTAACTCATAATAATAATAATAATAATAATAATTACAATAACACGCAGGCCGTGCGAACTGCACCTCTACCGCCAAGGACATTTAATAGTACATCGGATGAAATTGCAAATGCAATCGCTTCTGCTGCTGCTCTTGCTAATGCTAGAGAGAAAGCCAAAGCTGATGCTGAGGTTAGAGCGCGTTCCAGAGCAAGTGCTAACTTGGAAGCTAATGTTAGAGCTAGACAATTTGCTATTGACAATAGGAATGGCCCTGTCAATTCATCTGAGGTGGCAAATAGAATTGCGAACAATGTTAATAACAGATCTGGGCCTACTGCTGATGTTTCACAAGGGCACACACAACAGGATAATAGAACAGAGTCCTTGACGAGTGATAAGGGTAATAATGTTGAACCTCCTAAAGAAAATACAAGTAACTCGGCAGGGACTACATCATCTAATAGTGATTCATCCAATATCTTAGGACTTACAGGATCATTTTCGACATTTAATAGAAGTCTATTTTCAAATAAAGAAACTCCGGGAGTACCAAATAGGAAACCTGTATCTAATAATTCAAATAATGCACCTGAGAAACGTGATATTAGTAAAAGACGTACTCATAATAATGTGGTATCGCCATTTATTCCGAGAAAACCATACCCTCCAAGTATTCCAAGGAAACGTCCTAACGATAATAATGCTAATAATAATAGTGACAAAACTAATAAGAATACTGATTTGACTAATACCCTTGGAGTTGAAATGACTGAACCTGGTTTTGGAACAGGTTCCGGAACAGGGCATGCGCCAGATAGTGACATGGAAATAATCGATCTTACATCAGATGATTAAGTGTAGGTATGTATGTACCAGTATATAATACTATAAATTTTTGAAGTATCTATCTTTAAACGTGTTTATTTATTCGTTATGACTACTTTTTTTGTTTTCTTACTTTTCAGGAATAGAACATTTGTGTCACAGTGTTTTTAAAACAAACTACAAACAGCGAATACCCCTAGTAATGAGAACTACTGAGTCAATCCTGAACCAGACCATAAAAGTTAGAGAAGTGACTGGAAATAACCTGCCTTGCTATGATTAATTGTCAATTGTTGTTTCAGATCAGTGACATTTTTGCCAAATAGGAAGTTAGAGGCACGCGTGAAGAGAGTGCGGGCTCAGAAACTGCAGTAGCTTGAAAGAGAAGTACCGCCCAATAGAATGCACAAACTGTCCAATCAGGGATCTCCAAACGTTAAGGTTTCTTCCGAATGATTATCAACTGTGTGGCATTGTTCCCACCACCAACAAGATAAAGGTCATGAAAAAAAGAAAAGATATATAAAGGACGTTGAGCAAATGTTTAAAGAAAGAACCAAGCAACAGCCAGTTTACAGATGTTGTGTAATACAGTATAGGATGCAAAAAAAATTTCTCATATCATGGAACTACTCTAACATTTGGTAGGGCCATCATAAGATTGAAAGGACATCAATTTCATAAAGACAAATATCTATCCGCAATACACCGATGAAAAAAGAAGATACTCCAAGTTCTGTTATACTCAGAGATATTCTGGGATTAAATACTGTTGCTGCTAATAAAAAACCAAAAAAAATAATTATTCTAATCAAAAAATCACTAAGGATCCGGAGTTACAGTCATAGATCTGCTAATTCTGCAATTTTTTTCAGTAGGCAGTAGTCCTACCGAAAACAAATTGTTTCTCGATGATTTCAATGGAATCATTGACAGTTTTGTCTTCTAGGTCTGAAATATTAGCTGTTTCAGTAATAAACCATTCCCTAGCATAACCTTCTAAACTTCTGGTCATTACTTCTGGGGGTGAATGAACCAGTTTTGGCTTTTGTTTAACAACAAACTTCACTGCACTTTTCCAAGCATCGAAAGTGGTTTGGGTTTCTTTGTCTCCCTTAAAAGGTTGAATTTGATCTATAAGAGCTTTCCAATCTTCATTCTTAGGTTTACCTTGACCATTACCATCGTCAGCTTGTTTCATAACCAAAGCTCTTAACCTTTCCATTTCTGCCTTCATTTCTTCGATCACGTTCGATTCTTTGGAGATAGATGGAACTTCAATAGCAATAGGCTTTCCGTTAACAGTTTTACCGTTAGAAGAGTTTTCAACTGAATCTGGAGACGATTCAGCAGATGAATTAACAGATGTAGTTGTGATATTGGCTACGGTAAGATTTAATTCTGGAACCTCTGTAGGAATAACAGAATTTTGAGTTTCTTCTTTGTCCATTGGAAATTTGTTATTGGTGGACATATTTTAATTAGTTTTTGTTGTTATTGATGTTCTTGAATCCTATTGCGGCGCTACCAAATGTTAGACGATTTTGCATGATAAGAGTAATTATTGAGCTAAATATTCTAAGGATATATAACATAAGTCATTCATATGGACAATTTAACAAACGAAATAAGTAACGTTTCACAAATGTACGAAATAAGATTATACGCAACTATTATCATTGTGTAGGTTTTTTATGACGACATTTGAATATGATGATATTCATGACATGTGAAATATAAATATAGTTGTTCAATCTCTGGTATATGAAGACCGAGATTTCAAAAAGACGATTTGTCAATAACATAATTCCTTTCAACAAATAAAAGAAAGAATTAATTATATAATAACTGTATAATATTTCAATAAACAACATCATTTAATTAGTTAAAAACAAGAATTTCTATTAATATCTACTTTTGAGTATATTATAAGAGTAACGGTATGTACTTCTAGCATCTGTACGGAAGTTACATAAAGTCGAATTTTTTTTTTTTTTAATTTCGCAAGTTTATAAATATTGAGGTTCGGAAGTTATTTCGAAAGGTACTAAACAGTAAATTTTAGTAAACAAAAAGACAATAGTGACAAAGTCATACATTGAGACTATAACAGAGAAACAACAATAAAAGCTTTTTTTATCAAGTCACATCTATATAATATGTATTCATATATATGTAAAATATGAAAAAGCATCATTACTAGAAAATTCTAAACTAATTAATCGGGAAATAATGAAATATTATATGCTTAACAACTTCAGTTAGATGAAGTACCGTAGATATATGTATATGTTATTCTTAGATCATTTGTATATACATCTGAAAAGAAAAGAAATGAAATTTTAAGAAATAAAAAAAGAAAATTCAAATAAATTAAAGGACTGAATGTAGTGATATATTTAATCACTAGTAACGACAACAAGCATTTTGTATTCAAGAATAACGTCTCAATACTGAGAGCATAGAGATTGATTCAATTTGTACTGTTTAGCTGAATTTTTTCAAGGGTCTGACAGAAAATCTTAAAACTTTAACTAAACATATCAAGAGAGGAGATAGTTTGCGATGTATGTAAAGATCGTTGAATATATATCTAGCACCATTGAGGGGTGACCATCTGAGAATATGTCACAAGAGGAGATAGATCTAAAAATATACAAGAGGGTACACTATGAAACTATTACTGTTGTTGTTACACAGTTATATCTTAGTATAATAAAATTATCTTCATTGTCATAATACAAAGGATAAAGGATAAAGTGTCAAAAAAAACTTAATTAAATATCATTTTTTTTTGTATGGTAAACAATTTAGGAAACTATAGCAACCGCCTCCTTACTACGTAACCATTACAAATTACAAATTTTTATTAATTAATAACCGATCTAAGGAAATATAATATGATATATCCTTAAAGATAATAAAAACTCCGAGATGCGGTACATTATCCGAAATCCGAAATTAACTCCTTGCTTGATTTCATTTTTTCCCCTAAATTCGCTGTAATTTTCTTTTTTTGGTTAAATCCGAATTATCTATCTACTGCAAAAATTAAGGGAAATGTTTTAGATTTTGCTGTATATGATAATTAATAATATTACTGACATCCCTTATTTTTTTCTTTCTTGGAACAAGACACTTAAGTTTCCCTCCCCTCAATGATTTATTAAAGTTTCCACAAGAAATAAAAAATAAATCGAATATTACGTATAATACGTACGTAGATGATTAAAATATGATCGCTATAGTTGTAGACTTCCAGATACGTATACAATGACAAAATATTTGGTAGAATCTTTCTTTGTGGAATGAGACGGCTGTATATTATTGTTCCATTAATGTAAATACAAAGTAAAAACAAAAAGGTCGGAATAGCTGTAATTATTTATTCCGTTATTCCGATATCGTTGTAAACGAGTCTATAATAATTTACATCAAAATGGAATTTATATTCTTTTAAGATAAAATAAGTTAGAAATCAGTTAAGCGGCTAAAAATATTATACCAAACAGGCAGTTATTTTAATGTCCCTGTTATTTTATTTCGGAATTAAATATCTGTTATTTTTCCATTCTCCTAAAAAATAATATTCATTCTGATCCCGCGGAATATGTCAAAACACAGCAAAAATCGAAACAGAAAAGGTCTTTTTTAAACAAAATATTAGCATCATCATTTCCCCCTTATTATATTATTGAATTGAACTTTATTTATGACATATTTTTTAATTCGGATCAATATATATTTTTTTAAAATTAACTCGTTATCATATCATCGAATCAAATTGAAAGTTAAAACAAACATTATGTTTTCAAGACTGAAAAGATAAACAAAACATGTTGATTAAGTGGCGAAGCACCCTTTCTTTCTTCTTTTCAGCATAAAATGACTCTTAATCTCTTATTTGACCATTTTTTCCCTTGATCTTTGAAAAATTTTAAGTTAAAAGATATACGTATGTGACATATGTACATTCAAAACGAAAGAGTAGAACGTGCGCTTGTACAGTATATTGTGTGTAAATTGAAAAAAAAATAACAACAATGATTAATCATGTTTTCAATTTTAATAATCTTAGGTAGGTAGTTTTGTATGTGACCTTTTTTCTATGAGAGAAAATTAAAAAGTTAACGATGATGTTCGATGGAATTTTTCGTTATAGCCGTACGTTCTCAAATCAACAAAGGTACATAGAAATATAATTCTTTGCATAAGACATTCCGCGGGATGCCGGTGTGTCAAAAAAAATAATAAAGTTAATATAAAAGCCGGTCTTCCCGCGGTTTCCGTTAATTTGATTAAACTGAGGAAGAAAAAAAAAGTAAAAAACAAAAACGTTATGCACCAACCCGCGGGTATCACATAGAAAATTAATCAAAGTATATATGGGTTTGTCTGCACTGCAAGAAAAAAAATCTCGAGGGTACCCGCGGGATACAACTTTCAGCCGATTATCCTCTTTTTTTTTTTTTTTTTTTAGCTTGTTAGTCTTCCATCATTAAATAAAGAAGACATCATATTTTACAGCCAGGCAACCAATTTTTTTATTAGTCTCTCTTCTACTAAGAAATTACACAGGAGCAGGGTGGAAGAAAAGAGGAGAGGGAAACCAAAAAAAATTTATACATGCGCCTTTAGAGGCTTATCAAATGTATATAGAATTACGTACATAGGAGTGAAGTGAGAAGACCCCTCTCATTCCGCTTAAATTTTCAATTCTATTTGTACGTCATAATTACTGTAAAATGCTCCACAAATAGGCATTTTCTTGGCTAGCCCGCGGAATGGTCCGATATTCCACATAAATTCTTTGAAGAAAAACGGATCTCGCTTCCTACGACAACCCCTCACTTTTAATTGTCTTTTTCCGAATGTGCTTGCGTGCGTATGAAACATAGTTCGGGGCAAAAACAATCAAAGACTATTATTTCCGAGTTGCACGTCATTTTCTTATTCTTTCAAGTTAACCCGATTTTCGTATCCCGTTGACTAATACTATTTGGTTGTACGCACAAACAACGGGCCCTATTTTCCCCTCAAAAATTGCACAGAAGCCGTAGAACAAACCACAAAACACGGATATCAATACATCTACTGACAAATCCACGCACAACTGCAGAGTAAAAATCATTCTGTTTTTTTTTTAACGGAACTTTCTTTTCTACCTCTACGCAATTATACTCCTGTGTGCCCGTAAGAAACAGAGAGAAGAATTCCCACAGCACCCTTTCCGTATTGTCACATAGAGAGAAACTGCCGTACAAACACAAACCATTCGGAAGACGAACCTGTGTCCCCTTATTTTATTTTCCCTCTTCTTCTTCTTCTGCCTAATGCTAACAGTCCGAAGGGGAGAGACAAAGTGTGAGACAAAGCAAAGGACAATAACTTCCAAGTAAATCTAATTTCTTCTCTCTTCCGCAGAGTGAAAAGAAGAAATAAAAAAAAGATAAATATATGATTGCAGGTCAAAAGACAAACAAACAAACAAACAAACAGAAAAAGGATAATAATAATAATAATAACAAACCCATTTTTAGTTTGTTAGATGAAAGGAGGATAAAATTAATGAGTAAGCCATACAAAGAAACCTTTTTTTCCCTCTTCTTCTTCTATTTAATTAAGTTCTAATCACTACATACATGCGTACACACCTCTATACATAACATACATACATCATCACCATCATCATCATCTTTAATCTATTCCGAAATAGTTATCTTAGATCGAATTACTATACTAATTGTTTGAATAAGGAATAATTAATTAATGATTATCCTCACAACATTTATAACTAAATTTTCACTCTTCTTTTCTTTAAATTTTTTTTAATTTATATATATAACTATTGGAAGATCTTTCTTTAACTCATCTTATATATTTAATGTCTTTATTTTTATTTTCATTTATTTATGTATTTATTTCTTAACTCCTAGTTTTTAATGCTTTTTTTTTTTTCATTCTTATTTTTTACTTTTACTTTAACAATCCCTAAGAGACTACTCTTTGAATTAACATTATCAAAACAAATACAAAATAAAAAAAGTCGAAAGAAACAAGTTTAATAATTTTAATTCTAATTTATCAATTATGTCGTCTTCTGCAAACTCAGATGAAGAATCTGGTAGACTTCATACCTATACAGGTATCGATGCAAACGCAGAAGAAACTATTAAAAATTTAGCAAGAACTTTAACTGCTCAATCCTTAAACAGTACTAATTCAAACAACAACAATAATAATCAAAATTCTATTAATTCTGATCCTGAAGATCCAACTTCTGATCATCAATCTGTTTTCTCAAATTTTGAAGGTATTAATCCAGTTTTCACTAATCCAGCTGAACCAGGTTATGATGAAAAATTAGATCCAACAAGTGAATATTTCTCTTCAAAAGCTTGGGTTAAAAATATGGCAAGATTAATGAAAGCAGATCCTGATTATTATAAACCTTATTCAATGGGTTGTGTTTGGAAAAATTTAACAGCTTCTGGTACTTCTTCAGATGTTGAATATCAAGCTACTGCTTTAAATGCTCCAATTAAAGCTTTAAGTTATTTATATAGAGAAGTTAAACCAGTTAATGAAGAAAATTCTTTCCAAATTTTAAAAGAAATGGAAGGTTGTATCAATCCAGGTGAATTATTAGTCGTTTTAGGTAGACCAGGTTCAGGTTGTACAACTTTATTAAAAACAATTTCAACTAATACTCATGGTTTCCATGTTGGTAAAAATTCTACCATTTCATATTCTGGTTTCACTCCAAAGGAAATTAAGAAACATTATCGTGGTGAAGTCGTTTATAACGCAGAAAGTGATATTCATTTACCACATTTAACTGTTTATCAAACTTTATATACTGTATCAAGATTAAAGACTCCACAAAATAGAATTAAAGGTGTCGATAGAGATACTTTTGCAAGACATATCACAGAAGTTGCAATGGCTACTTACGGTTTATCTCATACAAGAGATACTAAAGTCGGTGACGATTTAGTTAGAGGTGTTTCAGGTGGTGAACGTAAGCGTGTCTCCATTGCTGAAGTCTCCATTTGTGGTTCTAAATTCCAATGTTGGGATAATGCTACTAGAGGTTTAGATTCTGCTACTGCTTTAGAATTCATTCGTGCTTTGAAAACTGATGCTACCACTGTCAATTCATGTTCAACTGTCGCCATTTATCAATGTTCTCAAGATGCTTATGATTTATTCGATAAAGTTTGTGTCCTGGATTCAGGTTATCAAATTTATTACGGTCCAGGTACTAAAGCTAAAGCTTATTTCGAAAAGATGGGTTATGTATCTCCTGATAGACAAACTACTGCCGATTTCTTAACTGCCGTTACTTCTCCTGCTGAAAGAATCTTAAATCAAGAATATTTAAAGAAAGGTATTGCAATTCCACAAACTCCAGAAGATATGAACAAATATTGGAAAAATTCTCAAGATTATCAAGATTTAATGAAAGAAATCGATGAAAAATTAAATACTAACGTCGATGAAAATCGTGAATTAGTTAAAGAAGCTCATATCGCTAAACAATCTAACAGATCAAGACCATCTTCTCCATACACTGTCAATTATCTATTACAAGTCAAATATCTATTAACCAGAAATATTTGGAGAATTAAAAATAACCCCAGTGTTAATCTATTTATGGTTTTCGGTAATTCTTCAATGGCTTTAATCTTAGGTTCTATGTTCTACAAAGTTATGTTACACGAATCCACTTCAACTTTCTATTTCAGAGGTTCCGCTATGTTCTTTGCCATTTTATTCAATGCTTTCTCATGTTTGTTAGAAATTTTCACTTTATATGAAGCTAGACCTGTTACTGAAAAACATAAAACATATTCTTTATACCATCCAAGTGCTGATGCTTTTGCATCTATTATCTCCGAATTACCAACCAAAGCTGCTATTGCCGTTTGTTTCAATATTATTTTCTACTTTTTAGTCAATTTCAGAAGAAATGGTGGTAATTTCTTTTTCTATCTATTAATCAATATCGTTGCTGTCTTTGCCATGTCACATATGTTCAGAACCGTCGGTGCTGCTACAAGAACTTTATCAGAGGCCATGTTTCCAGCTTCCATCTTATTGTTGGCTATGTCTATGTACACAGGTTTTGCTATTCCAAAGACTAAAATGTTAGGTTGGTCAGAATGGATTTGGTATTTAAATCCGTTGGCTTATTTGTTCGAATCATTAATGATCAATGAATTCCATGATCGTGATTTCACTTGTGCTCAATACGTTCCTCAAGGTCCTGCTTATGTTAACGCTACTGGTACTGAAAGAGTCTGTGTCTCATTAGGTGCTGTTCCAGGTGAAGACTATGTTAATGGTGATGCTTATATCAAAGCAAGTTATGGTTACGAACATAAACATAAATGGAGAGGTTTTGGTGTTGGTATGGCTTTTGCTGTTTTCTTCTTAGGTGCTTATCTAGCTGTTACTGAATTCAATGAAGGTGCTAAACAAAAGGGTGAAATCTTAGTTTTCCCAAAGAGTGTTATCAAAAGAATGAAGAAGAACGGTCAATTACCACAAAGGGCTCGTCCTGACGCCAAGGAAGAAGATCTTGAAAAGGGTGCTACTGATGAATCAAGTGTCAACGATAGAAAAATGCTAGAAGATTCTGAAATCTCTTCTGAAGAGAAAGAAGAAAGTATTTGTTTAACTAAATCTACTGCTATTTTCCATTGGAGAAATCTATGTTACGATGTTCAAATTAAGGATGAAACAAGAAGAATCTTAAGTGATGTTGATGGTTGGGTTAAACCTGGTACTTTAACTGCTTTAATGGGTGCTTCTGGTGCCGGTAAGACTACTTTATTGAATTGTTTAGCTGAAAGAGTAACTATGGGTGTTATTACTGGTAATGTTTTCGTCGATGGTAGACCTCGTGATGAATCCTTCCCAAGATCTATTGGTTATTGTCAACAACAAGATTTACATTTAAGAACTTCTACTGTTAGAGAATCTTTAAGATTTTCAGCTTACTTACGTCAACCAGCTGATGTCTCAACTGAAGAAAAAAACGCTTACGTCGAAGAAATTATTAGTATCTTAGAAATGGATAACTATGCTGATGCTATTGTTGGTATTCCAGGTGAAGGTTTAAATGTTGAACAAAGAAAGAGATTAACCATTGGTGTTGAATTAGCTGCTAAACCAAAACTTCTAGTTTTCCTGGATGAACCTACTTCTGGTCTAGATTCTCAAACTGCTTGGGCTATTTGTCAATTGATGAGAAAGTTAGCTACTCATGGTCAAGCTATTTTGTGTACTATTCATCAACCTTCTGCTATTCTAATGCAAGAATTCGATCGTTTACTATTTTTACAAAGAGGTGGTAAGACTGTCTATTTCGGTGAATTAGGTCATGGTTGTCAAAAGATGATTGATTATTTCGAATCAAATGGTTCTCATAAATGTCCTCCAGATGCTAATCCTGCTGAATGGATGTTAGAAGTCGTCGGTGCTGCTCCTGGTTCTCATGCTAATCAAGATTATTACGAAGTTTGGAGAAACTCTGATCATTACAAGGCTGTTCACGATGAACTTGACCGTATGGAAAAAGAACTTCCAGCTTTAGCTAAAGAAGAAGATGATCCAAATGCTCATAAAGAATTCGCTGCTGCTATTCCATATCAAATCAATTTGGTTAGTGAACGTTTGTTCCAACAATACTGGAGATCTCCACAATATCTATGGTCTAAATTCATTTTAACTATCTTTAATATGTTATTCATTGGTTTCACTTTCTTTAAGGCTAATACTTCTTTACAAGGTTTACAAAATGAAATGTTAGCAATTTTCATGTTCACTGTTATCTTCAATCCTTTACTACAACAATATTTACCAAATTTCGTCGAACAAAGAGATTTATATGAAGCTAGAGAAAGACCTTCAAGAACTTTCTCATGGAAGGCCTTTATTGTTTCACAAATTCTGGTTGAAGTTTTCTGGAATTTCTTAGCTGGTTCATTAGCTTATTTCATTTACTACTATGCTATTGGTTTCTATCACAATGCTTCCGTTGCAGGTCAATTACATGAAAGAGGTGCTTTATTCTGGTTATTCTCTACTGCTTTCTTCGTTTACTGTGGTTCCATGGGTACAATGGCTATTTCTTTCATTGAAATTGCTGAAAATGCTGCTAATATGGCTTCTTTAATGTTTACTATGTGTCTATCTTTCTGTGGTGTTATGGTTACTAAGGATGCTATGCCAAGATTCTGGATTTTCATGTACAGAGTATCTCCTTTAACCTATATGATCGATGCTCTATTAGCTATTGGTGTTGGTAATGTCGATATTGTTTGTACTAAGAACGAATTTGTCGAATTCACTCCAGCTCCAGGTATGACTTGTGGTGAATATCTAGCTCCATACTTAGAATATGCAGGTACTGGTTACTTGAGAGATTCAAATGCTACTGATATGTGTGGTTTATGTGAATATTCTCACACCAATGATTACTTGGCTACCGTCAATGCTTATTACTCAGAAAGATGGAGAAACTATGGTATCTTTATTTGTTACATTTTCATTGATTTTGTTGCTGCTGTTGCATTCTACTATATTGCTAGAGTTCCAAAGAAACAAAAAAAGGTAAAGACTGAATAGTTTAAACATAATTTTATTTTATCTTTTATTTTTTTATTATTATTACGTTTCTGCATTTCTAGTCATTTTTTATTAATTTATAATTAATTGAATTTTATCATTCATTCATATTCGGTACTTTATATCATATTTAAGTATAACATTTCTGTATAATAATTTGATATCCTTTTTTCTTTTTTTGAATAGTCGATGGTTATTGAGAAGCTTTTGTTCAAAAAGTAATTCAGTGTCTATGAACTTTTCTTGAATTGTGACTTCTGTAGTCGAATGGTGTCATAATACACATACATGATAAGAAGAACTGCTGAATGTTTGAATTACTAGTGTTATCCATTTTAGAAAATATTTTTACAAATTAATCTGCAAGATAAGGAACATATAATAGTCTGATCTTCTTATTATACAAATTAAAGTTGCATAAAAAGATGACGGAATGAGTTTTATTTCTATTGAAATAATCATTTTCGTTATAAACCCCCTTTTTTTTTGGTGATTAGGAACTATCCATGTATTGGTATGCTAGTACATGTTGGATCATGTCAGTTTATATCCTCTTCCTTTTCTTGTTTTATCTATCTTGATAAATTGGTAAAGTAGACCTCACCTATTATCACATTACTTATCTCTTTATTCTATAATATGTGTGACACTACGCACATATCTCATAATTTCCTATAAGAAAGCAATAAGGGGCATATAATTTCTCTATTACGAGTTGGAAAAATTTATAGTGATTGATTATCCAATTACTGTTGCCTTTTTTAATTTTATTTTTGTTTCCATTGTTGTGAATGCAACTTTTCGAAATGTATTCGCTATCAGACAGCAGCGGCAATATATACAGTATTACCAGAGAACATTAATTATTCAACTTATACAACAAAGGACGACATCATTTTTTGAAAGTCAATTTGGTAAAAGTATTGCTAAGGTTAACAAATAGCTATAGGTGAGTTATAAAAAGATGAATATCTTGTAAGCTATCCTATATATTTTTGTCACCCAAAAAATGGTTGTGACTTTTAATTTACGAGGACATATTTAACAACACATTATAAGGGTTTGGTAAACTGCGTACCTCTTCCTTAAAAGGGTACTTGTTGGAAATTGTTCAAGTCTGCATATTTACATTTAATGGCCCCTTAAACAGAGTTTCTTTCATCTCTACTTTTCTAGTTTTTATAGCAATTTGCTTCTTTTATTTCATTTTGTTTTTACGAAGTCGCCCATACGTATATATATCATTGTAGGTTTACTTTTTAACTATTCATATTGTTTTACATAGAGAAGTACTACAATTTCCATGTGTGAGATTTGTTATTCTTCTAATGAAGCGGCTAATTTCAATCTTCTAAAGGACCAAATACCCCAAAGACTCAAAAAATAAATTTCTTAACATATATGAAATGGTCTTATCGAATATACATATATAATCAAATAATAAGATATATCTGGATCATTGAGAAGTCACATGATACGGGAAGAAGAACCTTAATATAGTCGCCTATGATAATTATTCACAACCTGTCAGTACTCCACGAGGAGTAAATTTTTTTCTCCTGCCAGCAGTTGTCAAACAGTTGTTTCTAATTAATTTTGTTCCTTCTAGCCATTATTTGGGATTGACAAGGGATCATCGGTTTTGTTTGAAATACTTGTCTCCTTATAGTTAATCTATCGTCAATTTCTTTTTGAGAGAAGTACATGGGACATTGCTTCTATTACAGATAAGCTGGGTACAAAAACAAAAACACAAGATATTAAACAACATGAATGAAACCAATAAATATTCAGTATACTTATAACGACAAACAGATCTTAGACTATGTTTATAGATTAATAAATTACTAAAATGTACATATGGGAAAATTATTATTGTTCCGTTGTATAAGGTTTGAGTGGTGTACCTCTTAAAAGTTCAATTTGACATGACAAAAAAGATTTAGGTATATATAAAAATTTATACCGAAGCAGAAGTCCTCTATTAATGGCGAACTTTAACGTAATATGTTCTTGTGTTTGCAAGGAATACGAAGTTGGTCATGAGATTTACAGATTCTGTATTTCACTGAAAAAAATATATAACATTATTATTTATAAATTTGAGTACGTAAATGGTAAGACAACATATTCCAATTAGATATTTCTTTTAACTTCACTCTAGGAAGTCTTTTAATTCCACCATTTATAGTGCAACAGGTCACTAACTTATATTATTTAAAACCTTGGCATTATCAATTCAAAAACTTTTAAAAATGAGAGCTAATGCTTCTAGTACCTTTTGGATCAATTAGGTAACCATATAGCCAACAAAATATATTGGTTGAAACAATACAAGTTAAGAAATAGCCATTATTTATGAAATTATCTTAATATTTTCGTATAAAATGACATGAAAAAATACCATACATGTAGAACTGTTAGTCTTTCAAAATGCGATTGACTTGTGCGATATAAATAAACGATATGTCCTCTGGTTCACAATGATTCCATTGAACTTCGATCACCTTATGTACCGGATATAGTCTGAGTATCGACAATATTTCATCTGTACGATGGTACACGTCCTGTGGTGTAACCGGCGGAACATTAACGATGGGTAATAATCGAGTAACGTAATGTTTGAGGAATTTACGGTGTATAACGTTGTTACGACGAATTCGAGTAGCTGGTAACTCCAATGTGCAGTTTTCACCATCCACCGATGTGACAGAGAATGGACCATACCAAACATGATGTAATTTTCTACCAGATCGAGTACCAGGCCAGTAAGCTGACCGATGAACCAATACCGAATCGTTAGGTTGGAAAACAACTTGACGATGATGTTCATTGTAATGAATTGCTTGTTGGAGTTGACTTTTGGAAATACGTTCCTGTATCAAAAGGAAGATAGTTTTCTGACGGTTCATGAAGTCGTCAAGATCAGCAAAATCAGTACCAGGATGAGCAATTTCAGGCATTCCTCCAGATGTAAGTAAATGTGTAAAACCAGGAATCCGGGGGTGGTAACCAAAGTTGGCGAAAAACGGTGTTGTTTCAATCGATGTTTGGTAAGTGTTGTTATAAGAAAATTCAGCTGTAGGTAAAAGAGAGGCCCAAGCAGAAATAGAATCTGTACAGTAAGAACGTAAAATTTCAATGAGTGTACGATTTGTACGTTCGACTTGACCATTAGTACTTGCATTGTATGTAGAAGTGAATTTCAAAGTAATATTAAAACGTTGAGTCAAACGTTGCCATAGTTGACTCGTAAAAACAGGAGCTTGATCAGAAAGAATTTCCATTGGAACACCATGATGTTTGATAACGTGCTCAAGCAAGAGATCAGCAGTATCGTAAGCGGAAAGATGTGTTGTGCATGGAATAAAATGACTCATTTTAGTAGCACGATCTATTATTACGAGAATAGCATTATAACCATCGGAAGTAGGCAATCCATCCAAAATATCCATGTTAATATGCGACCACCGGTGATTACCAGTTTCATTTGGAAAAAAGGTTCCAGGAGGTAATAAAACAGGATGTTTGTTTTGTTGGCAGGACAGGCAGGATTGACAGTAAGTTCGAACGGAATGTTCCATTTGAGGCCAATAATAGTGTAATAGTAAACCTTGTAGTGTACGATATGTACCAGCATGGCCGGCAGCAGCAGAATCATGGAATTGTTGTAAAATCTTGTTTCGGATTGTACCGTCAGGTAAACGAATACGACGTGGATGTGTAGCATCTTTCTGATAATAAAGTAAGGATTGAGTGTAAGTGTGTTGGCGGATACTAGTGCGTAGAGCAGGAGTAAGTTGTACCGAATCGTCTTGAAGAGCTTTAATTAAGAGATCACAATCATGATCTTGATGATATTCTTCAGTTAAAGTATCTAGTTCTTGAGATGACCATTCTAATGTACTGACAGATAAGTTGTTTAAACTAGCAGGCCTGGATAAAGCATCGGCTCTGTTGGTATTGCCTTTGATGTAATCAATCTCAAAATCATATTCAGCTAAGAAGTCCCACCAACGAGCCACTCTTTCATTATGATTGTTGTTCTTTTCTGTTTTGATGTATTGTAAGGAGTGATGATCAGATCTCACAATAATGTGTTTACCTAATAGATAATGTCTCCATTTCTTAAATGCAAAAATGACGGCGTATAATTCTTTTTCTCTAATTGGCCAGTTAAGCTCGTGAGTATGTAGGAGATGGCTCATATATGCGACGACACCTAACGTTTTTCCATCTTGGTATAATTCAAGTATAGCACCAATAGCATCATGAGATGCATCTGTAGTAAGGATTATATCTTTTGTGTTATCATAAGGTATAATGATTGGAGATGAACTGAGGAGTTTCTTAAGTTGATTGAAAGCGTTTTCGCAGGTTGTTGACCATAAGCTATTTTTAGTAGCAAATTGATGTAGTGGTTTAGCAATCATGGAGAAATTTGCAATGAATCTGCGATAGTAACCTGCTAACCCTAGGAAACTTAATGCATCTTTTGCAGTAGTTGGTGTAGGCCATTGTTGTATTATTTGAATTTTATCGTTATCAGGCGTAATTCCAGAAGAATCAATCGTATAACCTAAGAATCCAACGGTCTTCAAATAGAATTGACATTTATTCTTCTTAGCGTACAGTCCGTGTTCACGTAATGTTGTCAGTATTATTTCAATGTGTTTCTTATGGCTGTTTTTGTCTTTTGAAAAAATTAAAATGTCATCTAAGTAGACTACGCAAATTTTATTAATGTAATTTCTCAAAACATGATTCATTAATCTCTGAAAGGTTGCTGGTGCGTTTGTTAATCCGAAAGGCATAACCCGCCATGTATACTGACCATTTGTGGTGATGAAAGCGGTTTTATATTGGTCAGGTTCTTCGATACCGACCTGATGATATCCTGATATTAAGTCTAATTTAGAAAAAATAGAAGCACCATGTAAACTATCAAGTACTTCTTCAATGAGTGGAAGTGGAAAACGTGATTTGATTGTTATTTCATTTAGTGCACGGTAATCAACACAAAGACGTTTGGATCCGTCTTTTTTTTTTACAAAAATTACGGGAGCAGCGAACGGAGAATCAGAAGGAAAAATTTTGTCAGCTTGTATTAGTTCTTTGAGTTGTTTGTTTAATTCTTCTTGGTCAGAGGGTGACATTCGGTAGGCCCTCTTTGCAACTGGCTGAGCGCCTTCTTTTAATTCTATGTAGTGCTTAGTTGTTGGAGTTGATGTTGGCTGTGATGGTACATTACTTGGAATAGAGTCAACTATTACATCTGAGAATTCTTTTATTATGTCATTGGATAGATCTTGAGAGATAGGCTTGTCTGCGTCGGATAACCATAATAGATAACTTTCCACAGTTGGATCTTTTAGTTCCTTTTTAATTTGTCGAGAATCCACAATTCTTATAGAATGCACAGTTTCATGTTGTGGGGCAAGGTTTTCCGTTAATATAGCAGGGTGTTTCTGACAGAAGGGTAGTCCCAATACAATTGGTTTTGGTAGAGGGCAGTCGATTATGTAGAAGGTATCAGTAAAGGTTTGGTTTTTGTAACTAAAAGATAATGATATTAGATGTGTTAGACTCTGAGTGTCACCCCAAGCACCTTTTACATAGGTTGGATTGGTTAATGGTTGGGCTTTATCCATCATACCTCGTATGAAACGGAGTTCAATAAAGTTTTTGGAGGCACCAGTGTCGAGTAATGCGATAGTATATTTGTTGCGAGATAGTATTTGAATAGAAATAGATAGCAATGCTTCGTCATGAATAATTTGACAATATTTGTAGAAATTAGTTGGTATACCATTGGGTGAGGTAACGTAATTTAGATAGAAAAATGAAGCACCCAATGGCGATGTTAGTTTTTTGGTTTTCTGTATGGTTTGAAAAATGCGGTAGCTGTCTTTACTTCGTTCGAGGAACGTAATTTTTTCTTATAACACTTTGCTTCTGTGTGGCCTAATTTATGACAATGAGAACAGCGTATAATACCAGATCGTTTTCCATTTTTGTTGATTCTACTTTCGTTTTTTGTAGGTTGGTTGTGGTTCGATTTGAAGACACGGACACGTTGTTTAATGGATGCGATAGATATGGCATCGTCTAGACTCATAGGTTTCTTTTGTAATGTATGAACAGCTAAGAGAGGAGGTAATCTGTGGATAAAAGCTTGAGTAATCCATTCTTCAGCTGTCATGTTCATAAGTGTTTCACGATGTTTATGAAAGTCAGAAGCAATCTTCGCAATATCTTCATTATCGTCACATCTTTCTAATAATTTTTGGACTGTAGTCTGATGAGTTAATGGATTTGCATATTGAGATTCAAAATGCTTAAAAACTTCTTCCAATGATGGTTCTTTTGAGTGAACTTTTCTGTACGCAGATAGATAACTATAAAAGTTTGTACTGCAAGCACCTATCAATGTACCACGAAGAGCGACTATAGCATTTTCGTTATTTAATTCACATAATTGGACATTTTGTTTGACGGTGTCCACCCAATCATAAAAGTTAAGTGGAGCAGTGTTGTCAACGACGTTCAAACGGATTTTGGTCAAATCTGCGAATGCTTGCAATAACTCACGTTGGCTAGGTTTGGATAAATTGGCGACCATTATAGCAGCGAAAATAAATTGATGAATGTAATATTAAAGTAATCTTGTTGAAATCAGAATCGATGTATGCGGCGCTACCAAGTAACAGTTAAGAGTCAATTTAGTCACGTGAATGATGTATAACTCTGTAATTGTTCTTGCTAACTATACGGCTCACCAATAGAGTGTCAGTTATTAGAAGTTTAAATCAAATAAGATGGTGTTATTATAGTTTACCGATAATAACGTGATTAAAGATTATTCCGTATTTTCTTTTTTTCTCTAATCTTCTCTGACCCTTTCTCCTGAAAGGAAACTTCTAGTAACCAGCAGTTACATATTTTATATAAAAGTGGAGAACGTCTTCTCTTTATATATTATTATTTAGTTTTTCCTTTCCCTTAATTTTCTCCAATTTTCTCCAATCCCATCCGTCACGGCGCCACTGAATTATTATTTTTTCAGAGCGTCGCGACTAAGTATTTTAGTCTTTCGCTAACATGGGCTACATTACGTCATTAAGGTAATGTACATAAGCTCATGGCCTAATAACTTGTAGGACTTTATTATTTAGCTACGTAAGCAAATTTCTACTTAATATTATATACACATGTGTTAACTGGTAAGTAGTCCAGAGCTAGCTTATATAAGGTGTCTGGTTAATGATAACGTTACGACACTATGTCTTGTAATGACACTATTAATATCTTAGTATACTAACGACGCTATACATTAAGTATGACGTCTTAAAAAATAGTTTAACTTCTTTTGAAGAAGTATTATTACGACTATAACATACCTGCCTTAGAAACCCTCGGAGAGACGTATAAAATGACATAGGGCTTAAAAGACGCCTATGTTATACAAAAATTGGAAATTAGAGCCTTGTTGGCGCAATCGGTAGCGCGTGTGACTCTTAATCACAAGGTTAGGGGTTCGAGCCCCCTACAGGGCTTTCTTTTTCCAGTTGGAATTTGTGATCACGTGACCTCCTGAATTTTTGTATATTGTACGGCGTTATAGTGCAAAACCTGTTTTACAATAATTACTTTTGTATCTTTTAGGATATTCAGAGGTTACTCAATAATTAAAGAATTCGGTAGCGGGCAAAACATTTTCTTGTTCAATTGGAGACATAACATTCTTTCACACAGAGCAACATCGTACAGAAATAATAATACAATTGATTCATTTATACAAGTCCTTCATTTATATACCTTAAAAATCATTTATGTGACATAACATGGATAATATCTGTTTGGTACCACCTAAATCCTTCTTTTCAAGATCCAGTTTAGTAATTTCTTCTTGGAAATGGGTTATAATATCCTTTACAGAAGCACTAAAGTGCTCGCTACTCCGACTTGAGAAGATATCCGTCTGACTGACATTGATAAAGCAGCAAAATTTATACATTATTAAAACACAAATGAATCCCTTTAATTTAATTTCATATTCCTCTTGCTTTGCCACTTTAGAATTTCTATCTTGTTTCATATGCAAATGGTCCAGTGCTCTTTCATATTCAGATACGGCTTCAGGGAAATTACTAATTGTATTTACAAAATTAGGTTGATAAAATTTGGATTTATGGGACTCCTTATAGTTATGATTAGCTAAATTCCTATGCTTTGAGTGCCCCTCAACATTAAATAATTCACGACTCTGTTCTAATATCGATTTAAATACGGTCTCGAGTAATAACGGAATGAATATGACATCTCTTTCTAAATTATCGGACATTAAAAATGATTCGAAATGGGTAATTTCTTGCAAAGAATATAGTTCTAGTGCCATTTCATTGATAAATTTGTTAATTTCCATTCGTGGCGATATAAGGTTACATCCATTTGGGACAACAGATAACAAATGGAATGCTAAAAATGCAAACTGTCTTCGAAGTCCCATGGAGCAGTTTATAGCGTAATCAGGTGGGTAGAATATTCGATCCATATAAGTACTTGATATATTAAAACTTTTTGGATCATTTATCTCATTTACAAAATGGGTTTGGTTTTTATGATCGGGACAGTCAACGAAGATATATTCTATAAACCTTTGCACAAATTGCGATGAATTAATGACCCTAAAATATCTTGCAATTGGTGATTCAATTAATTTTTGAACAAATAATGCGGGTGCTATCGGTGAGCTATCTCTACTTGTTTCATTCTCGATATAGTAATTTTGCCTTAATAAAATCATTTCAAATAAAAAGGGGAAAATTGACATCCACGATTCATATACAGATAAAAATTGAGCTTTATTATCTTGTTGCTTTGATAGAGAATTCGAAAATGTAAATAAAAGCAGATTTGCCATTTCTCCTGGTTGAGTTAGTCTTTTATGGATTATCTTGTTACCTAATATTGAATCGAGTTGTTGTAAACAATCCTTATATGAAGAATATGGGTTCTGTAATTCACAATAGGCAGGACTGTATATTTTAACTCTTAATGTCCTACTCATCGATGAACTAACTGTCCTACCCTCCGTTCGTGGTAGTATGGCATCTAATACAATAAATATTTGACATCGTAGTAACTCTAAATCGTATTGGCTATATTTATTTGTATCAAAATCTATTAGGATTCTACTGTAAATATTCAATAATTTAATCGCTCTTTTATTCAAAGATACTCTGCTCTGATTATAGACATCTGATTCCTTCAAAACTTGATCTTTTCTTACATTTGTTGCTGTGCCTATTGTTAATAGAATGATCCAAATATCGAATGGTGGTACTAATAACTCTTGTCCTTCGTCGTTTGAGGCCAACACTTTTTGTGTTTGAAGTTCCATGAATGTCAACAAATTTTCATAGTTTTCTAATAAAGTCAACGAGTTTAAAATTTCGAAGTTGTATAAATGCTTATCAGATAAATTAACAAAATAATGTGCAACATCTGGATCAAAATCCCTAGTATTGGTCCATCCTTTGACGTATTTAACGGAATTGAAACCACTCATGTATTGTCTATGTTCAATTCTTTGTTTTTATTGTATATCTTCACCCAATTTACAAATGACAAATTTTATTAATCGCGTCTATCTTAATCTATCTATTGGAATCGTATAATCTTATAAGACTTGAGGATTTATTAATTCAATTACTTCCATCTCGATGTCGATCCAATTTGAGTGTATTTTTGTTTCGCGTCCTTCACTTTTGATGAACATCGCTGCAGCTCGAATTTTTCAGATAAGCATGCAAATAGTGAATTGCTTCCTCAGAATAGGCCGCAGATAAGCGCAAGGATAATAGAGGGTGGATACTCATGGCTCACGAATTAAATTATATAAGTAATTGAACAATTCAATAGTTTTGCCCTTAATTCCAATGATATAATATGTTGGTTCTTCTTCCATGAGTTTCCGTAGCTGGGACATGTTATTGATGAAATGTTCCATCTTCAAAAGAGTTGTCTCTATGGCAAACGAATCGTTATTATCGATTGATATTTGAAATTTTGATTTATCCAAAAGATTGACTAGGTCATCATGACTGTTACCGTTTTTTATCGATTGTAATATCTGTACTTTATAGGTTTGTAGTAATTTCTTGAACAACTGTTTTCTTTCATTTTCATTCAACTTCTTATAGTAGAAAAGTAATGTCGAAACAAATTGTTCCTGGTCCTTCTTGGAACTAATGAAATCCTTAATTTTAAATTGTTTAAATAAGGCTTTCTGTTCCCTTTTAATATCTTGAAATATAGTATCTTTGCTGACATTTGACTTATTAACAATGTGAGATAAATAATGGTATTTTGTTGGTTCTAGCTCTTCATCTTCATCGTCGCTTGTGGAAGGATCTGAATCGATGTCATCTTCTATGTTGTCTGAAATTTCACCTGTGTCACTATTCTTATTATTATAGTCACCTGAACACCATTCCTCAAACAGTTGTTCACGATCTTTATCGTTATCTATTAAGAGAAATACTGGTTCGTTCTCGATCTTTATTCTTTGATTCCTCCAAGTTGAAAATTTATCTAAATTGAACTTATCAAACAATTCCATGAATTTAATTCTAGTTTCTGAGTCATTTATATCTTTAAATTTATCAATGGAAGAAATTAATTCCAAGTTTTCATCAGAATCATTACTATCTTCATTAATATCAACTATGTTATTACTTGACTTGGAATTAGTCTTATTTTCGTCAACAGATGTCTCTACGCTTTGATTTTCAACATCAATATCAGATTCTATATTCTCACCATTTAAATCTTGTTTCATTTGTTGAATTTCTTCCAATAATTCATCATATATTATATTGGAATCGATTGAAGAAGAATTGTAACCTCTAGCTAGACCAATTAATAAAACCAATTTATCCTTATTGATATATTCTAATAATTCTACACTATCTGCATCATTTAATGAAATTTCAGATTTACCCTTTGGATCTAAATAAAATTTGTTACCATTACTCCATATTACCAATTTCCAATCATTACATAAAGGAATCACAAAGATCGGTGCATCAATCTTAGATTCCGATGCAATTCTTCTATCATTAGAGTTATTGTTCTTATTCTGTTTAGTGGATTCAAATACTGGTTTCTCCCATTGAGTCTTTTTAGTGTCTGTATTATAATAGTATTTCTTACCATTAGGCGCCTTATAAGATTTCCAAGGACCCCTCATCATTGCTATACAACTAAAGAACCATGTAACACTCTATATACTATACATATGACAGTGTTTAATAATTATATTATCTACAATTTACGATCTGTAATGTCTTTGTTGTTTGTTCCTGTTGTTCATATATAAATATATTCATCTGATCGAATATCCCATTATTGCCTAATCGGTGAAAAAAAATGTGAACAATACTAATATCGTTATTGTTATGCAAAGGGCTCATCGCTGTATCGCACGTAATATATTACAAAGATACACATCCTGTTGTATGTGCTACATTTATAAAGGGTTTGAATTGAAGCAACATCATAAATTACTATGTTTGACATATTTATCTAGGTTACTCATATAAGGTCATCTAATTCTTGTCGATATCATGTCCCATAAAGGAAACAGTTTCCCTTTCAAGAAATCCATCCCTTCTCAAAACAGAAATTTTGAACTGGCGGCGCAAGAAATGCAAATGCAAATTCTGTTTATGGCATAACAAACAATATAATGATAGATGGTGCATCACCTTGACAAACAAGACGATGTTTATATCTTAGTTGTTGGTAACCAGATTATCCAGTACATGTGGAGGTAATCAGTACAGTAGATAAATTGTTTTGAAGAGAACGACTCATAACAAGCAGTATTTTGTTGTGAAGCATTGTCCGCTGATTGCCAATGAAGCTTTAGTATAATAATACGACATACTACTATTCTGACAGAAAGAAGGAGAAATATATATATATAACATAGAGAGATCACAAAGAGACAAGGTTCTGTTAAATTGATTTCGATTATTCAGTATTATTATGAGAACATTTATATCATCTATTGAAATCCCCGTGGGGTATCTAACACCTAAATTCCCTTCCTTATATTGGCCAATCTCAAATAAAAGTTATAGTTTAGCATTCTTATATGATATTGTTGATATTTGGAAATTCACGGTATATTGGTGTCTAATATTTAATGGTGCATTCTACGGAGCTACAGGTCTGATTGCAACTTTGACTCATAAGAATCAACCAAGATGTATTATGATTTTAGCTACTTATATTACCTATGGTGGTATTCAAGGGTTCATCGTAGGAACTGTAATGGGGTTCCTTATCGGTGCAGTTTATAACTCAGGGTTATTTGCAATGTCTACTTGGATTCCATTATGTTGTGCCATTGCACAAATCCTATATGAAGTTGTCAAGAGTTACTCTACCATCGGTTCAATTATGTGATGAGACGCAGATACACTGAAACGTACGACATAATTACCAAGAATGATTCAACCATCTCATAAACTAATGATACTAGTTGTTAATAGAAACTTTATCATTATATTGATTCGTGTAAAATGATAATTACTACATCATTTCGCACGAGCACTGCGCCCCAGGTTTTTCCGACTCCCAATTTCTTTCTTTCTTTTTCCATGGCAATCTGATTTATCGTAACAACAAAACATCGCAAATATATAAACGAAGATAAAAATGTTGATTCATTTCAACATTTGCTGTCAAGGAAAGTTTTTAGGATTCCCATAAAGACTCATTTACAGAGAATAGAAATAAGAGAAAAGAAGATTACTTTAAACATAAATCTACCCAAATAGTCAAAAAACTACAACTTTATAACATCGCCCCTATTATTGTTTACTAAATGTCCGCTTCATTAATTAACCGTTCTTTAACAAATATCAGAACAGAATTAGACTTCCTAAGAGAATCTAACGTTATTTCAGATGATCTATTTAACAAAATTAACGATTCCTTACCACAAAGATATAACGCAAATAGCTCTAGAGACTCCTTCGCTTCATCTACACAAGTCGAATACGTCGAAGCTATCTACGATTTCCCACCACAACAAGATGGTGATTTAGAATTGAAAACAGGTGATAAGGTCGAAGTGATAGAGAAACCTTCCAGTGAGTGGTATAAAGGTAAATGTAATGGTAAGACAGGTATGTTCCCATCAAACTATGTTAAACCCGCATTTTCTAATACCCGTGCTCCATCTAGAGATACAGAATCTGTTAATGGTCCTCCAAAATATGGTAATAATGACAATAAATTACAACATGAATATACAAATAATTCCTCATCTCAAGCATCATATCAACAACAACAACAAGCACCATTCCCACCAGCTTCTACTAATTATTACCAAGCCCCTCCTCCACAGCAACAAGTCGTTTACCAACCTCAACCTCAACAACAACAACAGCCTCAACAAGTTATTGTACAACAACCACAAGAACAACATAGCCATAGTTCAATGAAGAAATTTGGTAGTAAATTAGGTAATGCTGCTATTTTTGGTGCAGGTGCTACTTTAGGTAGTGATTTAGTCAATAGTATATTCTAATTTAAGAAAACATATATTAATAATTCGCAAAATTTCTTTTGTTCTTGTTTCTTATCATATAAGATAAGAAACTCAAATGGGTCCAAGCTATACAACATGATATAGAACACTTATGGAATAGCTGGTATAATGAACATAATGTTTGGATTCATTTAAAACTCTTACTTTTTGAAGAAGATTTTCAAAAACATACATACACATATATACATTGAAACATATATATTGAATTATAAATGATATATACATATTTCAAAATAATTATTTTACTTCTATGACATTAATAAATCCGTACGTTTTTGCAATATTTCACCTATTTATTTTAAAGAAAAGAATATAAATTATTAATATGTACATAAATTATGTAGTAACTATATTAAGAAATAAAATATCTGGAATAAGCATGGTATATTCTGTTGATAACATTTAATTTAGCTTTATTTGATAAACTTGTATTAACCAAATCACTAATATCTCTTGTCCATTCTTCCTTTCTATCTCTTGGAACAATCAATGACCCATTAATAGATAGATCTGAGATTTCCATTATTAATAATGCATGATTAATATTTCTTAAATGATCATCACTATCATCGTCTTTGTCAAATTTCTCATAATTTAATAATCTTTCAATATTATTTAAACTTTTACTCACTTGTTTTTTGTAATACGAAACATTCGACCAAATATTCCCAAGTTTAATTAATCTCATCAATGAATTAATTGTTAAATATATGGCAAATGTTGCAGGTGATAACGCCATTATTCCAAATACTAACTGTTGTGATTTCAACATTTTATCAATACCATTTAACGCTAATGAACCATCAACTTTTGTCTTTTGAACTTGAATTAAGATTGATCTAATTAATTTACCTGTGAAAATATTCTTAATAGGATTATTTAATTCATTTTCATAAATTTTCATAAATTCATCCAAATCACCATGCATTATTTGATCAACTAATACGGTTTCACCAATGGTCTCGACATATTGTGGATTATTATCCTTCATAATTTTAATAACCATTCGACACAAAGAATTCATTTCAGAATCTAATGTTCCATTTGACATCATTGCGATTTCACTACCATCATCATGTCTAACTGTGGCCCAAATATCCTTTATTGGAATCCAAATCCAATTATGAAATAAACCACGAACGAAATCAATGACATTTCTTTGAAAAAAATTAATTATTTGATACCTTGATTGCCAAGTTAATGTAATTAATTTGGGTCCATTCATTAAAGTAACTAAACCTATTGGCCAATATCTAACTAGAGCATTTGGTTTTTCTGCGGTGATTAATTGTATGGTGTTTTGTTCCTTTACAAAGGACTGCGTCCCCTCGATAATATCAGAAGAGTTATCACTTAGCTTGTTTTGGTCATTAAGAAATGATTGCAACAAATTAAAACATTCAATTACATTTCCGTTTAAAAATTCTCTTGGGAATGAGCCGATTAAATTACCAAATTTAGTCAAGGATTCATTATTCATAGAATTGATAAACTGGATTTTCCTTTGAAGTTCATTATTTAATAGATAGCCAGGTAAACCGAGGATGAATGATATTGGGTTTGTAATTTTATTTCTTGAAGTTGAAATTCCAATAAAATCAAAACTTTGTACTCTGTTAATCTTGGTTAAAGTTGGTAATAATTCGTTACAACAAAAATTCGTCGCAAAAGTAGGAATATCTTTAGAGAATAAATCAGATAAATTATCCCTATGAAATTTAGTACTTGAAACTTTAAGAAAATGATCTAATTTCTCTTTTAGTAGATGTAAAAGTTCAATAGATCTTCCGATAGAAGTTTGTAACATATAGTATAACTTATTGATAAATGAACCTTCTATTGATTTAAAATAAGATTCAGTTTCTAATGCCTTTGGTAAATTATTTAGAGTTTCTGCAGTGATAGTATAGTAACAAAGGATCAAAATATAACGATATATTGTAAAATTTAAGAAGTTTTCGATTTGCGAAACTTCGATCTGAGAGCCATCAACATTTAAATTTTGGATAACTTTCATGTCGTTATAAGAATATGTAAATTGATTAGTTATTTGTTGAAGATTATTAAAGTTTATTTTTTGAACCTGATTAACGTTTGACTGATTGACTATATTTTTTTGGAAATTATCAACTATTGTCTTAACATGTTGTAAAGAATTTTGTAAATGTTCAATTTTTGTGTATTGTTCTTCATTCTGTTTCTTAATAGAGACCTCAACGGTACCTAAAGTGACTTTTTGTGTAAATGTTTCCAAATCTTTATTTACAACTGATAACAGTTGTAAAATAGAGTGGTCTAAGATCATTTGCAATTGGGTTTCTAGATTATATATCTGTAACTAAATGAGATTTATTACTGGTAGCCTTTGAGGGATGTATCAAGTATATGTTTAAATAATTGATTAATTCATCCAATTTGCCAGATCTCTAATGAAAGTATTTCTCTTTCGCCAATTTCGGATATTGTGAGTAAGTTACTAAACAGACAAAGCGAACGTACTATGAGAAAAATTTTATTAAGGGAGAGATCCTATAGGTTAGCATAAAGAAATACATTTATGAAAAAGAACAATATTGACGACTAGTACTTATAGGTATTGTAAAATAATTGTCCAATGGTAATTCTGCCTGCGATGATAATCATTACCCACACTTGTGCTAGCTTGACAGTGTATTAACTTCGTAGTAAAGTATGAATTAGATGACTCCCACCGTGGTAGGATAATTATTGCTCTTCAAGTCATTCAAATTACTTTTGACAACTTCGCAAACAATTTAGAAGAATGTGCCCCATCCTACGATGTTCCATATGGTACTCTACATAATATCTTGTCAGAAAATCCATAATGCATGTAATAAAGAGCCATAAAGGTATCCAGTAGATTATTCGACGAAGTTACAGTCTGGCCATACTTTTCAATTGGATTTTCGAAAGAATTTAAGACCAACGAGATACAGCATACCATATTATAAGGAACAAACTCCGATCTACATGTAGTTGAATGAGTCCCTTTACATATAACTTCGACAGATATGAGAGTCACTATAATTTAAGGTAAGAAGAAGAAAGAAAACATGTCAATTTAAGATCGTAGAAATTGGTGTCATTGACGATTCACAATCATTGACAGTACATTCCAATAGCTATGTGTCAAAAGTAACAACAACAAAGGAAATGTGTCAAATATTGAATTACATTGCCATAATGAGGCAAAAAAAAAAGAAAATTTCTGGAATGTTCTAGAAGGTCCGAAATTTTAATCATCTTTTCTTTTTCTCATCTAAAAGACGGAGAGACCTCACGAAGAAGACGAGGGAAGAAAAAGGAAAAGTTGATGATAATTAATCGTTTGCCATTTTTCTCCTTTAAAGTGTAAAAAGTAGAATATTTGGAAAGGGGATGCTATATATATATATGAAGAAAAGTCATTATTTTTTATGAATTTTGTTGAAACACTAGGATTCAATTGAAACTACAAAAGTTCAAAAGGAATTGATCGATTTTCATATACCTAACATACAAGTATATATATTTTAATTTCCATATCATTACTTAGAATTTAGGAGTCATTTCTTAAGTGATAAAAGGAGGGGTTAATTCATATTCAAGATTCAAAGAGATACTATCTATTAAATTTATCAAGTATTAAAAGGAAAGATGTATTGTATTAATAGAAAACGTACATTTAATGGATTATCGAACAATGATCAATTATTATTTCATAATACTAATCAATCAAGAACGAATATTCAATTAAAACATGAGAATCAATCAAATTGTTATAAAATTTTTTTATCAAAAAGAGTTAGTGAAAATAAAATTTTAAATGATATTACTATATTTTTTTTAAAATTAAGGAAGCAATATAATGATTCTAAGAGTAATAATTATCAAATTATTACAGATTTTAATGGTAATCAATATTATATGAATAATAATAATAATGATGAAGATGAAGAGACACTAATAATTCAAGAAATAATTCAAGAAATGAAGATAAATTTAAATTTTTTAAAACAAATTTTATTAAAAGAATATCTTTTCCAAGATTATCAATTTAATATTAATGATAATAAATTAATTATTGAAAGTCAAAATGATAATTTTAAGGAGACTATACCAATAATCAATTCAATGACAAGACAAAATATTAATAATATTGATAAATTTAATTTAAATTATCAATTTTCTGATTCAAATACATTAATGGCACAAATTATAATTGAAATACCATATAAACAGAAAATATATTCATCTTCGGTAATCAATACACAATTAATTAATGAACCTGAATATATATCATGTCAAAGTCTTAATTATATTAATGATCCAACATATCAAGCAATTGAAAGAATACGATTAGAATATATTCAATTATATAATAAAAATGATCAAACAAATAAAAAGATGAGATGTCAGTGACGGTATCATAGATATATATATATAACATAGCATAGATATAGTACATATATTATATTTTAATGAATATTCAAAAGAAAGAAACAAAAAAAAGTAAAGCAAGATAGTTTTTTGCCAAGACCAGAAACAAACAAAAAAAAAAAACAATAAAAATTGTGCAAGAAACTGGGACAAAAAAGTTGAACTAAGGCAACACAAAATGGATGTTGCATATATATTTTGATTTACTATATACGTTTTTTATGTAATATTATTATCTGATTGCATAGGAAATTGTACATTTAATCAATTTTACTTCATTTCTGAGGCTAAGCTAAGCAAATGCTAGTTAAACATATTTCCTTGTTCTTGTTATTATCGCCGATTCAATCATCAGGAACAGCAACAGCAGCAGCTACAACAGCCACGATAATTTACCCTCAAAACGCCAATTTTTTGAAGAGTACGCAAAAAAGGTCTAGAAACTGGTGCAAAAATCAGCTTTTGCTTTACGCGTCTCAAAGCGAACTACGTACGTAACAGAAAAAGGAAATTATTTGTGAACATTTCGCGTTTGGAATCAGCATATGTCAGAGAAAGCACTGTACAAAATCAGATCAATGATGATGATGCCGCCCCCCACACACAGAGCCAACACCCGACAGAAAAAGAAACGTGGGAATTGTGCATATAAATAATGTATATAATACAGTGAAATCCAGGTACAAAACAACACATCATTTATCAATTTATTTTTAAATTATTTCGCGCCTCGTTTTTTTTTCTGCTTTCTGCCGGAGTTTCTTTGTAGCACAAAATATCAAGATTCACGAAAACGAAAGTGAAAAAACTTTCATTACTACAGTGTAATTACAGACGAGAGGAGAGGAGAGGAGACGATAGCAGACTCGTCAATAATGATTAAAAAAGACCAGAAAGAAAGAGATCAAAAGAATAATCGCCATAATAATAATAATAATAATTGGATTTTTGTATTTCTTGTTACAGCGATAATTTTAATAATTTTATACTGAAACAATAGTACAAAGGGACCGCTACTCTTTTCATCAAAGATATAGCACATCAATTTTTTTTTTTTTTTGTTTACAAAGAGGTAACAGACAGAGAAGTGATACTTTTTTATTATTGTACGTATGAACAATAATTGTATACATCATTAATGGATAATAAATTTCATTTCATTATTTGTCAAAAATTTGAAAAGCTAACTAATATATAGTATTTTCATTTGAATTATTATTATTATTATATTGTTTTCGAAGTAATGAAATTTTATTTTATTATACAGTAGTTTTATAAATTTATTCATTACTTGTTATATATAACAACTTCACGTTAATTTATTATACAAGATCTATTTTTTTTTTGTACATATAGATATCTATCTATTAAGTTGAGTTTATTATTGCTGTAATATACCATATACAACAAGAATCAAAGGATATATACCATAAAATTTAGATATCATTAAGGATTTCAATTATTATCTGTTACCTTTTGATATAATTCTATAATTCCCATAAGTTTCAAAAAGTTTTTATTTTTTTTTATTTTTCACAAAACGATTCTCTTTATATCATTATAATCATTACTTTCTCTTTTAATTTGGAAAAAAAAAACTATCAAATATTAAATCACATATTTTATTCATTGATAAAAAAAACAACATACCAAACATTTCTTTAATATATTCAAACAGACAATAAATTCAAAATGTACGTTAGAAATTTAACAGATAATAACCATAATGGTAATGGCAGTTCTCAAGATTCATTCGATCAACCAAATAATAATAATAATATCAATAATACTCAACAACATTTATCTAATCCATTTTTAGGTAGTGATGAAGAAAATTTAGATTCTGGTTCTTCTTCTTCATTAGATTTTAATAATACAACAAATGATAACCCTTATGATAATAGTCACATATCTGATTATAAAGGTTATTATTCTAAAAATACAAGTGCTTTAAATCAAAATGTTATTAATAACAATACAATGAATAATTCATCAAGTTATTTAATGCCACCAAAATCTACTCAAAATAATAATAGTAATATAAACTCTCAAGGTAATTCACCAAATTTATCAGATTCAAATAATAATGAAATCTTCTCTCCACCAGAATTTGATAGATATCCTTTATTAGGTTCAAGAGTATCATCACAAGCTAATTTACAATCTCCACCACAAGCAAATTCACCAAATCCAATATCTTATGGTTCTCCATTAGGTAATAATTCAAATGCATCTTTCTCTTCATCAAATCCATTTAATGGTGAACAAGATTTTTCTCCATTCGGTGGTTATCCAACTTCTTCTTTCCCTTTATTAATTGAAGAGAAAGAAGATGATGATTATTTACATAATCCTGATCCAGAAGAAGAAGCAAGATTAGATAGAAGAAGATTCATTGATGATTTTAAACATATGGATAAAAAATCTGCTGGTGGTTTATTAGGTGTTTTCACTTTAATTGGTGCAGGTATCGCAATTTTCATTATTTTACCAGCTATTACATTTACTGGTGTTACAGATTATGGTTCAAAGGGTCAAGTAATAGATTTCTTAACCGCTTATCAATATCCACGTCTTTCTGCAATTAGAACAAATTTGGTAGATCCAGATACTCCTTCAAGTGCAAAGACAAGAAAGGCTAAAGATGGTACATCATGGAAATTAGTTTTTTCGGATGAATTTAATGCAGAAGGTAGAACATTTTATGATGGTGATGATCAATTTTGGACTGCTCCAAATATTCATTATGATGCAACAAAGGATTTAGAATGGTATGATCCAGATGCAACAACAACAACTAATGGTACTTTGAAATTACGTATGGATGCTTTCAAAAATCATGATTTATTTTATAGATCAGGTATGTTACAAAGTTGGAATAAATTATGTTTCACTCAAGGGATTTTAGAAATTTCAGCAAATTTACCAAATTATGGTCGTGTTACAGGTTTATGGCCAGGTCTTTGGACAATGGGTAATTTAGGTAGACCAGGTTATTTAGCATCAACTGAAGGTGTTTGGCCTTATTCTTATGAATCTTGTGATGCAGGTATTACACCAAATCAAAGTTCTCCAGATGGTATCTCATATTTACCAGGTCAAAAATTAAATGCTTGTACTTGTGATGGTGAAGATCATCCAAATCAAGGTGTTGGTAGAGGTGCTCCAGAAATTGATATTATCGAAGGTGAAGTCGATACTACTTTAAATGTCGGTATTGCTTCACAATCTATGCAAATTGCTCCATTCGATATTTGGTATATGCCAGATTATGATTTCATTGAAGTTTATAATTTTAGTATAACAAATATGAATACTTACGCTGGTGGTCCATTCCAACAAGCTGTTTCAGCTGTTTCAACTTTAAATACTACATGGTATCAATTTGGTCAAGATGCTGGTTATTTCCAAAAATTCGCAATCGAATATATAAATGATGATGATGATGGTTATTGTCGTTGGTTCGTTGGTGATAATCCAACATTTACAGTATATTCTACTGCTTTACATCCAAGTGGTAACATTGGTTGGAGAAGAATCAGTAAAGAACCAATGTCCATTATTATGAATTTAGGTATCTCAAATAATTGGGCTTATATTGATTGGAGAATGATCTTCTTCCCTGTTACAATGTCCGTCGATTACGTTAGATTATATCAACCTCCAAGTGCTCAATCTATAACATGTGATCCATCTGATTACCCAACTTACGATTACATCCAAGATCATTTGAACGTTTATTCAAACCCTAACTTAACTTCCTGGGAAGCTGCAGGTTATTCATATCCAAAGAATATATTAACTGGTAATTGTAAGAGTTCGAAATTTACATTATAAGTTAACGAATTTGGCATGAAAAAACACAAAACAACAAAAACAAAAAAGGATGCGAACAAATCATAGACATACAAATAGACAAAGGTACCAGAAATAAAAATAAAATTAAACAATTATATAGGTACCAACAGTTCTAACATATACCTCAACCCTGCATAATATATATATAACTATTCAAATATTTAAAATAAGTAAAAAAACGCAAATAAGATAAAAAAAAATCATATTAAAATAGATAAAAAATGAATCGTTATGTGTATAATATTATGAAATTTTCAAATTTATGGTTCATAGCACATATAGCGTCAGATAAGTATATCAAGCGTTTTTAATTATATTGGTTTAAAGAATAATCATTACAAGAAATGTCGTCAGCTGAAATGGCTATTTTAATACAACTATCAATAATTCTTAATGGATTATTTACTCTACGTACTTTTCTTCGATGAAATATTTATCTACTGCGCGAGACAACAACAGCGAACATTCGAGACCAAAACATTTTTGAAACCTTCACCGTACATGGTGCAAGTTTTAACAACATTTTGGCAGAACAATAAGTTATTACTAAAGAAGGTCTTCATAACTCTGGCATATATTTATCAGCAGCACTTGGGTTCAGTCAAACGATACCAACTTTGTACAAGTTATAATTAAGCTAAATATCGAGTTCCTTCGCAGCTGAATCATTGGTTATGAGTGAACAACAATCTCTGAAGGACGTTGTAGAAACCTCTACAAACGTACGTCATGATATCTCTAATTGGTTAAGAATTAATTTTGAACAAGTAATCAATGACACCAACCAAGAAAATAAACCAGAGGAATTGCCTTTGAAGATCATCGAAGAATTGTCCAAATTTTCAAAACATATAACTGAAATTGAAGATTTAACCAACCTCGAATCTCATAACATATCAATCGCAACGTCACAATTACTATGCACCAGTTTATGTAGGATAAGCTCTGAAAATATGGGGAAAATATATAATACTGCTGAATTGATGTCAAATATACTAGCTGAAGAAAATGTATCCGAACAGGATAAAGATGATAAATCAAAGAACAAGAAGTCAAACTCAAAAAAAACATATACTTATACATTTCCAAAGGATTTGGCAGCGACATGTCTAATACAATTATTTGAACTTTTTGCAAAGGATATCCATTCCTTAGTTCCATTCTTATTACCAATCATCTTCAAAAATATCAAAAAGATTCTAGAAAAGAGTAAACATTTTCATGCTCTATATTCTGTTACATTAGCAAAACTTTTACGTTCGATATTTAGAAATACCAATGGTAACTTTTTTGATACCACATATTCGTCTAAATTTACAAAATTGTCAAAATCTGTCTTTGAAGAAATGAACAATAAACAAATCGATTACCCAGTTGATTTTATCTCCGCATTGATCGAATGTTGGACCTTCATTTTTAAACAAGAAAGTTACATTACAGAGCATAACAACGATATTATGGAAACAATATATATTAAATTCTGGAAATCAGAAATTGCAGTATATGGTATTTCAAACGATTTTACCAGAATAATCACAGCAAAAGCGTTAGCGGAGATAATATTCGATTATCAATTCACCAAAAAGATCATCGATTTAGAGGAAGCACTGGAATTTTACGTGAAAATATTTAGACATTCTCATTCTAGAGATATTAGAGCAGGCTGTTTTGAATCTGTCACGCAGTTTTTAACCATGAATCTACTAGCGGACAGTTCATTCTTACATGACTGCAAATACCTGTATATATTACAACGCTTAAGTGCGGTATTCTCATTAAAAAATACTACTGAGAGAAGGTCGGAAACCATTATCAGGTGGCTTAACATGTTCAAATCGTTGCACAAACTTATTTTGCCACATATTTCCGAAGCCTCCAAAACTCAAATGTTACTTACATTACTTGGTTTGAGATTAGAAGAATCTCTAATTAATAATACAAATGATAGAATTAGTTTCCCAATCACAGTCGATTCTGAACAGACAAACCAATGGTATATCATGCTACAATTAGACATTATTAAATTATTACTGTTGACACTATCATCATCGTTCACGAACGGGTTGAAGATGAGGGACGAAGTCAAAGAACAACTGATAAAACTATCCATTTCTGATTTATATGTTATTCGTTTGTACTCTAACAGAGTACTCAAAATATTTTTGGTTAATTTCCCAGATTTACTGACCCCAGTCATTTCCCATTCTCTGTCTGAACTATCAAATACTTTCGACAATAAGAATAAAGCAATTTTACCTTTTGCACAACTTCATGGTCATGCATTAATCATTTCTAACCTGGTGAATGTCATGGAGAAGGATTATGTTCCATATGAACTAATTATGAGAGTCACTGTGTTTGCAACCTCTTTTATCAAGAATCATACAACTTCTACAAACGGTGACCTTTACTTCAAAGGTTTAGTATGCTGGATTTTATTAACGGGCTTGATGAATTATAAGGATGACCAATATTTATCTACACAAAAAGCCCAACTACTACTATTCTGGAAGGTCCTTTTGACCCACTCTTTTACTTATAGAAATGAGGAAGAGTTGTTTAGAAATCTAAAAACAAGAACACACGCATTGACTTGTTTGCTAACTTTCTTAAGTAACGCGGACATAAACAAGGATCTATCTACCCAGTTATCATATCTGTTAACCAAATGTTCCAACTTCAACCATTCAGTAGAACTTAAATCTGCCAGAATTGATGATGCACTTCTGGAGAACGAAAATAGAATAGTCCAGATCTATTTGCAATTACAAAATTTCATCAGATATGATTTCAACAGCTCCTTATTAATATTAATCATGAAAAATTTTTCTGATCCAAACCTGTATATCGAACCATCAAGCTCAATTTTACCCTCCGTAAAATCAATAAAGAAAATATCTAAAAAGGATGATATAAGGAAAGAAAAAGTTTTAGAGTATAGCATCGATGGTTTGTTGCGCTCAGAGGATAATTTTGGTTATGGTATCTCGAGTAAGATAGTAAACGAAGGTATAATTGAATTGAATTCCAAAAATATTGAAAATATAATTACTGATGTACCAGGGTTATGGAGTAATAACACTGACTACTGGTATAAGACTTTTGAAAACGAAGTTAAGGTCCCGATTTCAAGGTTACTATCAAATGATTCTCTGGTCTTACTATTTGGAACGAAATCTTATGCTAATGGTACGTTATATATGCCCAAAGTTACAACATCTCTAATTGATTTTTCTATGGAACTGTTCTCCTCAGTTTTCCCCTATTTAAATAGCAATATTCAATATTCGTTGATTGAAAATTTAAACCTTGCCCTATTTTCAAAGAATACAACTTTGATGAGAAGCGTTGCTATTTCAGCAAATATTTGCACAGCATTGTACACGTCCTTACAGACGATTGAAAGGGAGAATATCGCGTTAGATAAATCGGTCGGAACTTTAATGCTTGAGTCTATTAGAAAAATCGAGTTTAATAATGATAATTATTTAACATGTTTAAAGTCAAATTGCATAGGTTTAATCATATCTGCTGTAAGAAGAGATATCGAAGCCGAAGAATCTGCTGATTTCATAGAAGAACAATGCAACATCATCATCAAGGCTCTCTCTGATAATGATGAACCATTCGTCAGAATGCTGAATATTCTATCGTTGTCATCCATCTACCAAAGGAATGCCAACATAGCCAAATTTGAAAATTTATATGACGTTCTATTTACAATGATGAAGGATCCACATCCTGTAATACATTCGTGGTCATTAAAAGCTCTGGAGATAATGCTAAAGAAACATTCAACAATGAAATATGAACAAATATCGACACTATTGGTAGCACTTCTAAATTACATGGTAAATCCCCAATATGGATACTGTGGAAGCTCTACTTTAAGATACAACTATAATTTTCAATATAACTCACATTACATGATTGCCAGCATTATAAACACGATAGTTGAAAATGTTGGTCCGAATTTATCAACTTTAAACCGTGATGGTTTAACATCCTTCCAAAATATATGTCTATATTTAGTTACAAATGGAGATCTACCCCAACAACTAAAAGGCATCAAAATATACGAGAAAATTTCAATCTTCAAACTCAACAATATCCTCAGCGATGGTATTTTTATCCAAATTGCAGAAAATGTCATTTCAAATTCGCTTTCCTTAGGTATTGGTTCATCGTATTTCGATACTACATTTACAAGTCGTCATGAACTTATTTCGAGAACATGCAGCATAGATGCTGCACTACAATGTTTCGAAGTTTTCGAACAGTTAGCAAGACTTCAAAAAGGGAATCTATTTTTCCAAAGACTCGAATCAACATGTTGGAGATACCTAGCCCTGTATCCTACTTATATGCCTATACGAAGATATTTCAAGGAATGGTTAAAACAAACCCCAGATACTCTAAGATGGTTGGAAAAGTTAAGACAGATGTATGAAATGACAAATGGAAAATTATTTAAGAATATAAACATGTTGAACTATAATATTCTAATAGAGAGTGGAGTGCTTAATTTAGAAGTAAAGGAAATCACCAGTGAACTTGAGGAAAAAATGGAAAATAGAGATGATCAGACAACGGAAAGCGAGAAGCTGCAGCTTTCTGATGCGCTACAATGGTCTACGAAAGAAACTATTCTTGGCTTGCTCGCAAAACTGTGTATCGATACTCAGGACGAAGGTAAGCCTGAGAAACTTTCATCCAAAATACCTGAACTGATTAAATTATCCTTCAATGCAACTTCAGCAAATATAGAGTCTATCAACAAACTCGGACTTTCCATCCTTCACATTATTTTGAAAATGTTTACTGATATACCGGATCCAGAATACACACAAAAGTCAATATTAGAACAACATGAGGCCCAAATCTCTAGCGCATTGGTACCTGTTTTCCACACTGGGAGTTCACCTGATGTCATCACAATGGCAATCAATGTTGGTGCAGAAATAATTTATTCTGGAATCCTTCCATCTATCACTAAAAGCAGGATAGCTCAACTACTGATAAAGCTACTGGACACATTTGATACTGACTCAACAAACTTAATTATTGGCACCATAGAGATTTCTACTAAAACTGCCAAAAGAAAAATTGAACTCGCTGTATTAAATGGTTGGGCAAAATTGACCCAACATTCTATCGAGACGAGCAATGAAATACTTATCACTTTCACAAAAACATATTGGTCTATTTTAGTTCCGCTGTGGATTGTTTCTTTACGTGAGTATATGATACTAAATTATGAAGGTACAACTTTGGGTGGAAACAAAGTAGATTCTCCAAGTAAGACCCACCGAGAATCTGATCATACCAGATTGGCATTATATCAACCAGTATGGTTGAATATGATCAAGGCGGTAAGCTCTTTATTATTTATTGACAAGCAATCGCTACTTAAATGTATGAATTCAGATGAGTTGGACAGCTTTATGTTTGCATTGGCATCAAGATGTCTAGACGAAATATTACACAATATTGACAATGACGAGGTTAAATTAAATTTATTAGGTACAGTACATGGTATATTCAAATGTAATATACTATTACAAAGTATATTTTCAGATGATATATTTACGGAAATAATTGGTATATTTAACAGACTAATCTCAACTGGTTCAAGTAATGAGAAGATTGCAGTAATTGAGATTATTAATGACCTTTTAAGAGGGTACAGGGTTACAAATCCATCCCATGACGGATTTTTAGCAGGTATCGACAAACTTTATGAATTACTAAAACTATTAATGTTCATCATTTCAGACTTACTACCATTTATCAGGGTCTCAGATATGCAAAATACCTTAGAACACGAAATCAAAATTACGAAGTCGGAACAGGATATTCTACGTAGGGCAGTTGGTGTGTTAGAAGAGAATATTAATCAGTTTGACGAAATATTTAAGATCGATCTATATGCGTGTCAGCTATTCATAATCGGTAGAGTATATCTTTCAAAGTCTGTAAACGATTTATTACCAATATTTTTACCACTTCTGAAGAATATTGTGTCGGATATGACTGGGAATGATGAAGGTGAAAGATTATTAACAATTTTCTATAAATCGGCATGCCAGAAATATGATACCTTAAACGACAATAATAGAATTGCGACCTTTTTGGTATTACTGACAAACGGATTTAGCTCTTTCAACGATGATGATTTCAGATACAATGTTCATCAACTTTTAGACAGTATAGATGCTGATGGTACGAGTATGATCATTATTTCAGGTCTACAGAAAATTGTTGAAAATGTTGTCAAATTGGAGAGCTGCAAACATGTCATGGAGATATTTACGAAAGAACTATTTTTGAAAGAAAGGTTTCCTGAAGATACAACTGTTGCAGTATTAAATATTTTAGTTGCCTTTTCAAAACAAGTTGGTTCTATTGACGAAACAAAAGTCCAGCCTTCTTTTTTGCTCTGCATGTTATTCATTTGTAAACACAACGATACACTACAATCACAACTGCCAATGATTACAGTAATTATGAGGGATTTAGCCAAATTGGAACCTGAAGAGTTTAAGCTGTCCATCGAAAGAATTTTACAAACAGAGTATAAAGAAACCATTGAAAGTATCATTGGGAACATCGATTTAGACGCTCCACCCGAAGAGAATGCTACCAGTATTGCATTAAAGACTTTTAAATAAGATGTATATATATATATATATATCTTCAATAGAATACGATTTGTTTTTCATTTTATATATTCCTTCGTTAAAATTTTGAAGTTCGGAACTAGATCAGTAAACTAAATGTTAAAATATCCATGTAAACAAAAAAAAAGAAGAAATATTAAATGTACTGAGCTGAATATTCCAAGGATGTATAGTATAAGACTTTCATAAGAGCAAAAGAATAAACTAAGTACGTAGCACACGTTAAACTAATAAAAGAATATTGTGCGCGATTAATATAAATGAATAGGCTTATATGACGACATCTGAATACAAGGTTCACAAATGTGAAGAATAAAGAAAACAACCCAACCTATAATATATAAAGACAGAGGTTTAGAAAACAAAATATGTATATTAAATAATTCCTTCCGAAAGAAAGTACGAAGAAACTACTGTATATTACACTGTACATTATTTAACTAATAAAATGAATCAAACTAACAATACTAATATTGCTCAACCTGCTAGAAACGAGGATTTCTATCAAAATGTTTGATTTTGTACACTGTTTATAAAATTTATTATGTCGTATTTACAATTTATAAATCAAATTATTCACTTAGGCTATCATTAGGTAGACAGTTGGTTTGAGAAATGCCTCTTCTTTTGTTGCGAGCTGCCTTTTTCATTTTCCAATCCGTTTTTAATTCCGAGTTAGGAACCCCCAGTTCATTAAATACTGAACAACACCATAAATATATATCATTTCTTTTCATTGCTTTGGCACTTCCACAAATAGTTCTCAAAATGACTAACCTATTTTTCCTGGTGATTTTTAACTTTATATCGGAGGGTATTTGTTCTAACCAAGGGTTATAAGAGTAAATATTTTTTTCAGACGATGATGCAGTTGAACGAATATAGATATATTTAGCCAAATTTAGGTATTCTGTTTTTGAATGCTGAGCAGTCGCTTGTGAATTTCCCTTTACCAAATATTTGATATAGATTGATGAAATGTATTCCCACATAGAGAGCTCATATTTTGGATCTTCCTGATGCGCCTTCATTAGAAATTCATTAATTAATGGGAAAATCTTTTCATTCAATGTTGATTGTTTAGTTAGATTCCATTCTAAGAATTTGTCTATTACCATAGGATATAACGTAATACGTTTCTTCAGAGGTATACTATCTAGTAATTTTACTGTTTGTAAAATGGTGTCTGTTTCATTTTTTTTTAGTAATTCCCGTATAATAATAGTATACTCTTGACTCGATAGTGATCCATAAAGTTCCTCGATTCGTTTAATAGTTTCGTTTGAATTTTTATAATCTTGAAATTCTAATTGCATAGCTAATAGAGCGGAAAGATAATTTTTACTATTCCACAATAGTTCCTGAATATTCGTTGTAGTATATTGTCTCATATTTTGAATGACTTTTTTAGCCATTTCTAATGAAGATATTTTTGATATAAAATTTAAAACTTCAGGTAATAACAAAGGGTTATTATATATGTATGAATTTGGTAATTTTTCCAAAATATCTAAACAATTATCATTATAAGATTTATTTTTATTAAAAATCTTGAATACATTGCAAACGGTTCTTATATCATGTTCGGTTATAGAATCAAATAAATTTTCAATTTGATACCAGGTTGTATGAACTCCTGCCGGATTATTAATTCTACAATCAGATTTAATTAATGAATATGCTACGTTAAGTTTTAATTGTTTATCTGAATCTTTCAAAGATGATTCTAAAGTTGCATTCATCAATTTTCTTTTCATAAGTTTTTGCAATAAAAGGTTACCTGTCAACGATTGAGTCATAATATCCAATGAATAAAATTGAAAATTCGTTAAAATTAATGTTTCATTATACGATTGAAATAAATTATCTAATTGAATATATTGATCTAATAGGATGTGATTAATCTTTGGATTATTAAATGTTATTGTTGATAATAATTTTGATGCAAGTAATTTATCTAATTTTAAATTTGGATTGGATTTATAATATAGAATATAAAGATCCAATATCATTGTTATATCTCCAGCGGTTATCGTATCATTTAGACACCATAAGAATGCATCTTGTTTGGAAATGTTGTTAGAATCAATGTCAGTGGCAATGTCTTTGATTATTCTTGATCTTGTAACGGGATCATTAATATTATAAAGTAGTTCCCTTCTGTAGAAACCCCTTACAATAAATGATTTATCTTTATTTTTTAAAATGAAGTCTATGAAATTATCGTATGCTATATTATTTACAATGGATATGTTTTTGTGATGAGTTTTTGGGACGCTATTATTTATGGATGGCTCGTTGATGTTATTTACAGGTCGAGATGACAAATCGTTAAAATATTGCTTTGAATTATGTTCCCAATATTGACGGAATATATAGTAGTAATTGTTGATATTATTATTATCACTGTTGCTATATTTTGTATTGAATTTTTGATCTTTATCATTAATAATTTCAATTATCTTGTTAACGATTAAAGCATCCTTTGTAGGTTGAGAATATAATCGTTTTTGTAAAGTTACGTTTCTATAAGTAAATAAATGTCGAGGTAACATTGATTACGGTCGCATTAACCTTTGCGTCTATGGAGGAGGGAGAGAGAGAGTCAGTAAAGATGGAGGTAACCACTAGTGTAATAGGACCTTCTTTTCTTTTCTGAGGTCTTACTGAAAACAAAATCAATGAGCTTGTGTCTTGGGGATTGTTGTCGCTAAATTCTATGAATACTTACAGTACGTAGCTTTTTTTTTTTTCAATACGATCTTATTCGCCTTTAAGTTCGCTCATCAAACCTTTATTAAATTGCAGTTGACAACAATAGCAAAAGCAAGAAAAACAAACGGAAATGTTACTTCTGCGAGAATGTTGTGGAATTGTAGATTTAAATAATTATAAAGATGAGTATAAAGAAATGACATATATGTGTAACAAGATAATTGAAACATATGCCATTAATAATGCAACTATTGTTAAATGTGAATATATAAGATATAGATATATGTATATTTTCATTGATATAATGCTTTTGCTTGTAAATTACCTGTCTTATTACAATTTGAACAATGTTTCCATTCTAGAATTTTACAAACACACCAATAACAATATTTTTTATTACAGCAGTTAATAATATATGGATTTGAGACAGGTTCATTACAATATGGACACATTTCATCATTGTAATCATTGTTATTGTTATCAATTTGTCTTTTAAATGTTTTATTTTGCCAAGAATTGAATAAAAATCTTGAATTTGGTAATAAGATAGTTACATTTAGAAGTTCTAATACAGCATTCCATAATAATTGTCTATTTTGTATATCCATTGAACCTAATCTATTCTGTTGTGAGAATTGATTTGAAGAATTAATTTTTCTATTATTAATCATTTTCAGATTTAATAATCTGTTTAATAAAGATATAAAATTCCCAGTAACGATAAAATTAGTAAAATTTAATAATTTTGCAATACTAATAATGATTCTGGAAAAATGTATAAAAAAATTAAATCTTGTTGAATTTGAATTTGAATTTGAATTAGCAAATAGTAATAATAGGACCTTTTTATCAAATTTTGATAATAAATATTTACTTAAAACAGTTGATAAATATAAGGATATCCTTAACGGAGATTGATATGTTAATCCATTTAAATTTGTACCATAAGTTTCAATAGATGATTTATTTAATGGGTTTGAATTAGTTGATTTATGAGTAATGAAAAGATATATCAACGTATTACATAAGAGATGCCATTCATCTGTATTTTGTATATTTATTTCATTAGTAGCATCTTCATTATCAGTTGTTGTAGTAAATACATTATTTAAATCACGATATAATAGATTATGCAATTCATTATCTAATATATTAGAATCCAATTGTGATACTCTTGACATTAATGATATGATAATATTGTAGAATAAAATTTAAAAGTATAGTTCTTGAATATAAATATGTTTCAGATGATTAAACTTGACTGTTGACTATCTTACAAACAACAACAACAACAACAATACGTAATCAGTATTGATAACAGTTTCTATAAATCTACGACAAACTCTATATTCATTATCCGCCTCTATCTGTCACAGAGGTCTGTTCTGTTCAAATCGTGGTTAGTTGAACTCAATCTAAATATGAGAACAAAGTCTAAAATTGACTGACTGATTGTTTCTTTCTTTACCTTTAAATACACCGGAAGAGCTGCCTTACACTACACTACACTACGTACACCAAAACAACATTTGGCAAGTCTCAGGGTTTAGTAGGGTTCTAGGGTAGGGCTACCATTTTTTTTTCCAAATAATTAACGAACCAAATCCAGATCGTCCTTACAAAAATGCGAAGCGGCAGTCGACAACGAAAGGACCGAGAAAAACCCGCCGTGGAGAATTATTTTTTTGCCCTTGGTGTATTTATAACTATTGTGTTAGGGCCAGTTTCCCTCTTTTGGCCCCTCCTCAAATAGTCTCCGCGGAGAACAGAAAAGCCGTCTTTTAAATGATACCAGTGAAACACTCGTACAACTGCCGTATATATTTGTGCTGTCTTTGCCCTTGAAATGAGAAAACGGCGGCGAGCAGATAAGGGAGAAGAATGCCGCAGACAGCCGGGATTCGATCCTCTCAAATTGACATATTATGAATCAGCGACAAGAATTGGATAAATTTTTTGCTTTCCACGGGATTTTGAAACCATGACGATGTGATACTGAAAAATTATATTATATTATATTTCACGTCAATAATAATGATTATTGTTATATTGACAATAAATAATGGAAATTTATTAATATAAATACAACACATCGTTATCTCGTAAAACTATTGTATGTTAGTCGTTTAAGATAGAGGAGTTTCCTTTTCTTCCTTTGTTTGAGAAAAGAAGAGAGTCACTCACTATAAACAAATTAAATAAAACTGTCATTTTAATTTCAGACTGTCAAATAAATTGACATTACACACTATTTAAACTAGCAATCCTGTAAAATTGTATCTTCAAAAGAAGTTATTTGCACATCCCGTTCTTTCTTCTTTTTATTTTTGTAAAAAAACAAAAACAGAGAAGTGTTTGTTTGTTTCATATAATATTATTCTCTTTAATTAATTTACAGTAATAAATACATATAACAAAACATGTCAAAAAATGAGAAACATAATTCAAACCAGACACCAGTAATACATATTTTCAAAAATGTTATCATAATATTCTTATCTTTATTATCAATAATTTTAATAGGTCAAAAGATATCAATTTTAAATCCATTTACTGATTCAATTAAAAAAAATTATTGTCCAGCTACTTTACCTTTATTCACAAATGATAAAAATTTTTTAATACATGAAATTTTACATGATCAAAATTTTAAAGATAAAAGTATTGAAAAATTATCAGGTGCAATTCAAATACCAACAATAATTTATGATGATAATCCAAATCCAATAGATGATCCAGATTATTATAATCAGTGGTATACATTTCATAATTATCTATTACAACAATTCCCTTTAGTACATAAATATTTGAAAAGAGAAATAGTTAATAACGCATCTTTGTTATATACCTGGGAAGGTAAAAATCAAAATTTAAAACCTATAATATTTTCTGCTCATATTGATGTTGTTCCAATTGAACAAAATACAATTAATGATTGGAAATATCCACCATTTTCAGGTTTTTATGATTCAGATACGGATACAATTTGGGGTCGTGGTTCATTCGATGCTAAAAATTTACTAATTGCTCAATTGGAAGCTATAGAACATTTATTATCCATGAATAGATTCACAACAGAAAGGACAATCATATTATCTTATGGTTCTGATGAAGAAACTGGTGGTTTACAAGGTGCTCATCATCTAGCTAGTTTAATCCTAGAAAGATACGGTCAAGATAGTATCCTAGCCTTATTCGATGAAGGTGCAGGTATTATACCACTGAAGGATAATAAAACTTTTGTCGCAGCAATATTAAACACCGAGAAGGGTTACCTAGATTTATCTATTCAATTAAGTGGCACAGGACCTGGAAGAACAGGCCACTCATCTCAACCTCCAGATCATACTCACATCGGTGTAGCAGGCGAATTAATCAGTACTTTAGAAAAATTCCCATTTAAATCAAATTTTAAAGTGACAAACCCAACTTATGAATTTTTAAATTGTGCCGCAGAACATTCTTTAAGTTTCCCAAAATATTTACAATGGTTAATTCGTACCGCTAGGAATAATCGTGTAGCAGAATATGCTTTAGGTAAATTATTAGATGCTCAGAACAGTTTCAAATATTATTTTAGAACTACTCAAGCCATAGATGTCATTCATGGAGGTAACAAAGCTAACGCTTTACCAGAATCTGTCAATTTCTTAGTTAATCATAGAATTGAAATAGAATCATCTGTCAATCAAACTATTCAACATTTCATCTCGTTAGCTAAACCTATCGCATCCAAATATAACTATAATATTCGCATCAATAATGAAACAATATTCTCAGTAACACCAAATAAGAAAATCGCACCTGCTTTCATAGATATTGAAACTGTTGGCTCTTTAGAACCGGCTCCAATTACTCCCCCAACTGGTAAACTATGGGATATTTTAACAGGGACTGTTCAATATGTCTTCGAGGATTCTATGGGTAAATCAGAAGAACCAAACCTTTTTATGGCTCCTGCTCTTTCACCAGGTAATACCGACTCTAAACATTTCTGGAATGTAACAACCCACATATATAGATTTATCGGTTCCATTGTTCCATTTGATATTCTTGATACAACTCATTCCGTTAATGAACACTTCGTAATGGATCATCATCTACAAGCAATTGCATTTGTAGAACAATTCATTCTAAATATTAACGAATATGGATCAAATTTATGATATTATGTATTCACATATATATAGGAAAACTGTCATCAACATAAATATTATAAATAATTAAAATTTCATAATTTGAACTTGTCATATATTATGTGATATGAGAAAGTTTCCTCGGAAGTCTCTGTGTAAAATCCTTTCCGGATCAATAGCGATCTGAGAAAATTTAGACTGACAAATTCACAACAACGATGAACCTGACAGATACAATTGAGGATTATTTTCAAATATCATTAAAATATGTAAATAGGTATTAATTATATGCAGAAAACGTATAAAAATGAGAAGAACTAAAAAAATTATAAAAGACATTTTAACGAAAACTTAGTGTTATGACTATAATGAGAAGAAAATGCAACGTTTAAAAAGTTAGAGAAAAACAAAAAAAAAACATTAATTGGTCATAAGAAAAAAATCATTAATGCAATAAAGGATGTTAATAAGTAATAAGTATTCACCTTTTCATTATAACCATTGTTAGCCACGATAAGGACATCATTGTAAAGATCATTATCCATTCCGTTGTAGTATTCATCGGATGCCGTTGAAGACACTGAGTTACCATTACCATTAGCATATTCTACATCAGAACCAGTTGAAGTCACAGAAGAAGAGAACACTGGACTAATTGTATTTGTACCATCTATACCAGAAGAACCACCACCCGTAGTTTGTTGGGCGTTCAAAGAGTCATTTGGATCGACAGATAGATATGAGTCATCTGTATTTTCACGGACATAGTTTGTATCATTATCAACATCTTTACCTAAAACTTGGTTATTAAGACTATTCTCTTCTGAATGTTCTGAATCTGAACCGTCTTCATTATTTCCAGATGAATACGAAGTGCTAATCGGAGAAGTTCCTGAAGAAGTAGATTGAATGGTAGATGAGGTACCATTAACGGAAGAACTAGAAGATGAATACACCTCAGAACTACCAGTACTGGTTGAATGAACATCGTAAGTCGGTTTTGCGCTATCATCAGAGCTATGTGTAGTAACTTGTAAATTTGATTTTGTTGACTTATCCCTATCAAGGGCATCCAGGGAAGAAGATCCTGTCTCACTACCACCGTTGTTGTCGTTAGTTGTTGTTTGAGCACCACCATCATTACTTCCAGTGACTGTAGTATGAGCACCGTTGTTGTTATCATCTGTTGTGATAGCACCATTGCCATTACCGTTACCATTACCATCGGTTGTGGTAGTTTGAGATGCATTACCATTACCATCACCATCGGTTGTAGAAGTTTGAGAGACATTACCGTTACCATCGGTTGTAGTAGTTTGAGAAGCATTACCATTACCGTTACCATCAGTTGAAGTAGTCTGAGAGGCATTACCATTACCATCAGTTGAAGTAGTCTGAGAGGCATTACCATCACCATCGGTTGAAGTAATCTGAGAGGCATTACCATTACCATCAGTTGTGGTAGCTTGTGAGGCATTACCATCACCATCAGTTGTAGTAGTTTGAGAGGCATTGGCATCAGTTGTAGTAGTCTGAGAGGTATTACCATTACCGTTACCATCAGTTGTAGTAGTCTGAGAGGTATTACCATTACCGTTACCATCAGTTGTAGTAGTCTGAGAGGTATTACCATCAGTTGTAGTAGTCTGAGAGGCATTACCATTACCATCAGTTGTGGTAGCTTGTGAGGCATTGGCATCAGTTGTAGTAGTCTGAGAGGTATTACCATTACCGTTACCATCAGTTGTAGTAGTCTGAGAGGTATTACCATTACCGTTACCATCAGTTGTAGTAGTCTGAGAGGTATTACCATCAGTTGTAGTAGTCTGAGAGGCATTACCATTACCATCAGTTGTGGTAGCTTGTGAGGCATTACCATCACCATCAGTTGTAGTAGTTTGAGAGGCATTGGCATCAGTTGTAGTAGTCTGAGAGGTATTACCATTACCGTTACCATCAGTTGTAGTAGTCTGAGAGGTATTACCATTACCGTTACCATCAGTTGTAGTAGTCTGAGAGGTATTACCATCAGTTGTAGTAGTCTGAGAGGCATTACCATTACCATCAGTTGTGGTAGCTTGTGAGGCATTACCATCACCATCAGTTGTAGTAGTTTGAGAGGCATTGGCATCAGTTGTAGTAGTCTGAGAGGCATTGGCATCAGTTGTAGTAGTCTGAGAGGTATTACCATCACTATCGGTTGAAGTAGTTTGAGAAGCATTACCATTACCATCACCATCGGTTGTGGTAGTTTGAGAAGCATTACCATTACCATCACCATCGGTTGTAGAAGTCTGAGAGGCATTACCATTACCATCTCCATCAGTTGTAGTAGTTTGAGAGGCATTGACGTCAGTTGTAGTAGCACTATTACCAGCACCATCGGTTGAAGTTGTTTGAGAGGCATTACCATTACCATCACCATCGGTTGAAGTAGTCTGAGAGGCATTACCATCACCATCGGTTGTAGTAGTTTGAGAGGCATTACCATTACCATCACCATCGGTTGTAGTAGCTTGAGATGCATTGACATCAGTTGTAGTAGTCTGAGAGGTATTACCATTACCATCACCATCGGTTGAAGTAGTTTGAGAAGCATTACTATTACCATCAGTTGTAGTAGTTTGAGAAGCATTACCATCAGTTGTTGTAGCACTATTACCACCACTATCGGTTGTAGTAGTTTGAGAGGCATTACCATTACCATCACCATCGGTTGAAGTAGTTTGAGAAGTATTACTATTACCAGCACCACCGTTTGTAGTAGTTTGAGAGGCATTACCGTTACCATCGGATGTAGTAGTTTGAGAAGCATTACCATCAGTTGTTGTAATTTGTGAGGCATTAGTGTCAGTTGTTACATCAGCGCTGACAATTGAACTTCCAATGTCTGTAGAAGTACCACTGGCTTGTGTTTCAGTGGTAGCAGAATTAAATGAAGTTGCACCAGATGAAGAAGTGATTAAACCAGATGAAGAGCTTGATTGTTCGTATATTGTAATAGTTAAAGTTACCGTTTCAGTGGAAGTATGTGAATTAGTTATTGTAGCAGTATCTAAAGTTGTTTCGGTCAGAATGGCTGTAATCGTCTTTGTTGATATTGAATTGGAGATATCGGTAAATGTTACTGTTAATGTTTCTGTCAGAGTTTGGGTATTAGTAGAAGCCATTGCTGTTTGAGTCTCTGTAGCGGTAGTAATAGTAATATCAGTAGAGGTTAGAATTTGAGTTTCGGTTTCCGTAGCAATTTGAGTGTGAGTTCGAGTTTGAATTTGAGTCTGAGTCTGAGTGGTGGTTTCAATGATGGTCTCAGTGGTAGTAGCAGTTTCAGTCATGGTTTCAGTTTGTGTGTTAGTCTCAGTGGTAGTAGCAGTAGTTGTAGAAATTACTGTATAATGTAACGTTTCGGTTGTATGATAAGTTTCTATCTCAGTATCAGTATTAATCAAAGTATAGTTTACGGTGTTTGTTTGATAAATTGTATCAGTTACAAAGTTAGAACTAATTAAAGTTGTTGTCCTTTCAATAGTCTCGGTGGCTAATAATGTAAACGTATCAGTCAAGGTGTGATTATTAGTCTCAGTGGAATACAGAGTTTGTGTTACAGTATCTGTGACTGGCTCAGTTATTGTTTCACTAATTGTAGCTGTACTTAATATAGTTAAGGTAGAAATATCAGTAACCGTCTCTGTTGCTGTATAACTTTCTGTGTGCGTATGACTACTGACTTCTGTTTGAGTAATAATATGAGTATCAGTTGTTGCCAATGTATGAGTGACAGTACCAGTCTCTGTAGTGACTTGAGTATGAGTGACAGTGCCTGTCTCTGTTGTAACTTCAGTATGTGTAATGGTATCTGTGTTGGTTGTCACTTCAGTATGTGTTTGTGTTGCAGTCTCAGTTGCTGTTGCAGTTTCAGTAGCAGTCTCAGTATTGGTAGCAGTTTGTGCGTGTAAGTCACCAACATTAGCAAGTAATTGTTCAGAATTAGCATATGCACCAGGCGGAGAGTATTGACAGATATAAACAGTATCTGATCCACATGTCTTCTTAGCACAACCAACCTGTGTACTTTCTTTCCAAACGACTTGAACGAAATCTCTATTCTCACCAGTTAACTGTGGCTGAGCATAATCGTAATATTGCACACCGGAGTACCAATTGTCAACAACTTCAGTTATATCACTTGAGCCAACTGAAACTGTAAAACCATAAACACCGTTCGTAAACGAATTATCTTGATTACACTTGTAACTACCTGCTAAATCAATTGCTGAATTAGCAGCTTTCTTTAACCATGTTACCTTTGGAGTATCAACATGATAATTTCTCTTGTTGGTTAAAGCGGCCACCATTTCATCTTGTTCTTTACTTGAAAGTGCATATTTAGATGTAAATATACCAGCGGAGGCCAATTGGAATTGCAATATAATTGCAATAAATTTTATTGAAAATATTAATATCATAGTTATTGATCTTAATATGTAATATTATGGTATCTTAAAGTATGTTGTTATGTTTATATAAAAATATTATAAAAGTATGTATAACATATTTGAACATATTAAAATAACACCAAGTAAAGAAAACAATTTACTAAAATATAAAACAATTCTTTTCTTATATATTAATTTTTAAGAAATGGTTATTGGAGAAATATGGATAAGGAATATCTCTTAGAGTAATTCAGGAAGAATAGTCTTAGTAGTTTCACAATGTTTGATTCTAGGAAGATCTTTCAACGAACTGAAAAAAGATAAGAATAAATAAATGAGAAAATTTCCCCTCTTTAAGTGAACCCTTGTGATTAACAAATATAATTCCAAGAATTATAAATGAGATCCCAAGAAAATTGCTTCAAATGAATATCTTTTGATGTAAAATAAGATGAATTCATACTGAGAAATATTTGCAGGATTTTCAAATTTCTGCATAAATAATAATACAATATTAAGGGAGTATTTCAAATAAAAATAATGCCGTAAATGAACATCCTATTAAACAAGTTCGATGCTTCAGGATTCCCAGCGACCATCAGTTTTGATGGGAACTTATTTAAACCATGACGTTTCGGTAACATCTCAAGTTACGGTAATAAAGTCATTGTTTCCAATGCTTAAGAAGAGGTGCTACTTATTATGTTCTTAAGATATATCTGAAAAGATGTTATTCTCTCAATTAACATATGTGGACACTGATATGTAAAATGATCTGCAAAGAAATCAAGGGTCGATGTAAGTTTCTTAACAGACAATAACGGGTCCATATAGACTATCTGGAAATAGAAAACAATAGAGCTCACTTCACAAATTTAAAAGGAAGAAATATCAGAACAGGGCACGTTTACAGAACCACCCCTCAGTTAATCATACACCGGATTTCCTAAATTGTAAAAATATTTATTTATGTAGTAATCAATTATGTAATATGAAGTCCCTATTTTCCGGTTATATATTATATAATGATATATAGTAACACTTTTTTGATTAACCAGAGCAGTGATTAAGCGGAGTATCTCATATTATGTAAATTTCAATATGAGGGGAAATTACTTAACGCTAACACTATGCGAAATCTAGTCTATTTTAATGGTAAACTGTTCCGAACTTTTAAGTAAGAAAGAAATATATCCAAATATCCATCGTTTAGATTAAATAGGACAATAATATTCCGTGGCAAAAAACACAAAAGAAAGCGAAAAAAGAAAAGGTCCCTCGGAAGTAAATGGAAAGTGATTAACCTCGACAGAGAATTCTTCACACCTTTACAAATCTTGGTGAGCTCCTTTTTCTTTTGAAGAGCGTGCATGTAAATCTTAGCCGTTGGTAACTTCCTCCGGTTCTTTTCACGATAACTCTAATCTGTAGATCATTTTCTCATTTCGTCTTTTCTGCAACGATCAGTTTATCAATGCGCTCCGGTGCGTTAATGAAGATTCGATGCGACTAAAAACTATCTGACAAAAGAGGAAACGGAAGAAATGGGTGTAGCAACAGACGAACAAAAAAAAAAGATAAAGCAAAAAAAAAAGGGTACGTGCGCAAGTAACAACGGAATTCAATTATCCGGAGTACGTAATAGAGTAATGATCCTTATGTATTCGTTGTAATTAAACAAAATAACTACTCGTATATACAATAGATGTCATTGGTGAGGGGATATGCAGTTTCTACGTCTTTATTTTCAAACATTTTCACCCGGAATGGTTAAGACCTGATATAATTTTAGATTCGACTTGTTAAATATGTTATACTTAACTAGTTCGGGTTTAAGGCTTTTTACAAAAAAAAAAAATTTGTATCAAAATGCAATAATTATTCTTCTGAATATTGGTTCAAATTATAACCATCACAAGTTACTTGTTGTAATTATTTTTGCTATAGCAACGGCTATATCCTCCTCTCTTAAAGGCAAATACATATATAAGTGTTTATTGCTATCCTTTCCAAGATTCTTAAGATCAATATATTACTCCTTTCTACAGCTACTTCCCAAAAATATATATCTTAATTCGAATTTATGAACAAATTAGATGATGTTATAATTCCAAAATGGAACAAAAAAGGATATAAATATTTTTTTTTTGAGTTACAAACATTCTATTAAATGGGCTATGTAAACCGAATATAAGTGGGTGTTCTGAAGTGATATGCCAATTGGAATAATTACCAAAGATCAATGATTCAATAAAGCCGTGTTGAGTTATTAATATCTCCTTATAGTAATATACAAATATTACCTACAATACACCAAAGGCAAAAGTATTAGGGATATGTGTTTCTCGCATTTCAATATCCCATCATACGTAAATCAGACATATATGTACTTGGCCCACATCTTTTAAAAGGAGTTTATGGTCATGTAGAATGTTGAAGAAATAAAGTGGTTCAACCCCCCATTTCTAAGACTTCCCAATGCAAGTCCTTTATTACATCATATATATTCTCCCTACAGGTCGAATGATTTACTTATTCGGAACTATTGTTCACGGTTGTCTGCTTTATATTCCTGTACAATCAACAAGTATTTATGGAATTGTTCAGAAAGTGCGTAGCAGTAACAATAACAATAAGATATTTTCAAATATTGTTTTTTCTTGTTCAACTTACACGCATGACGATGAAGTTAGTTAACAGCTACAACAGCAATTTAGGTAGTTTATTTCTGTAAGAACATATAATCTCAGTTTTATGCAACTAATAGGTCGACATATCATAAGTATCAGGTTTATAATTATGTACGAATGTATCAGATAAGAAATAACGACATTGTTTTCTAAACATATTTTGTCCCTGTTTAACACATGCAGAATTCGCTTATCGACTTATCATTAAAAAGAAAAGTTACCAAATTATATTTGCTCGACATCAGAAATAAATTTTTATCTGCCATTGATATATATCACTTATAGTATTGCATTTAAGGCTGTAGCATTCCGAAAACAAACTGGTATAATCACAGAAGTTTCTGACATATAGTGCTTAAATTATCTTAGATAACTTTAAAGGTGCATTAATATATGTTATTAATAGTGCTATCTACGTCGGAGGAGGACCAGTCCCGTATTTGAAATTGGAATTCAAAATCCCCAAACAGATAGAGATTCTTATACAACAATTAGTATAAGGAACATACCGTAGTTATTATAAAATACTCTTTAATTACAAGACCGACACAATATATCTTTTGCGAGGACCGTTGAAAAAATTACAGAGAAAACCCCGTAAAAAACATTAGTGTCTCACAGTAGCTCGTTCTTATTTTTTTTTTTTTGGGGAGCGTCTAGTTAAGTAACTGTTGGTATCAGTGATGGCTCGGATAGGATAGAGGATAGGATAGAGCGAAAAAAAAATTGACATTTAGGATAGGATAGGGGCCAAAATTTGGACAAAAAAAAGGATAGAATGACGGATAGAATTTTTGGGAAAAAGGATAGGATAAAGGATAGAAAGAAAGAATTTAGGATAGAATGAAGGATAGAAAATTTCCAACCAGAAACTTAAAGATTTGATTACTTTCTGGTCTTTTGATAAAAATACATTTATATATTATGCAGCAGTGTAAGAAGAAAGAAATTGATATAGAAATGGTATATGAAAAATGAGGTAAATTCGACAGTTAAAGTTGCGCAGAGCAGGAAAAAATTGGAATTTTCAACCCTAAAGTAGGGTTTTAACAAGGTGCGGGAGCCGGATAGGGACCGGATAGAATCTGGTTCGGATAAAGGATAGGATAGGGTTGAAATTACTTCGGATAGGATAGAGTATGGATAGAAATTTTTCAAACAGGATAGAAAAACTGTAGGGTAGGTGTCCAAATATGGATAGCAGACAAAAAAATCCTATCCGTGCCATCGCTGGTTGGTATTGTACCTTTTCCAACTACATGAAAGCAAATTTTATATCGATAGATTCCTGAGTGGTACCTTCGAAATGAGATACCTTTGAGATGCTAAGGAATTTCCATATATCCCTATATATACGTTTTCTTATTTATTTATTGTCTAAAGTTAAAAATTGAGTCAACAGTGTTAGCGGTGAGCTGAATTATTATCCGTGTAAACTATCTGGAAAACATAATAACATATACCAGAAATTACCTAGTTAGATTTGTTCCCAATCATCATACTTATCCGTATTTCACATACCGCGAAGATATAGGATGGATTCCAAACAATATTCAAAAACACCCCTGTTAGTACTATTAGGATATGTCATCATAAGTTTCACACTCGTTTATTTTTTTAACCTAAAGCAACCTGGAAATAAAACCCTTCTTCACTGGTGTCTCTATGTATCAATATCTTGGTTGATGATTCTTGTAATCATCAATCTTAATAATTCTTTAGAAACGGACGCTAACTTATTCAAACAGCACATTTCTGTCTGCATAATAATCCTTTCATTAGGTGCTCAGTTATCCCTATTCATATCGCTATCTAAAACAGATACAGTTCCGGACATGGAAAAAGTGGAACACAACATAGAGAAAGATAGCACTACTTTAACAGAGCAACAAACAATATAAACTTAGAAAACATTCATCAGAATCTCATTTACACTGATGGAACACATATTCATCCGACGTTTAGAAATATGGGACTTCAAATAAATAAGTGGGTGGCTGGACAGCGTGACGTAATCGGGAGTAATGTCGTAGTCCAGAGTACTACACAGTCACGAGACTAACATGATATCAAAGGATAATGATAGCCATCGCTGTAATTCCTGCGATGAACTGGTTTGCATGATATACATAGTATTATTCGTAGAGCCTCATACCTGTTTCATTCGATAGTATTAGAGAGAGCTCAAAGATTTTACAGATAAAACTGAAATATTACACAAAAGTGTGCCCATTCCTAGCAGAAATACATTCAGTTTAGCTATATTGAAGGCAGAGCATTGTTTGAGTTAGAAAAATAATACGACTACATAATACAATGGGAAGCAAAGTATATTGTTATTGAAATAGAATGAAGAAAAAAATAAGAGAGTTCGATATTATGAAACGCAATAGCATGAGAGGTATTTGGATAAGTTCTCTTGTAGATTATATTGAGGGTAGAAATCACAGTGGAAATAACAGTAAATATGGTTTACAGATGTCCATGACATTATCAACTCATCCGTATTTACACGAGTATCATGAATATATAAGAAACTATCTTCGATCATTAGCAACCATACGTAAAACTACTTAAGAAAGACCACAAATACTGAGAAGTAGGACGGCAGTTTTGCCTCTAATAAATTGAGTTCGGTAATATATGTATATAAAAATGGGATGAGTTCGCTGGAACAAAGATTTATACATTGCATATTAAATATCTCACCGCAAATAATCTGTTTTAATGTCGACAATCACTGATGTTACTCAACATTGTAAATATCCTAGATATATCCTCAGATCGCA